>JACEHZ010000158.1:0-50000 GCA_017893485.1 Hemerocallis citrina | reverse complement strand
GGCAGGTAAGTGTCGCTTTCATGTTCGTTATTGTCAAAACAATATTTAGATTTCAGAAATTAGTGTGATATGTTATTGATATAAATTTTGTTCGATCAAAGGATTATGGTTATGTTACTGCCTTTTTTATATCATTTTATTTTTTTCAAGTAATATTGCTTTTTCAAGTAACCTTTAAGTACACACTACTTCCTTCAAGGTTAGCTGTGCGCTTTTGTTCGATCAAAGGATTATGGTTTTGTTACTGCCTTTTTTATATCATTTTATTTTTTTCAAGTAATATTGCTTTTTCAAGTAACCTTTAAGTACACACTACTTTCTTCAAGGTTAACTGTGCGCTTTTTCTATTCGTTTACTGTAAGTTGAGGAAATTGTTGTTGGTACTTCTAGAAAAATCTTACTCTAAACTTGATCAATTTAGATTGTTGTTGGTACTTCTGACTGTCTTTTTTTCTTTCCATTTTTAGTCGAGCTAATTATGAATTTTACTCTTTCTTCTATAACAAAGTGGTTTTTTATGATTATATTATGCTATTAAAAATTAAATGAGAGATTAATTTTTCATTTGTGTGTATTTTTTAGGTGTATTACAGGAAAGGGTATTGAAAAGGAGGTGGTTTTCGAATAAGAAGAATATAATTGGCAGGTAAGTGTCGCTTTCATGTTGCTTATTGTCAAAACAATATTTAGATTCAGAATTAGTGATTTGATTGTTGTAGCAAAGGGAGCTGCGTAGAGTTGAATGTGAATACTGTTACTGTGAAGGAGGTTGTGCTTGAGAAAACTAGCCATGCATTAAAAATGAATATACATGTGCTATGGCAGTACATGTATTGTGACATTTTCATTTTTCATTTTTTAAAGTTAATTTTGGCTGACATTTTTTTTTCCTTCAGGAAAAAGGTTGGCGACGGCGTGCAGGGATTCCTTCAGGAAAAACGTATGTATTAGTTAATTTTTTTGTTCATGCAATCATGCTTCATAATCTTACAGGCTTAGTGAACTTCTTTATATGCAAAATCTATTTCTTTAGGAATAAAGGGATATAATGCTTTTTTTTGTTTAATTTTTTTGTTCATGCAATCATGCTTCATAATCTTTAAGCTTTGTCATTTTATTTGTCTTACAAAAAGATAAATCAGATTCGTATGACTTATAAGCTTTGTCATAATCTTTTTTGTTCATGCAATTATGCTTCATAATCTTTAAGCTTTGTCATTTTATTTGTCTTACAAAAAGATATTTCAGATTCTTTATATGTTTTCTAATATTAGAGTTGTTCTATGTCAATGGGTGATCAGTTTAGGATTTTAATATATAACAGAGGTTTTTCATGTTTCTTTCAAGTATGACTTATATCAAAAGCTTGCCTTTAGCAGTAGTTTACTTTTTAACGATGATTAGATTGCAATAGAAAATTGCCTCTGTTTCTATTATAAGATTTGCATGGGAAGTGGATATTCGAGTTATCAGTATTTCTCATTATTTGAAGTTGTTGGTGTTCTTGGTCTTATTGTTATAAGTTCATTTACTGGGTTAATGCATTTGATTTTTCTTATAGTAACCGATCTATTATTTATGAAACCTCTGAATTGTTGGCAATTCATAAGATGAATTTGTGGTTTGAACTGTTTCCTGGTTTTTCCTATGGAAGTTCAGATCCAAGTTTTAGTATTCATAATCGTCTCTTGGACTAATTGTAATCAACTGTAAACAATTTCCTCATGAAATCTTCTTATGACAAATGTAACTGGTTTTGTTACCCTTGAGATACCTTGGTTTTATTTCCCTGTATGCCTTTTTCTGCATTTTTCGATGATAGTGTTTTATTTAATTTACATGGTGGTATTCTGTTATGGAAGCCTGTAAGTAATACTCACTTGGACTGCTTGCTTTATAACAGGGAAAATGGCAAGTTCACTTCATTATATTGCATCAAACAGGTTCAGTATAACTTCTTTATATGCAAAATCTATTTCTAAACATATTGACTGGGTTGTCATTTATGATATGCTTATTGTTTGCATGAACTGCTTGCATTATATAAAGACATTATATACAGACATTTATGATATGCTTTTTGTTTGCATGAACTGCTTGCATATGGTCTTATCTCACCAAACAAGTTGAAGGCATCCAAATGAACTGATTCAGTGAAATAGAAGAATTGGTATATCTAAGGTGGCTCAATACGTGTCTTCGCTATGAGCTCCGTAACTATCAAACACCCTCAGGAAAAATTTCAGCTCACGACCTCAACAAAAACCTAAGCCCAAAATCCCAAGCATGTGCACTTTTTTATAGACGTGCATCGCACGTGCATTATACTAGTATATTTAATAAAGACAACATTAGCATCATAAACACCGCGCTGTTTGCAATGGTGCACATCCAATTTCCACTTATAAATACAAAATTTGGTTTTCTAAGTTAGATTTCTTTTTCTTTGATAATCCCTTTCTTTCTTAGATAATGATAAAACTTATCCACCTTTGCCACCATCATCACCTTAATGCAGCCCAAAATCCTTTCTAATTTCGAAGAGGGGGCAAGCTATCGGCAATTAGTAAACCATAACCTAGCAAAGTCAAACTTTTATACCGGTCAAGCTCTCGGCAATTAGTAAACCATATCCTCATACCAAAGTCAAACTTTTATACGTAATTAAATAACTTTTGGTATCGATCCACCTTACGGTCAGTGAGAAAGGACAACTAGTTTACATTCAATGAATTCCGGGGAAAAACATTAAATTTGAATAAAACCTAGAAGTATACTTTCTCCGTTTTAAAATATAAGTCATTCTAAATTTTTACAAGTTTATAAAGAAAAAAACTAGGATTGAAAAAAATACTAACAATTTTTGTTTTTGAAACTCTTAAATGAGCTATCAATTATAAAATGTGCAATTTGCCATCCTCTTATCATTTTTCTATTACTTCTTTTATTAAAAAAAGACAAGGATAAAATTAAAATTTCTATAAAATAATATTTGATGGACATTAAAAAATGACAAGACATTTACTTTATAAATCTGAAGTGAGTTATATTTTAAACAAAATAAAAGGACTGGAATGACTTGTATTTTGAAACGGACAGACAAATAAAATTTTCTTTATATTTTTAATTTAATTTGAAGTATTATGTACTATGAACTCTTTTCATTATTTTATCACTAATAAAATAGCGTGATGTATTTACAAAATAAAAAAATGAAACATGATGATGTTGACCATCTTTGTGTTAAAATAATAATCTTTTTTTGATGAAACGGATAGAGTCGAAAGACTCCAGCCAGGCAATCAATAAATAATAATAAATCTTTACAAAGGGGGGTTTTACCAGAAGTAAAACACAAAAGAAAACACTAAAAAGTACACTATACAATACAATACACAGCAAACGGTAAGCGCGGCAGATAAGAAGAAGAAGCCCGCAACTGCAACCGGGAAACAAGGGGGGTCGATCTGCAGACCAAGCCAGGAACCGGAGAACAGGCACGCATCGGACTGAGGCGAGAGGCGTAGGGGGCACGCTCGCAACTGCACCACAAGGGAGCGCCAAGACACCCACAGGAGGAGACACGCTGAAAAATAGAGGGTGCTACCTTGCCGGAGACAGACTGAGCACCGGCTGGCGATGGGGATAGCTCCCAAGCTAAGGCCCCACGAACAAAGCCCAGACCTAAGGGAAGGCCAAAAAGATGGTGGCTTCACGAAGGCCTTAGGCAAAACCCTACCAAACCAGTCCATAGCAAACAGAACAGCAAGAAAACATCACCAAACCGCAGGCAGCGACGAGGGCCTGCGGTAGGGGACGGGGGCTAAACAAACCGAGGGGGCGGGCAATCCCCTCTTCCCAAACAAAAATCTGCAAATACAATGCAACCACAGCACTGCACCCACAAACGCTGAGAAACGGTGCCGAGAGATAATAGGGAGACCGCAATAGGACAACTAAAACAAACATCCAGACGACAGCAGCGAAGACGAAACATATATAGCAAATAAAACAGCTCACCAACAGTAAGAGGCAAACCAGAAAAGAAGAGAACAGAACAACAAACACTTAAAACATAAGACATATTCCAACTAAAAGCTAGAAATAAGAGACGAAGCTAGAAAGATGTGAGCCACTAAGCATTTACACACCAGCCATAGCCCCTCATAACAAGGGGAAGAGAAATGGACACACCAAAGAGGCACAAAGCAGCCTGTAGAAAAGGAAACATCAGAGATAAAGGGAACGAGCCCTGCGGTAACAAACATAACGGGCCACAAAATATCCAGACAAAAGTCATCCCCGACAAAACCAGCGAATGCAACTCCAAGCATCCAGATAAACAAAGGCCCAGAGGACCCAAGGTTGAAAAGAGGCATACGCTCAAAATTAAAACAAGCCAGTACACCCTGCTGCTCCCCAACGGGGATGTCAAACCTGCAAGCAACAGAGAGAGAGGAAAAGAAAAATGAGCTTAAAAGAGAGAAAAATCCTGTGATAATAAAGAATGAATGTAGCGAGAGGAAAAGAAATAGTGAGCTTAAAAGAGAAACATCCTGTGATTATAAAGCATGAAAGTTGCTAAGACAAAGCACAGAGTCGATTAGTTTTTGATAAGCCAGAGAAGAGTTGGCTTTGAAGTTTGGGCCCGAGGCCCAGAGCTTAAAGCGAAATAAAAGTTCATCAATCATAGATGCGATCGAGGACCTGCGATGCTGGAACAACCTGATGTTCCTTTCCTTCCAAATGATCCAAATGATGGTTTGGACCGACAACAACCACGCGCCATGAAACAAGGCGTTCGATGGCGGATACTCCCAACAGGAGGCTAAAAGAGGAGGGATCGAACCGGTACCCCATGCCAGAGAGCAAATCTTCCACAGAGGGAGGATGACGGGGCATTGAACAAAGAGGTGGTTAACGTCTTCCGATTGCAGGTCGCACAAGGGGCAGAGCTGCCCCCAGACTAGATTCCTATTGTTAAGAACCTCAACGGTGAGTAATTTGTTATAAAACGCAAGCCAGAAGGTAATTTTCACCTTAAGGGGAGCACAGGAGTCCCAGAGGAAATGTGCGGTCGGCGACCGAACACCTCTAGAGTTAAGGAACCGATAAATGGAGCTAACAGAGAAACCGCCGTCAGACGACCATCACCAAATGATACCTTCAGAGTGACTCCACGCGAAGTTATTGAGGGAGTCAATGAGAGTGTTAAACTCCTCAAGGAGAGCAGGGGGAAGGTCAAGCACGAACGGAATGATCCAGTGCCGAGTATCGTCAACGATAATGACGGAGTCCGCGACCGTAGCTGACGGGTAAGAAGCCAAACAAAATAAGGAGGGGTACGGTGACGAGAGTTTGGTATTACCGATCCACAAATCATTCCAGAACTTGGCTGTAGACCCGTCAGCACAGGAGCGAGAGATACTACAATGGAAGGCTGAAGACGCCTTCCAGACCCCTTTCCAGAAAGGAGAGGCGAGGCGAGAAACTGCCGGGGGGAACTCCCACCAATTAAAAGCCGAGGATCGATAGTTCTTGATGCACCGAATCCAGGGTAAAAGATCGAGATGATGAAATCTCCACAGCCATTTACCCAAGAGGGCAATGTTATGGTTCCTAAGATCCAGAACACCTAGACCCCCCTCCTCTTTGGAGGAGCAGATCAATTTCATATGGGCAAGGTGAGAGCCCGGTTTAAAAGTGGAAGATCCGGTCCAGAGAAAGTTACTCCTGATTTGATCAATCCGCTTGATCACCCAGGAGGGGATGAAGTAGAAAGACATTAGGTAAAGAGGCATGGCTGAGAGCACTGAGTTAATAAGGATCAGCCTGCCGCCTCGGGACAGAACTTTCCCGGACCAGACATTGAGCCTAGTTTCCAGTTTATCATTAAGCGGGAACCAATCAGCTCTAAGCAGCTTACACCAACGAAAGGGGATGCCTAAGTAGGAAATAGGGAAGCTAGCAATAGGACAATTAAAGCAATTGGAAACCTCAACCTGGCAGTTTGGGGAACCGCTTAGCCAGTGGACAGAAGATTTTTGGAAGTTGATAGTTAAGTCCGAAGCCAATTCGAAACAGTAAAGGAGAAGTTTGAGGTTACGAAGGGAGTGGATAGTCGGCTTGGAGAAGATAATAGTGTCGTCTGCATATTGTAGGTTGAGAACCCCCTCAAAATGGGAGGAAGATCCGAGGCCCTCAATCATTTGTGAGTTCCAAGCATTCCGCAGGATCTTGCTAAACACATCTGCAACGAGGGAGAAAAGGAGAGAGGAAAGGGGATCCCCCTCTCGGAGGCCATACTTATTTCAGACCGAAACCCCGATAGATAAGGATATCGAGGAGGAAATCCCAATTCACATTATCGTAAGCTTTTTTGAAGTCAAGTTTGCGGAGAATGCCCTCGGATTGCGATCTGTGACAGTGGGAAATGATTTCCTGGGCAGAAGCCACATTATCAAGAATAAAGCGATCCTTGATGAAACCTGATTGGGCAGAGTCGATCAGGGGGGAAATGATCGCGCTTAGTCTAGAAGAAAGGACTTTCATAATAATTTTGAAAGAATTTTTGATCAAACTGACAGGTCAAAATAATAATCTTAATAATAACAAACTTCTTCTACTCTTTTGTACATCTTTATAGCCTTTCATACATTTAAATTTTGACTGTTGCAAGCCAAAAAGTCTTTATAATCTTTTGTGTGAATCTGTTTCGTCGCGTCAATCGATGATTTTCGAAGACTTGCAGCATCCTCATTTTTTTTTAATAAAAGATGACCACAGTCATCATTTCATTAATGATCATCAAGAAAACTGAGTAGTACAAAATACAACATTACAACATAACAGATACACGTGCTCCTCTGAGACACGTTCGATATCAACCAAAATACAAAAGATAGAATCTACGAATCTAAGAAGAACGATAATGGTACAATAAGTCCGGAGATACAAGATTTAAATAGCCCAGACTCCCCAATCCTGTAAGAGAAGATCTCCTGACCCTGCACCTAGCCTTGACTATTCTTCTTCGGCATTCATAAGCCTTTTCACTGATTCCTGAGCACCTGCCCAATCAACAATAAGAGCAAAAATCTTATGAATAGAGCAAGAAAATCTGAAATATCTATTGCGGAAAATAGAGTCATTTCTTTCTAGTTATAGGTTCCACATTACTGCTGCTACAGTTATTTCCCATGCCCTAATGTCCTCGCATCTAATATGATTTTCTCTAATGATCCCCCAAATGTCTGATGTTGAATTAGGAACCTCGTTATACCCGAAACCCCTACATACTATCTCCCAAGTTAGACGTGCTTTCGGACATTGAAAAAGGATATGATTGACGTCTTCTTCCGCTGTTTGAAACTCCCCACAGATGACGTCGATATTCATATTTCTCTTTTTGAGGTTGACTTTCGAAAGTATCGCGTTATTGTGGGACAGCCAACAGAAGACCATGACTCTGTACTGCACTAAGGCCCCCCAAATAACGAATTGAACTCTACATCTCGTACCTCCGTCGTTGATCCATTTGTACATTGAAGAGACCGTGAACACTTTCGAGGGCTCTCTCTCCCACTGCCTTTCGTCTTCTAAGATGTTTCCCAGACCCCCTTCCTGAATAACTAATTTGTTCAGAGCTTCAAATTCCGCTACACCCTCCGAAGTAATATTATGTGACACTAGTAATTTAAGTTTCCCGTTTTTCCGAATGTCCGCCACCGAAAGATCTAAGCTATTTGTAGCTTCCGCTGCTTGTGGAAATTGGTTTTGCAATGTAGTTTTCCCACACCGCAGCATCCTCATTATGTGCTATTAGCCAATTTTTTGCGAACCGTATAATATTGAACTACTTCTTGTATGATTTTTATTTCTAGTACTCTTTCTCCTGGATCAATTGTGTTAGAATATAAATGCAGAACCCTTTGACGTTTACTGTCAAAATTTGTGGAATTTTTTCCCAAACTGTCCCACTTTTTGAAAATTTTTCCCAAACTGTCCCATTTTTTAATAAAAATTTCCAAAACGCCCTACTCGCTTTCCAAAAAAGCGAGTTTGAGTAAAACTCCATCGCTTTTTCAGAAAGCGAGTGTGAGTCTTTGGTTTTCAGAAAGCCTAGACCGGCTTTCTGAAAAAGCGATGGGGTTTAACTCACACTAGCTTTTTCGGAAAGCGAGTGTCGATTGGGGCTTTTTAAGCTTCAGATCTCAATTTGGATCTCACTTTCTCTCCGTTCTTACTCTTACTTATCTCCCTTATTACTCTCTCTTTAACTCTGAAACCCAAAATCCTAGCTTTCCAAAATTGACCTCCTACCCACAAAATTTTCTCTAAATATAAATATATTCACTTAATCTTTCCTAACCCTATCACCTTCCACTCTCAAAACTCTAAACCCATCTTCCGAAAGATCCATATTTTGAAATTATGATAAACTTGAAGAGGATAGCAACTTCAACTCTTCTACCCAAATAACTACGGCTCTATCCTTCCGAATAAGCTTGTGAAGGTATGATGCATATTGGCCTATTATTTTGTACATTTTTATAGGTTTTGTTTGTGGGTAGATAATAACTCGTATATTCATATAAATATACATAGGTATGGATTACGATATTCCTATTTGGTTATACTTTGGTAGTGAAATAATTCGTGAGGTTGTTGTTATAGTGCCGTTGATCCTGAAATAGTTTGGGCACTTCGTACCATTACATTGGAAGAATTAGTTGAGAAAATTTATGAAGTTACTAATTAGGATAGGAAGCAATGGAATGTAAAATTTACAGCTCGGTACGCAGCAAGAAAAGGAGATGGTCAGTATTTTATGACAGTGCCCGTATCTACTGATAATGCTATGAAGTCGATGATTGCTAGGGCACTTGATCCAAATTGTACTTGGTCTGCATTAGAGTTATATATTCAGCAAATCCAAATTATGAATGCTCAGCCATATGATAATCCTAGTTCAAGCTTCGTACGAGAAGTACCGACACAGCAGATGAGGACTAATCCCGTTCAAACTTCACAAGCAATCCCACTGTCCCCACAAGAAGACACATTCACAAATACAACAAACCAAGATTCTACAGATGTTGAGTTGCCGCGTCAGCCTAGTTCGGTTCATGACTATGTTCCAAATGACACTTTATTTGAATTATTTCAAAATGCTACCATTAACAACGACCTATAAGACGATGATGAAGAAAAAGAAGAAACAGACGATGAAGTTGATGAGAGTATAGAAAATGATGATGGGGATGAAGATGATGAATATTCAAATGTAAATCCCACAAACAACAGTTCTAATGAAGTGAGAGCTACTAATAGCTATGCCAATATTAACGCTCATATTACCGAGGAGATGACACAAGGTGCTAGAGTACATCAAGTTCCACAAGAGTTGTCTGGTTCATCCAATGTAGACAAATTGTACATTGGACAAGAGTTTGTAAGTAAAGAGTCGATTCAGCAGGCTGTGAAGCTGTATTCTATCAAGAAATATCATGAATTCGTCACATTAAAATCTTCACCGACACTGCACACTGTTAAATATAAATTGGCACCTAGAAAACGTATAATTGAGGAGATGATGCAAAGTCCCCAAGTAGTAAGTGATGGTGGCTGTCATTAGAGATTATGAGAAATTCTTCCAAAAGGCGGGATAAATTTTGTGGTGAAGAATATAGTTGGGCCGCATACTTGTACGAATCCCACGTTGAATTAGGACCACTGTAAAGTTGATTCTAACTTTGTTTGCAATTTGAATGTGAGTGTGGTGAAGTCTGAGATAGGTTTAACACCACAGACCATTATTAAGATAGTGAAACTACAATATAATTATCAGATTTCATATAAGAAAGCTTGGATTGCAAAACAAACAGCAATTAAGAGGTTGTTCGGTACCTTCGACAAAGCATACACGAAGTTGTCTTTTCTTCTATAAGCAATACATGCAGCAAATCCAGGAACCGTTGTCCACTGGGATAAATATCAGTCTAGTCCTGGCGCAGAAACATTCAAGGGGGTATTTTGGGTATTTGGTCCTTCGATTGAAGGTTTATAGTCTTGCAGACCTGTTATTAGTGATGATGAAACTCACTTGTACGGTAAGTATAAGGGCTGTTTGTTAATTGCTGTTTTCCCATATGCGAATGATAGCTTATTTCCCTTTGCATTTGCATTAGTTTATGGAAAGAGTATAAATACATGGACATGGTTTATGAGTTGCATTCGGTATTTTGTCACCGATCGTACTGAGTTGTGCATTATCTCTGATCGTCATGCTGGTATTTTGTCTGCTATGGAATTGCAAAATGGAGCTTGGAACGAACCTAATGCATATCATCGTTATTGTATGCGTCATTTCGATATAAATTTCTTTAGTAAATTTGGTAGCAAGACATTGCGGAAAAAAGTCAAAATTATAACGTGTCAAAACCAACCCAAAAAGTTCAAGACCAAACTCGTTGAACTTGAAACCATCAATGTCAAAGAGGCTAATTGTGTAATGCCCCGAATTCCAAAATACACTGAATTCGAGATTCCACAGGATCTTTACACTTCTTTCGTACAATTTTACAAGGAATTTAAAACTTTTCACTTTACATCAGAGTTTACATGAAAACTTTACACTTTACATTTTACAGCGGAAGCAAATTTATAACATTTAAATAAAAGTACATCAACATTGAATAATCTCTAAGCATCTGTGCTTCTTTAATCTTTATCATGTCATTTACCCTGCACACAAACTGTGGGTACGTCAGTTTATTCAATCGACGAACATTATACACGGCCATCCTCTGTATGTCGGAAATAGTATAACTGATTTTCCATATTTTACAAACACAAACTTGTCACATATCAAACTAAAGGGAATACCCTATTGATGTCGTGTTGTGATTGTGCACTTAGTCCTTAATGCAGTTATTTATATTATATGACACTAATGCACACTTATTCGGATTCTATGTATCTCATACTACATAGGTCCGAGGGCAAGCTTCTTAATCGTTCTTCATCTTGTAGGGTTCAATCCCTCGTCATGACTTAATTTACTACTGTAACTACGGTAAGTATCCTAGATGATCTATGAGTACAAGCTCGTGTACATAAAACCTGGAGGGGTGATGAACACATTATTATTCACTTTATAGAGCAATAATCTTAATATAATTAGACATTTAAAAGCTCTATATATGGTATTTAACTCTTATTTTCTCTTTTCCATAGGAAACAGCATAAAACAGCAAAACGAAGCAGATTCAGGACTTCAAAGATGATACACAGAAAAATGCAGAGGAACAGTCGACTTATTCTCAAGAGCAGTCGACTGGCCTGATCAAAGATAAAATCTTCAGAAGTCTCGACTCAGTCGACTGGTTCGAAGACAAGTCGACTGGTCTGCGGCGGAGTAAACAAATCAAATCTTCAAAGATACACCTGCATCTAATTTCAAATCTATTTGAATCAAGATTTTATGCAGCGAATCAAATCTAAAGACAGGGTATTTTCCAAGTGGACGTAGTAAAAAGATAAGGAAGGAAAGGAGAAAAGAGAAAGATATTAATCATCAAATCAAATAAAGAAGGATCTTCCTGAAAAAGTGAAAACCCTAATTCTCAGCCGTACTCTATAAATATCAGGATACCATCTCTTGAACAGAGGGGACGACTTCATCCGGTACGATCAGATATATCTCTGGGAAGCGACTCAATCACCAAGTTCCTGAACAACATCGAGAGCATCACTCCATCAACATCGAAGAGGGAGAGAGAAGATCCAGCAACCAGAAGGCAGTCGACTGTGTGACAGCCAGTCGACCATATTGCCGGAATCCATTAGTTTATTTCTTCTTCTCTCTTTATTCTTTTATGTTGATCATGTATTCAAACTTGTTAAGCAATAAAGTTATTATTATGTGGAACTAATTTCATAGTTGGGTAGATCGAAACCGTAGTTATGTAATGCTATTTTCTTCTGAACTCTTCTATGTTACTTATTGATTGAATCTAATTGAATTGGTATAGGTTTATGATAGTCAAACTAGTTCTCAAAATTGAGAGCAGTCGACTGAGGTGAGAGCCAGTCGACTGACGTACAGAACTTGGGAAGCTCAAGTTCGGATATCATTTATCTGAATCTGTTATATGAGCATATTGAGACGACCGAATCTCGTGCTCATAATTTGTAACAAAAGAATCTTTAGGGGTTCTTGGTTCAATCAACTTAGAGGATCTAGATCTGATACCAATTTCTAGAACTTTAAGTGTTTGTTCGTTTCCACTGTTCTTATGTTTTCTCTAAGTATAACTTAGTAGATACCATGCTAGATACTTACGGAAAGAAACGAATTAGAGTAGATACCATGCTTAATTCTTGGCTTAGGGAAACAATACTTTAAGGAGTAGATACCATGCTCTTGAAGTGAACAACATGAGTAATTAGAAGTAAATTCAGAAGGCAAATTAGCATTACTAACTATTGGTGGAGATCAACCGCCCAACTATTCAAGAGATATTTGTGATTCAGACTCATCTTTCTTAGTTTTAATCTTTTAGTTCTTTTAGAATATTATGACAACTCTTATTCATTTTTATTATTAGTTTTATTGATTAGTAAGTTGAGGTCTACAATCTCTGTGGGATCGACCCTTGCTATTACTACGATTCTATAAAGGATTCGTGCACTTGCGAGGTTTTTATAATTTGTGTCTAGTTAGTCTATTTATTTAGGTAGCTAGATTTCCAACAACAAGTTTTTGGCGCCGTTGCCGGGGATTGTTTAGTATTTTAACTTACAAGTCAGTAGAATTTTTATTAGTTTTTCTTTTCTTTTATTAATAATTTTTCTTTTAGGTTACAGGACTTCGGTGAATGCACGGTAGACGATCACTTCGTCCAGAGCTACTACCTATTGACGCAGAAACAGAACGAACTTTGCACAGACTAGGTAAGCTGTTTTCAGCCAACCAGTCGACTGCTGTACTGACCCAGTCGACTGCACAGAGACAAATCTCACAGGAAAGAATGGCTGAAGAAATACACAATCGAGTACCAATGCAGGACAAATTCACTCCTAAGAATATTGAGCAACCTTCCTGCATTGCTTTTCAACCTAATGCCACAGGGAACATGCACCTATCTCCTCATTTACTTAGTATGGTTCCCCACTTTAGTGGCAAACCAGATGAAGAGCCTCATCTTCACCTGCAAGACTTTTTCGATCTTTGCAGGACACAAAGCGTCCAAGGGCTTACCGCTGAACAAATCAGGTTAATCTTGTTTCCTTTTTCTTTAAAACTTAATGCTAAGTTGTGGTATAATTCTTTGGAACCAGGATCAATTAATTCATGGGAGCAATTGGCAACGAAATTTTTGAAAGAATTCATTCCAGCCCAAAAGACCAAACAGCTAAAAAGGGAGATTCAACTCTTCCAGCAAAAAGATGGAGATCTATTCTTCGAAGCATGGAAGGACTTCAAGAGCAAGCTTCTCAAGTGTCCTACTCACAATCTGCCTAAGGATGATCAGGTACAAGCTTTTTATGAAGGTTTAAATGACACTAACAAAGCAATTGTTGATGCAGCGTGCAATGGAATTTTGATGAGGAAAAGTGGAGAAGAAGCCATTGAACTTTTTGAAGAACTCAGCGAGAACTCCCAACAATTCTCCACAAGAAGGGGACCTACGAAAAAACAGGGAGTTTACGAAATCTCTAATAGTAATAACATTCAATTAGAAATGGCAAACATGAATAAAAAAATAGATATGCTTGTTAATGCGATGTCGACAATGGGAGGAGTTAAAAATCAAACAAATGAAATGTGTGCAATTTGTTCTCATTTAGATCACACAACTGATACATGTCCCATGTCTACTTTCACAGATCAGGAGCATGCGAATTATGTGGGTCGAGGAGTGTTTCCACCAAAGAACAATCCATACTCGAACACATATAACCCAGGATGGAGGAATCATCCAAACTTCTCATGGAGCAATAATCAAAATAATCAAGGGAATCAATTCACACAAGGACATACAAGGAACCCTCAGATGGGAAGTGGGTTTGAAAGACCAGCTCCAGAACAGAAGAAGTTGGATTTTGAAACCACTGTTCTTCAATTGTTCCAACAACAACATCAAACAAGCAACCAATAAGGACAAGCAATTCAGAAGTTGGAAACCCAAATTGGTCAGATTGCAAAAGAGCTAAGCGAAAGAAAGGCAGGTGAACTCCCTTCACAAACCATACCAAATCCGGGAGGCCAAGAACAACTCCAAGCAGTGACTACTTTAAGAAATGGTAAGATAATTGACAACAAGGTTGGAACACACACAGACAAACCAGTCGACTGTTTTTACAAACCAGTCGACTGCACAGACAAATCAGAAACACAACCATCAAAAGCTTTGGGTTCAAGTAAGGTAAGTGAAAAAGTAGGGACAGTTCCACCACCATTCCCTCAAAGGTTAGTCAATAAAAAGAAAGAACAACATTTATTTGACGTCTTTGAAACTCTCAAAAAGGTCGAAATTAATATTCCCCTACTTGACGCTATTAAACAAATTCCTTCTTATGCCAAATTTTTGAAAGACTGTTGTACTCACAAAAGAACATTTCAGGTTAAGGAGGATGTGGCCTTGACAGAAGAAGTGAGTGCTGTTTTATTAAGAAAACTACCACCTAAACTGAAAGATCCAGGTAGTTTCACCATTCCTTGCAAAGTTGGTGAGCACTTCTTTGAAAAAGCACTGCTAGACTTGGGGGCAAGCATCAACCTTCTTCCTTATTCTGTTTACGAAAAGCTTGGATTGGGGGAACTCAAGCCAACATCCATCACTTTGCAATTGGCTGATCGCAGCATAAAAAGACCTAGAGGTATTTTAGAAGATGTCCTAGTTCAGGTAAATGATTTTATTTTGCCTGCTGATTTTGTTGTGTTAGATATGGAGGAATCTTCTATGTCATCATCTCTACCGATCATATTAGGTAGGCCCTTTATGAGTACAGCCGATATAAAAATTTGTGTTAAAAAGGGTATTATAAGTATGGAGATAAACAGAGAAAAAGTGGAATTTAAAATGTTTGATACACTGAAATTACCACAAGATGATCATGAATGCTATAATATTGATGTGGTGCAGGAGAGTGTTGATCAAACATTTCAGGAATACGATGACTGGAGGATTGCAGAGACAGTACATCACCTTGAAACTCCACAGTCATATTCAGGTAAGTCTGCACCTTTATTTGAAAAATTGGTGTCTGATAAAAATTGTTCTTCTACAGATCAGGCGACTGATGAACAGAGTAAGTCGACTGGTGCTCTAACCAGTCGACCAAACCCAGACACCCAGAACAAGTCGACTGCTGACATGGACCAGTCGACTGTACAGAAGCATCTAGACATAGAACTCAAGCAGCTGCCCGATCATTTGAAACATGCATTTTTGGGCGAGAACCAGACACTGCCGGTGATAATTGCTGCAAACTTAAATGCACAGGAAGAAGAAAAGCTGCTGAAGGTATTGCGAGAACACAAAAATGCAATAGGATGGACCATTGCAGACATCAAGGGAATAAGTCCATCCAAATGCATGCATAGAATATTGCTTGAAAACGATGCAAAACCTAGCAGGGAGGCATAGAGAAGGCTGAACCCTAACATGAAGGAAGTGGTAAGAGCAGAAATTTTGAAGCTACTAGATGTTGGCATCATCTATCCTATCTCAGATAGCAAATGGGTAAGTCCTATACATGTAGTACCTAAGAAAAGTGGAGTTACAGTGGTAACAAATGAAGAGAATGAACTTATCCCAACAAGAGTAACCACAGGATGGAGGGTATGCATTGACTATAGGAAGTTGAATAATGAAACCAGGAAAGATCACTTCCCTCTTCCTTTTATTGATCAAATGTTAGAAAGATTAGCAGGATATAGTCATTATTGTTTTTTAGATGGTTATAGTGGCTATAATCAAATTGCTATTGCTCCAGAAGATCAAGAAAAGACCACTTTTACATGCCCTTTTGGTACTTTTGCTTACAGGAGGATGCCCTTTGGATTGTGCAACGCACCAGCAACATTTCAAAGATGCATGATGAGCATATTTTCAGACATGGTGGAGAGGTTCATCGAGGTATTTATGGATGATTTTAGTGTTTTTGGATCTTGTTTTGATGAATGCCTTAACCATTTGCAGCTTGTGCTTAAAAGATGTGAAGAATGCAATTTAGTGCTGAATTGGGAAAAGTGCCATTTCATGGTACAACAAGGTATTGTGTTGGGACATGTGGTGTCCAAAAGGGGAATAGAGGTAGACAAGACAAAAATTGACATCATATCAAAGCTACCCCCTCCCACTACAGTTAAGGGTATTAGGAGTTTTCTTGGACATGCAGGGTTTTATAGACGATTTATAAAAGATTTCTCCAAAATATCCAAACCCCTTTGTGACTTATTGGCTAAGGATGTTGAGTTTGTATGGACAGAGAAGTGCACAAATGCCTTTATTACATTAAAAAATCTTCTCACTTCTGCACCTATTGTCATGGCACCAGATTGGAGCCATCCTTTCGAGCTCATGTGTGATGCAAGTGATTACGCCTTAGGAGCTGTTTTAGGTCAAAGAATCAATAAGAAACCACATGTTATTTACTATGCTTCTCGAACTCTAAACGATGCACAGCTAAATTATTCCACTACTGAAAAAGAAATGTTAGCTGTTATTTTTGCTGTAGAGAAGTTTAGATCATACTTAATTGGTTCTAAAGTTATTGTTTTTACTGACCATGCTGCTTTGAGATATTTGTTTGCTAAAAAGGAAGCTAAGCCTAGGTTGATCAGATGGGTGCTGTTGCTTCAAGAATTTGATCTTGAGATTAGAGACAAGAAAGGATGCGACAATGTTGTGGCAGATCACATGTCCAGACTACTTCAGGAGGAGGAGAGAATTGTGCCCCCGCTGAACGAAAATTTCCCAGATAAACAATTATTTGCAATAAATATTCACACTCTCGGGGCAGTCGACTGGTCCCTCAACCAGTCGACTTATCTCTCTGAACGACTCCCCTGGTTTGCTGATATTGTCAATTTTCTAACTGCTCATGTTTTTCCTCCAGGTATGACACATCAGGAAAGGAAAAGATTGGTGGATCTGAGCAAACACTATTATTGGGATGATCCTTATTTATTCAAATTTTGCTCTGATCAAATTATAAGAAGATGTGTGGCAGACGAGGAACAAAGGAGTATTCTACAACATTGCCACCAATATGCATGTGGAGGACATTTTGGGCCAAAGAGAACAGCACTTAAGGTATTGCAATCTGGTTTTTATTGGCCTAAAGTATTCAAAGATGCTTTTTCTTTTTGCAGGACTTGCGACAAATGCCAAAGGACAGGCAACATCTCTTCTAGAAACCAAATGCCACTACACAACATACAAGTAATCGAGCTTTTCGATGTTTGGGGAATCGACTTCATGGGTCCATTTCCTAACTCATTTGGTTATTTATATATACTTGTTGGTGTGGATTATGTGTCTAAATGGGTCGAGGCTGTCCCCTCACGAACTAATGATCACAAAGTTGTTGTCAAGTTTTTGTAGGAGAACATTTTCACTAGGTTTGGTACACCACGAGCAATAATAAGTGATGGAGGGAGCCACTTCAATAACTACCCATTTGCTTCTTTGATAAAGAAATATGGGATTACACATAGAGTGGGAACTCCATATCATCCTCAAACCAGTGGGCAGGTGGAGATTAGCAACAGAGAGATCAAGAGCATCTTGGAAAAGACAGTCAACACAAGGAGGAAGGATTGGTCACTACGCTTGAACGATGCCTTATGGGCCTACAGAACCGCTTTCAAGACACCCATCGGCATGTCACCATACCGTTTGGTCTTTGGAAAAGCATGTCATCTGCCAGTAGAATTAGAACACAAAGCTTATTGGGCTATCAAAAAGTTCAACTTTGATATGAAACAAGCAGGTGACAAAAGGAGATTGCAATTAAATGAGCTTGAAGAATTGAGGCACGATGCATATGAAAATGCCAAGCTATACAAGGAAAGGACTAAGTTATACCATGATAAACAATTAGCAAGGAAGGAGTTTTATGAAGGACAAAAGGTATTGATCTACAACTCAAGATTAAGACTCTTTCCAGGCAAGCTCAAGTCAAGATGGTATGGACCATATATTGTCACAAAAGTCTTTCCACATGGTGCATTGGAAGTTCACAGCGAAGAACGAAATCAAACATTCAGGGTGAACGGACACAGGGCGAAGCCATACATTGAGATGAGTCTAGAGCAACACGAGGAAGATGTGAATCTTCAACCCATTCAATACATTGCATGAACTCCTCATGTCTAGCTGAAGACAGAAAACACAGCGCTTATTGGGAGGCAACCCAACTTTTCAGGGGAGTATTTACACTTTCCCTTTATTTTATTTATTATTATTCATTTTTATTTTTATTTTTCAGTCTCTCCTTACTAGATGGTAACACATGCCTGTATCTTATGTTTTGTGCGAACATTGAGGACAATGTTCCATCTAAGTGTGGGGGTATTAGTTAGTTATATTTGGAATCTTTTGAATTTTTAGGATTAAACAATTTCTTATAAAGTAAGAGTAAGGATACTTATTTACATTAGGATTGTTGAGTTTCATAATTCCCTACAAAATTGTGTGTCATGCGATTATACATAATAAACAAATGTGATGCTTTTTCTGATAATTATTCCCTTCAGATCTAGTCCTAAATCGAGTTTAAGTAAATAGAGTGATACAATATATGTATATATTTGAATAAAGTCAGTCTACTCCAATGTTTTGAGCGCTTAGTAACTAGGGGTATTCATCACCAATGTTTACCTTTACGTCAAACGGCAACTTGAAATATGAGTATGCAAAGCACTTTAATGTTTGTGACTTGTTGAGTAACCGGGTGGATACATCACAAATGTTTCGCATTCGCGTCAAAAGACAAGTGACAACTTTAAAGAAGAGACTATATGAAAAAAAAAAAAAAAAAACTCTAGTTTGCTACTGGATTTGTAGTAGAGAAAAGGGATAATCACAGACTGAGTAGATGCATACTATAACTACATTAATCACATGACAAATATGATTAAGTTTGGGGATTATGACTGAACAATTGCACTAGAGAAAGTGGGTATGTTTAAATTTACTTTATCTGAAATTGTTTGTAGTTTTATATTTTTCATTTTGATGTCCACATAATAAGAAATCTTGGTGGTTGAATCTATTGTTATTATTATTCTCCCTATTCATAATTCTAGTTTGCTTGAGGACAAGCAAAAGCTAAGTGTGGGGGTATTTGATGAACACATTATTATTCACTTTATAGAGCAATAATCTTAATATAATTAGACATTTAAAAGCTCTATATATGGTATTTAACTCTTATTTTCTCTTTTCCATAGGAAACAGCATAAAACAGCAAAACGAAGCAGATTCAGGACTTCAAAGATGATACACAGAAAAATGCAGAGGAACAGTCGACTTATTCTCAAGAGCAGTCGACTGGCCTGATCAAAGATAAAATCTTCAGAAGTCTCGACTCAGTCGACTGGTTCGAAGACAAGTCGACTGGTCTGCGGCGGAGTAAACAAATCAAATCTTCAAAGATACACCTGCATCTAATTTCAAATCTATTTGAATCAAGATTTTATGCAGCGAATCAAATCTAAAGACAGGGTATTTTCCAAGTGGACGTAGTAAACAGATAAGGAAGGAAAGGAGAAAAGAGAAAGATATTAATCATCAAATCAAATAAAGAAGGATCTTCCTGAAAAAGTGAAAACCCTAATTCTCAGCCGTACTCTATAAATATCAGGATACCATCTCTTGAACAGAGGGGACGACTTCATCTGGTACGATCAGATATATCTCTGGGAAGCGACTCAATCACCAAGTTCCTGAACAACATCGAGAGCATCACTCCATCAACATCGAAGAGGGAGAGAGAAGATCCAGCAACCAGAAGGCAGTCGACTGTGTGACAGCCAGTCGACCATATTGCCGGAATCCATTAGTTTATTTCTTCTTCTCTCTTTATTCTTTTATGTTGATCATGTATTCAAACTTGTTAAGCAATAAAGTTATTATTATGTGGAACTAATTTCATAGTTGGGTAGATCGAAACCGTAGTTATATAATGCTATTTTCTTCTGAACTCTTCTATGTTACTTATTGATTGAATCTAATTGAATTGGTATAGGTTTATGATAGTCAAACTAGTTCTCAAAACTGAGAGCAGTCGACTGAGGTGAGAGCCAGTCGACTGACGTACAGAACTTGGGAAGCTCAAGTTTGGATATCATTTATCTGAATCTGTTATATGAGCATATTGAGACGACCGAATCTCGTGCTCATAATTTGTAACAAAAGAATCTTTAGGGGTTCTTGGTTCAATCAACTTAGAGGATCTAGATCTGATACCAATTTCTAGAACTTTAAGTGTTTGTTCGTTTCCACTGTTCTTATGTTTTCTCTAAGTATAACTTAGTAGATACCATGCTAGATACTTACGGAAAGAAACGAATTAGAGTAGATACCATGCCTAATTCTTGGCTTAGGAAAACAATACTTTAAGGAGTAGATACCATGCCCTTGAAGTGAACAACATGAGTAATTAGAAGTAAATTCAGAAAGCAAATTAGCATTACTAACTATTGGTGGAGATCAACCGCCCAACTATTCAAGAGATATTTGTGATTCAGACTCATCTTTCTTAGTTTTAATCTTTTAGTTCTTTTAGAATATTATGACAACTCTTATTCATTTTTATTATTAGTTTTATTGATTAGTAAGTTGAGGTCTACAATCTCTGTGGGATCGACCCTTGCTATTACTACAATTCTATAAACGATTCGTGCACTTGCGAGGTTTTTATAATTTGTGTCTAGTTAGTCTATTTATTTAGGTAGCTAGATTTCCAACAACAAGGGGAATCCCACGCCATGTCTTGACTCATCAAGCATGCATTCTGTGGCGATTCAGCCTCCTTCATGGCACACGATCCTCTTGCAGTCACCAAACATCCCACAAGCGTTGCCAAGATCCGATCATTCTGAGTAGTGCCCACGCCATGTCTTGACGCATCAAGCATGCATTCTGTGGCTCACATCCGCATCGTAAACTCGAAGCTCTCATACTTGTGTTTTTCTCTCACTTTCATCACCTCTTCACTATGTACTAAATCCTTAAATTTAATGAAAATCATGAACAAAATCAATCTCTTAGAGTTAGCCCTCTCACTACTACCGGTCTTTTTTTTTTCGTTTCACAATGACCCAAACTGGTCTTTTCAATATCAATAATCATAATTCATCACTTTTCACTTGCCGGTGTGAGTTTTGGCTACACTCTAATTTTCAATTTCAATTCATAAATTCACATATTTGAGTTGTCATACTCAATAATATTTCTCTTTTCCAATCATGATTTCTAAATTATTCATGAGTCCATAACCATACATGGAATTAAATTATTCATCAAGTAATTCATCAAGTATCATTTCCACATTAAAATCACATCACTAATTATATGGTCAAATGAGTATTCACAACTCATAATTGTCACACTATTCTTCAATAAGAATAATTCATACCACTTCACTTCATATATTTCCTTTCTTATTTATAATTCTTTTCTAGCACTTTATTTCAATTCTTTTTGTAAACTAAACTAGTGTAGAACCATACAACTTTTCACAGATAAATTAGTGTAGAACCATAGTTCTATCTACACTTTTATTCCCAAAAATATACTTCATTTTATTCTAATACTTCCCAATTTATTTTTCATAAGTCCCACATAATTTTAGGATAATTATAATATTTTTTTTTCACAATTTTTAAGTATCAAAACCACCCAAAAAAATATTTTTTTCCACAATTAAACACTGGCCGAGACCAGGGATCGAACCAACAACCACAGGGAACCAAGTCGCAAGCGCTGACCACTAGGCCGATCGCGCCAAGCGATATAAAAGGGCGTTGATAGCATTAAATGCTCTCGGCTGTAGCTCTATTAATTTTTTTTAAATGCGCACAGAATATGTGTTGCTCACAGGAATCGAACCATCGACCTGTGCTAGCCTCAACCGCACACTGCATCGAAAAGAAACCACCCGACCACTTGAGCTATATGCTCAAGTCGTCTCAAATACAACTTACATTCTAATTAAATTAACTCTCTCTGTTTAATAGAACATTTCGATGTTCAAAGAGCTCTCATTTGATTTTGCTTTTACTAAACTTACTGTAAATTTCCAGATTAATTATTCCCATCATAATTTATATTCCAGTATATTAAAAATAATTTTTTCAATAATTAAACACATATTTTCCATACAATTTGGCTAAATTGTAAGATACTACTACCACATTTCTTTTTCGAAATTTCTTATCCAATTTTGATTTCCATAATCTTTATATCAATTCTCTGTTTTTATTCATTTCACAAACCCACAAATTATATTTTTGGTCATTCGTTACAATATTATCACACAAGGTCCATTTAAGCATATAAAACAACATTGTCGTCTACTAACTTTTGCATATAGTTCTTGATGCTAATAATGAATTTTTCTTCAACCAATCCATAGCTACAATTAATTTACCCACAACTTAAATTAAATGATGGAAACACATACAAGCTATTTATTAACATTCCAATCAATTAATAAGCCATTTTTCCAATTAAAATGTACTCTTATTAATCTTTTTCATGCATCATCATTTCAATTCAATTCTAGCATGCTTACTAATTAGAAATACGGAAAATAACCCACCTAAATTGGAGAGAAATACAATTTTCAACACCTCCTAAACAAAAGTCCTTGCCAAGAGAGCGATCCTTCTCCTCCTCGACGTGGCAGAAGCTTATGAGGCTCTGGGTTGATCTGATGATCAGGGGAAAGCGGGTTTTAAGGGGATCTGGTGGCCTAGGAGGGGCCACGTCATCTGACCCACATCAGGAGCCCCCCACTCCTGAAGGGCTAGATAACCCAGCCATGTAGGAGTAATTTTCCTCTATAGGAAGAGCGGAGCAGTGTGTATGGTGAAGAATGTGGTTCATATCTTCCTAGAGAGGCCAGCGAGGTAGGATGAAGGGATCCTTTTGAAGGTATGAGGGGCGTTGAGAGCCGAAGAGTAAGGGCTCGCTTAGTCAAGCGTCGAGAGCCGAAGAGTAGGGGCTCGCTTAGTCGAGCGTCGAGGGTCGGAAGACGAGCTCCCTGCTTGTTGGAGAAGCTATGGGGACGTCGAGAGCCGAAGAGTAGGGGCTCGCTTAGCTGAGCATCGAGGGTCGGAAGACGAGCCCCATACTTATTGGAAAAGCTATGATGACGTTGAGAGCCGAAGAGTGGGGACTCGCTTAGCCGAGCGTCGAGGTTCGGGAGACGAGTCCCCCAGCTTGTGGTGAAGGTTAGGGGTGGCTCGAGGTTACCACCGAGCACCGAGCGCCCCTTCACTTATTGGAAAAGCTGGGGGGTGGCTCAAGGTCACCACCGAGCGCCGAGCTCCAAGACTTGTTGGAAAGTCTGGGTGTGGCTCGAAATTACAATCGAGCTCCGAGCCCTAAGACTTGTTGGAAAAGCCGGGTGTGGCTCTTGGTGACATCCGAGCTCCGAGCCCCAAGATTTGTTAGGAAAGTCTTGGTGTGGCTTGCGGTGTCATCCGAGCGTCGAGCCCCCAAAACTTGTTGAAAAAGCTTGGGTGTGGCTCGCGGTGACATCCGAGCGTCGAGCCCCCAAAACTTATTGGAAAAGTCTGGGTGTGGCTCGCGGTGACATCCGAGCACCGAGCCTCAGCTTATTGGAAAAGCCTGGGTGTGGCTCACGGTGACATCCGAGCGCCGAGCCTCAGCTTATTGGAAAAGCCTGGGTGTGGCTCGCGGTGACATCCGTGCACCGAGCATTAGCTTGTTGGAGAAGCTTAGTGTGTCTCGCAGTGACATCCGAGCGTCGTGCCTCATCTTGTTGGAAAAGCCTGGTGTGGCTCACGGTGACATCCGAGCGTCGAGCCCCCAAAACTTGTTGGAAAAGCTTGGTGTGGCTCGTGGTGACATCCGAGCGACGAGCCTCTAAAACTTGTTGGAAAAGCCTGGGTGTGGCTCACGGTGACATCCGAGCACCGAGCCTCAACTTGTTTGAAAAGCCTGGGTGTGGCTCGCGGTGACATCGGAGCTCCGAGCTTCAGGTTGTTGGAGAAGCCTGGTATGGCTCACGGTGACATCCAAGCACCGAGCCTCAGCTTGTTGGAGAAGCTTGGTGTGGCTCGCGGTGACATTCGAGCGTCGAGCCTCAGCTTGTTGGAAAAGCCTGGTGTGGCTCGCGGTGACATCCGAGCGTCGAGCCCCCAAAACTTGTTGGAAAAGCTTGGTGTGGCTCGCGGTGATATCCGAGCATCATGCCCCCAAAACTTGTTGGAGAAGCTTGGTGTGGCTCACGGTGACATCGGAGCGTCGAGCCCCCAAAGCTTGTTGGAAAAGCCTGGGTATGGCTCGCGGTGACATCCGAGCGCCGAGCCTCAACTTATTGAAAAATCCCGGTGTGGCTCACGGTGACATCCGAGCGCCGAGCCTCAGCTTGTTGGAAAAGCCTGGTATGGCTCGCGTTGACATCCGAGCGTCGAGCCCCCAAAACTTGTTGGAAAAGCTTTGGTGTTGAAAAAAGTGTAATACTCGTGTAGTTGGCCTCGTGTTCCGAGCCGTTATACCGGCTGATGGGGCCGAGGGTAAAGAGGTATTTTCAACCTCTAGGCTGACATCATGGGTGTGAGAATCGAAGCGTTTCAGATCCTGGTGGCCGTTAGATCTTCATGATCAAGATCCAACGGTCAGATCTTCTCGCGGAATTCGAGGAGTCCCTTCCCCTATTATAAATCTCCCATCCCTCCTTTCATTTCTTCACCTTGCACTCAATCCCTAGACCACATGAGTTTCTTTCATAGCCATTAGCGACCATTTTTCGGTGATCTTCCCGTTTTCCGGTATATCAGGTTAGTATTTTTGTTTCGTAATGTCGCGTTCTCAGTCCGGCTCTGAGGCAAGCTCTTCAGGTCGTGCTGTGGAGGAAGTCCAATCGACGTCGACATATTGATCTCTTGGTGACTTTGAAGTGAAGGAAGAGGTCCAGTCGGATTTAGGATCAGGGGGCAAGGGTGTCGTGATTTATGACGTGCCCTTTTTACGAATCCGTAGGCTGAAAGAGGAGATTGTTGAGGAGAGTGAGCATGAGGAAGGAGGCCCCGAGGGAGAGGAGCTTGTTGAGAAGGGTGAGCATAAGGAAGGAGGCCCAGAGGGAGAGGAGCTTTTTGAGGAGTCAGGAGGGTGAGCATGAGGAAGAAGGCCCGAGGAAGAGGAGATTGTTGAAGCGGACGACCATGAGGGGTTCGAATGAGGAACCGAGGGAGGCAACGATCAGGGGGAAGGGGAAGAAGGAACCACGGGAGAGGTAGCAGAGGAAGAAGCAGATCTTCCACCTTTGCCCCCGTTATCGACCCCAACTCCGAAGACATAGCCTCGCCCCCATAGGAAAAAAGGAAGTGGATTCATCCTGATAGTCTGGGCGAGCCAGACAAATACAGACCCGAGCCTGGGTTCAAGTTTCCCTTATGTCCAATAAAAACCCAGGGTCGATCAGGATGTATCCCGACAATGTGGAGGGGCTTCTTGCGTTTACCTCATTGCTGCGGGACTCGGGTCGGTCCATGATCAAGATGGACAACATCCACTGTGCTTTGAGGGCGGACTACCTGCCTATCTTAAGGCCAGCCTACTTCATTCCAATGGAATTTGAACTTCTGGTGCCGCACCCCAGAATTTGTCCAACCACAGCTCTGGAGTCGACTTCTGCATGTTTCCTGAGGACGCCTTCGTCTCGGTATTTAGGCTGTCATTGCACCCGTTTATTGAGAGGGTGTTGAAGTGGGGAGAGCTGAGTCCAATGCAGTATGGCCCTAACTCGTGGAAACACCTAGTCTACTTCATTCTAAAGTGCCATAAGAAAGGGATCAAACCGAGGCTCACGTACTTCTGTGCCATCCTAGGGATGAGCTCGCTCGGAGACATGGAGGGGATTTTTTACATCTCGCCGCGTCCACACAAGAGGGTGATGCACGGCCACCTGGACTCCATTAAAGGATGGAAGGAGAAGTAATTTATTGTCCGGAGTGAGAAACCTTGGAAATTTCCAACGGTTTGGAATTTCATTAGGCCGAACCATAAGCCTCCGAGGCGTGGTGACTTGACGGATAAAGAGTGGGCGACTATAGAGAAGATTGTGGAAGGGCATAGCATAGGGTGACCGCGCGTCACGGAGTTGCATCTGGCCCGAGCCGGACTGAGCCCAGTTGACCCTAGTCTATTTTTGTTTCTAATCTATTTATCTTCCTGCCTTCGTGTTAACATTTTTTCCCTTTTTCCTTTTTCTTTTTGTAGAGATGTTCGCAAAGCAGTTCGACAACCGACAGGTCTTGGTGGCTTTGGCCGCCAAGAGGAGGGCCGACCATGAGAAGAAGGCTGCCTTGGCCGCAGGGCCCAATAAAAGGGTCGCCTCAGGGTCTTTGGAGCCACCCCCGAAGCGGACAAAGAAGCACCACCACTCGTCAAGGTCGACGAAGGAACCGGGAGCGAGCTCTTGTAGTAAGAAAGTGGCCACCGTCTTGGAGAAGGGGCTTCCGCCACTTCGTCCCAATGTCGAGGAGATGGTGGGTAGGCAGGGCATGATGCTGCATGCCCCGGACTAGGGGGTCAAGGCCGGTGATACCCTGACCGAGGGACCGGTGGCACTGGAGGTGGTAGAGCATCTCGCCACGGAGCCGGATTGGATGACTCTGCCATCAGAGACGTCCGAGACGGCCTACATGAGGTGGGCCCAGGTGCACATTTCGGTAAGTGTTTGGTATTCAATTTATGCTTAGAATTTAGGGATTTTTCTAACTTGATTTTCCTCGGCCAGGCGTTGCTTCATGGGCAACACTTACACAAGTGCCTGAAGAAGGAGGTCATTGTCGAGAGGAAGAAAGCCGAGCGGCATTTTCGTGAGGTGACTCGTTTGAAAGACGATTTGATGGAGTCCCAGTCAGCCCAGGTGGTCTTCCAAGCTCAGATGGACTCGCTGCAAGACCATCACACGTACGAGCTGGCGCATTTTTGGGCTAAGGCCATGGCGGGGGCTGAGGAGATGCAAAAAACCTTGGCGGACACTCTGATCCAGGCTCAGGATGAAGCCTACGCCCAGGCCAAGGAGCACTTCATGCAGTTCTTCCCGGAGGCTCGGATCGACCACCTCCACTACGGGTGGTGGCTTCCTGTGCATCTGCTGACGCCCAGCGGCGAGGACGAGGAGGAATTGGGGGACCCTCGTCAAGAGGAGGCTGAGGGCGATCAGGCTGACGAAGAGGTGTCGTCCCCCTCTAAAAAGTAGTTTAGGAATTTTACTTATTCTTTTAACTTGTATTTTCCTCGCGCGGACTGGCCACCACCTTTTGTAACCCAAAATTTTGAATTTATAAAAGAAAAGATTTTTGGCCGATCCTCTGTGACTTGTAGTTTTTCACAAGCTTCTTTAGTGACCCATTGCTTTTCCCCTCTTCTTGATAGACGCACGAGATCATCGGTGCCAAACTGTGTTCCGCAGAGGTCTTCCGGCTCCGAAATGAGCTGGGTCCAAGGAGAGTGTGCTGACTCGCCATCGTAAGCAGGCTCATGATCAAGAGGCCGCGTTAAACTATTTTATGAACAAGTCTAAGGAACTCAGCCTAGAAGCCGCTCGTCTGAAGAAGGCCATAGCCGACCGAGACTGGGGGAGTGTCGAGACGAACTGGTCAATCTCGGATGCCTCCACTAAGCGACCAGCTTCGGAGTCCTTTTTTCGCGAGGTCGTCAAAGAGAAGGAGTTGGAGATTCGGAGGTTGAAGCTTATGCTAGGCATGGGTCATCATCGACTCGGTCCATTCGAGGGAGCAAGCCGTTCTGTATTGGGTCCTTCTCCGACCTTTTATCTGGAAATGACGAGGCCCGCCGATGCACAGAGTTCCGTTGCCGGGACGTCCTTACTAGCCGTACAGGTGGAGCATGCGGGGGGGAAGGTATCACTCCGGAGGGCTTGAGGTAGGTGGCGTCGGCCACGAGGGTCCCATGGGAAGTACTGAGTTTGAGTTTTAAGTCGAGTGATCTGTAATATCTTTATTGTATCGTGTGGCCGTTTGCGGCGCTTTATGAGTAATGAAACTTCGATTTCTTAACTTTGATAATTTGTCAAGTGAGACTGGCAGGAGCGTAGCTCGAGGCCATCGCCGAGTGTGGCCTTGCTTAAGGTCGATATCGAGCCCCCTTGTCATTTTTAAGATTGCTGAAATGAGTGTAGCTGTAGGTCATCACCGAGCGTAAAGGTCGTAGAGCTTGAAAAAACCAAGGCCTTACTCGAGGTCGGTGCCGAGCCTCCATACCTGTTCTAAGATAGGTAGTATGAGTGTAGTTGGAGGTCATCGCAGAGCGTAAAGGTCGCAGGGCTTGAAAAAGCTGAAGCCTTGCTCGAGGTCGATGCTGAGCCCTCATACCTTAGGAGAAGCTGGCATGAGTGTAGATGGAGGTCATCGCCGAGCGTAAAGGTCGCAGGGCTTGAAAAAAGCCAAGACCTTGCTTGAGGTCGATGCCGAGTCCCCATACCTGTTCTAAGATAGGTAGTATGAATGTAGCTGGAGGTCATTGCCTAGCGTAAAGGTCACAGGGCTTGAAAAAGCCGAGGTCTTGCTCGAGGTCGATGCCGAGCCCCCATACCTGAAGAGAAGCTGGCATGAGTGTAGATCGAGATCATCACCGAGCGTAAAGGTCGCAGGGCTTGAAAAAGCTAAGGCCTTGCTCGAGGTCGATGCCGAGCCTCCATACCTGTTCTAAGATAGATCGTATGAGTGTAGCTGGAGGTCATCGCCGATCTTGAAGGTCGCAGGGCTTGAAAAAGTCGAGGCCTTGCTCGAGGTCGATGTCGAGCCCTTATACCTTAGGAGAACCTGGCATGAGTGTAGCTGGGGATCATCGCCGAACATAAAAGTCACAGGTCTTGAAAAAGTCAAGGCTTTGTTCGAGGTCGATGCTGAGCCCCCATACATGTTCTCAGATATAGTATGAGTGTAGCTAGAGGTCATCGCCGAGCATGAAGGTTGCAGGGCTTGAAAAAGCTGCGGCCTTGCCTAGGTCGATGCCAAGCCCCCATACCTTAGGAGAAGCTGGCATGAGTGTAGCTGGAGATCATTGCTGAACGTAAAGATTGCAGAGCTTGAAAAAGCCAAGGCCTTGCTCGAGGTCGATGCTGAGCCCCCATACCTGTTCTAAAATAGGTAGTATGAGTGTAGCTGGAGCTCATTACCGAGCGTAAAGGTCGCAGGACTGGAAAAAGCCAAGGTCTTGCTCGAGGTCGATGCCGAGCCCCCATACCTTTGAAGAAGCTAACATGAGTGTAGCTGGGGGTCATCGCCGAGCGTAAAGGTCGCAGGGCTTGAAAAAGGCAAGGCCTTGCTCGAGGTCGATGTCGATTCCCTATACATGTTCTCAAATAGATTGTATGAGTGTAGCTGAAGATCATCGCCAAGTGTGAAAAAGCTGAGGCCTTGCTCGAGATCGATGCCGAGCCCCCATACCTTAGGAGAAGCTGGCATGAGTGTAGCTAGGGGTCATCGCCGAGCGTAAAGGTCGCAGGGCTTGAAAAAACCAAGGTCTTTCTCGAGGTCAATGCCGAGCCCCCATACCTATTCTCAGATAGATAGTATGTGTGTAGCTGGAGGTCATCGCCGAGCATAATGGTCACAGGGTCTGAAAAAGCTGAGGCCTTGCTCGAGGTTGATGCCAAGCCCCCATATCTTAGGAGAAGCTTGGTGTGGCTCGCGGTGACATCCGAGCGTCGAGCCCCGAACTTGTAGGAGAAGCTTGGTGTCGTTCGCGGTGACATCCGAGCGTTGAGCCCTAAACTAGTAGGAGAAGGTTGGTGTGGCTCACGATCACCTCCGAGCATCGAGCCCCAAACTTGTAGGAGAATCTTGGTGTGGCTCACAGTGACATCCGAGCGTCAAGCCCCAAACTAGTTTTTAAGAAAGCTGGCATGAGGCCAAAAGGGGTAAACGATTACATCATATTGACTTTATAAAACAAGGCGCGAGGTGCCGATTACATCTTATTATTTACAGAAGGGTATCTACAAGGGCTAATCCTTCCTTTCGAGGAATTTGATAAGGTGCTACGCGTTTCAGGATCTCGTTACAGCCTTGCCCTCCGGGTCGGTGAGGCGGTATGTGCCGGGGCGTACAACTTCAGAAAGCTTTTACGGGCCTTCCCAGTTTGGAGCCAGCTTCCTCTTTTGGCCGCGGTTAGATACCGCTAGCTTTCGGAGGATGAGGTCCCCTAGCTTGATGTTGGTGGGACGTACCCTTTTATTGTAGAACCTCTCAATCCTCTACTAGTATGTGCTCCTTCTGATGGCGGATTTTTCCCTGACCACGTCTATGAGGTCCAGACTGGCACGTAGTTGCGCCGAGTTGCTTTCTTCATCAAAGGCCATGATTCGGGACGAAGGGAGCCCGATCTCGAGGGGAATTACTGCCTCCGTGCCGTAAGTCAGATTAAATGGCGACTCTCCCGTGGGGATCCTCTTCGTCGTTCGATGGGCTCAGAGAATGCTTGGCAACTCGTCGACCCATAGTCCCTTGGAAGAATTATCGAGCCGTTTCTTCAGACCATCAAGGATCTGCCGGTTCGCATTCTTGGCCTGACCGTTCGACTGTGGGTGGAACACCGAAGAGAAGCGTTGCTGGATTTCGAGATCCTCACAGAACTTTCTAAAATTCTTACCTGCAAACTGGGTCCCATTATTCCTGATGAGTATGTGCGGAATTCCGAACTGACAGATGATGTGTTTCCAGAAGAATTGCTGAGTCTGCTTCTCGGTGATCGTAGCCAGGGGCTCGGCCTCGATCCACTTTGTGAAGTAGTCGATCGCTACTACCCGGAACTTCCTTTGGCTTGTTGCTTTCAGAAAGGGGCCTACCAGGTCCATCCCCCATATAGCAAAGAGGGTCAAACTGGCCAGGGAGCGGAGGTTTGCTTGTGGAACCCTTCTTACCGAGGAGAATCTTTGACAAGGACCGCACTTTTTGACCAGGGCCACGGCATCTTGCAACATCGTGGGTCAGTAATACCCGTGGTTCAGAGCCTTTCGGGCAAGCGATTGGCTTCCCATGTGGCACCGGCCAATTTCTTCGTGGAGCTCCTTGAGAGCATACTTGGCCTCGTCAGGGGCTAAGCAGCAGTGGTAGGGTCTTCCGTCCGTCGTTGTGTACGAGCGTTTGAAGAGGATTTCGTTGATCACGGCGAACCTTTCCGAGTGGATCCTGATCAGTCTTGCTTCGACTTGGTCTTAGGAGAGCTTTCCTTCGATCAGAAACTTTCGAATGGGAGTGGTCCAATCGTTCGGCTGAGCTCCGTCGTCTATACAGAGGGTCTCGGGGAGGTCGATACTCGGCTTCAGGAGCACTTCGATCAGAACGGTGCGGTCCAGGCCTTCAAAGGACGAGGAGGATAACTTCGACAGGGCATCGGCCTGTGCGTTCTGCTTTCTTGGGATCCTTAAGACTGCTGAATTGTCAAAGGATGTCAAGAGCCGCTGGACCACAGACAAATACCGGATCGTCCGATCTTCACGGGCCTCGTACTCTTCGGTGATCTGATTGACCACGAGCTGAGAGTCGCTGAAGGCCCTGATCTGTCTGGTGCTTGCCTGGTGTGCTAATGTGAGCTGCGCGATCATAGCTTCATATTATGTCTCGTTGTTAGAGGTCAGAAAGTTGAGGTGGAGGGAATATTGAAGAAGGAAGTTGTCGGGTCCTCGCAAAATAATGCCCGCGCTACTCCCCGCTTCGCAGGAAGAGCCATCGACGTAAACTTCCCACGTTTGGTTGGCCTCCCCATTTTCGGGTTGGTCAGAGATGGTGCATTCCGTGATGAATTCGGCAAGGGCCTGTCCCTTGATTGCTGTTCTTGGTTGATAGCTGATGTCGTATTGACTTAGCTCGATCGACCACTTGACCAAGCGGTCGTAGCTCTCGAGCTTGTGGAGGACGGCCTTCAGAGGCTGGTCCATGAGGACCTGAATCGAGTGCGCCTGGAAATAAGGGCGGAGCTTCCGCGCGGCCATAACCAGGGCGTATGCCACCTTCTCCATTTTTGTATATCTGGTCTCGGTCGAGAGCAGGACTTTGCTTACATAGTACAACGGCTTTTGGACTCCGTCTTCTTCTCAAATGAGAACAACACTAAGTATGCTTTCCGAGGCCAAAAGACAAAGTCAGAAAGGCTCGCCCGACTCGAGTTTGCTAAGGAGCGGAGGATTGGCAATGTACTCTTTTCATTGGGCGAACGCCTCCTGCTACTGAGTGCCCCATTCGAAGCCTCCAGTTCCGTGCAGAGCCTTGAAAATGGGAGTAAATTCTCTCCGAACTTGGAGAGGAAATGGCCGATGGCCGCCAGTCTTCCCGTGAGCCGCTGGACTTCCTTGATGTTTTTCGGAGGGGCCATGTCTATTATGGCTCGGATCTTCTCAGGGTTCGCCTCGATGCCGCGCTGGCTGACAACGAACCTAAGAAATTTGCCCGAGGAGACGCCGAACGCAGACTTGGCCGGATTGAGCCTCATATTGTGGGTCCAAAGGACGCCAAAGGCTTCTTCCAGATCGGCAATATGGTCCTGTCCTTATTGGATTTTGACGAGCATGTCGTCAACGTACACTTCCATGTTGCGACCGATCTAGTCCTTGAAGACTCGGTTGACGAGCCTCTGATAGGTAGCACAGGCATTCTTCAGCCCGAAGGGCATAACCCGGTAGTAGTAGAACCTTGGTCGGTGACGAAGGATGTCTTGGCTATATCAGGGGGGAAAATTCGGATCTGATTGTAGCCCGAGAAGGCATCCATGAAGGACAGGAGCTCGTGACCCGACATTGCATTGATCAGATCCTTGATGCTGATGAGAGGGAACAGATCATTGGGGCACGCCTTGTTAAGATCTGTAAAGTCTATGCAGATCCTCCAGCTTCCGCTGGCCTTTCTCACCATTACGATGTTCTCCAGCCACTCGGGATAGCTGACCATTTGGATGAACCGGGTAGACAATAGTTTGTCTACCTCCATTTTCACAGCTTGCTGCCTCTCCGGGGCAAACTTACGTCGCATCTGGACGATCGGCTTTGAGCCAAGGACCACACTTAGTCTGTGCATGATCAGGTCTTCGGAGATCCTGGACATGTCGGATGGCTTCCAAGCGAAGAGGTCAACATTGCGACGAATGCAGTTGATTAGGTCGGACTTCAGGTCGGGCGTGAGGGAGCAGCTTACACGGAACCACTTTGACTTGTCTTCTGTCTAAAATGAGACTTCTTCTAGTTCGTCCGCAGGTTCGGGCTCTGGTTGGCTCCTTTCGGGTTGCAGTTTGAGGGCGTCCAGGGAAAACACACCGCCTTCGACCGTCGTCATATAGCACGATCGTGCTGCCTCGTGGTTCCCCCGAATGACCCCGACACCTGACTCGGTAGGAAACTTTAATTTCAGGTAGTAGGCTGAAGGAACAGCCTGGAGGGAGCAGAGCCCTGGTCGGCCGAGGATGGTGTTGTACGTCGCTTTGACGTTGACAACCATGTAGTCTATCGACTCGGTCCGTCTGAGGGGGATCGTACTGGCAGTAACATCCAAGGTCACGATCTCCTCTATGGCATTGGGACGCCGGAGAACTCGTGGAGGGTGTACCCGGCTGGTTTCAGCTTATTTCGGGGGAGCTTGAGGTTCTCGAATGCTTCCAGGAAGAGGATGTTCACCGAGCTCCCAGTGTCGATAAGGATCGAAGGACTTCGTAGTTCGCCATGACAAGGCCGATGATGAGCACATCGCAGTGCGAGAGCCAAACCCCCTCCAGGTCTTCCCCCTAGAAGGAGACAGGGAGCTGCTGGACCTGGGGGGAAGAAAGGTCTCGGACGGCATTTACCTCTCGGACGAACGCCTTGCGGGAAGTATTAGAATCCCCTCCCATAGGCCCCCATGGACGCAGTGTAGAATGGCTTGGCCTCTGGTCTTTTTAGGTTTCGGGTCCCGCTCGGGATGCTGTTTGGGTGCGCGAGGACGAGGAGAAGGCATTCGGTTCCTCGTATCCCTTCGGTCCCAGGCATTTTCCCGGGTGAATTCTCGGAGGTACCCTCATTGGATGAGGGCCTCAATTTCATCCTTAAGGGCCTGACAGTAGTCGGTGTTGTGTCCGTTGTCCCGGTAGAAGCGGCAGTAGAACCGCTGGTCTCGTTTCTTGTTGCTGGTTGGTCAAGGGTGCATCTGGACGAGGTCCTTGTCCTCGATCTCTAAGAGGATGGCCGACACATTTTTTGTTAGTGGCGTGTATCTCTCGAAACACGGGACCAGAGGGACCCTCTTCATGCTGGTCCCGTCTCTCGGGACCTTCTTGGCTGGCTTTGCCTCATCGGCCTTGCGCTTCTCTTTTTCCGGGACCTCTTTGGCGCCCTCAGAATTTAGGGCCTCCTCCGACCGAATGTACTTCTCGACCCAATTGAGCAGGTCAGGGAAGTCGAGGGGAGGCTTCTTGGCCAAGGATGCATTCAGCTGGCCGTGTCGGACGTTGTGTCGGAACGCTGCCGAGGCGACCCCAGCGTCAAGGGAGGATACAGACCTTGGCTCTGTCGTGAACCTCCGGACGAACTGGTGGAGTGACACCCCTTCCTTCTGTCGGAGGTCCAATAGGGACGCACTTGTCTTCTCGGCCTTCTTGCTGGTCACGAAGTGGGCAAGAAAGTTGTCCTCCAGCTGATCGAATGAGTAGATTGAGCCGGGGACGAGCATAGAGAACCATTCCCAAGCCGGACCCCGAAAGGTGGTGGGGAAGGCACGACATAGGAGGGGATCCGAAGCGCTGTGAATCATCATGAGGGTCTTGAACCCCTCCATGTGATCAGCAGGGTCACCCTCGCCGTCGTAGGTCTCGAACTGAGAAGGCCGAAAGTTCTTGGGTATCTCTGCTTGTAAGATTGGAGCGGAGAAAGGAGGTCAGGTCGGCCTATGACCCTGAGCCGGCCTTGGGCCGCCCTCGCCAAAATTGTCGAGGCGGTTCTCCATTTCCTGTAGGCGTCGTGGGACGTCCTCGTCTTGTTCTGGCGGGCGGGTTAAGCCGCGAGACTCGCTGGCTCCGGCATCCGACCGTGAGTGAGAGTGATGGAGTGTCTCGTTCCCAGGGGTCCCTAGGATGGCCTCCAGGATCTCGTTCCGAAAGTTTTGGAACCCACGGCGTGTGACTGAAGATTGTTCGGCCGGGCCGCGTGGGGGTGGCGGCCTTCGGTCTGTGCAGCTGAGCTCTAGCTCCCGCTCTCGGGATGGGTGCCTGGGATTGTTCAGGGCCGAGTTGGCAGCGGCCCCTCCCCTAGTTCGAATGGCTTGCCAGTTATCGATGACCCGACGTAGGTCGGTTGCGACCGAGCGAGAAGTGCCCGGTCCGGGTTCGCCGTTGACCCTCGGATGGTTGGATCCCTGAGCTTCGGCGTGGCTGTCCTGGGGAGGAGGGTCTGGAAGACATCCAGAAGTGACGGCTCTTCAAGCCATGGGGGCCATGTGAGAGCTCGGATTGAGGGGATGACGTTCCTGGCCGGGGTCGAACTGAGGTCAGTACCAAGGGTTCCCACAGACGGCGCCAACCTGATGCGGTTTGTTTTTGGGGTGTGGCTGGAACAGGTGTGAGTTCTTATTATATCTATATATTATGCTAATATGAGAGAGAATGTATCCCCTCTCTCCTTTCTCCATTTTGAAATAGAGAAATCAGAGCAAAAGTAAGAATTCACACATACCTTAACACGTGCACATACCCAGCCATCACCTCCGTTCAATTTTCGATCGTCCGATTGTCCAGATGCGCGAAGACGTGCGTAATCAAGGCTTTCAATCGCGCCACGTCGCCACCCAATCACACATGTCCAATTCACTCAACGGGCGAGCTCATCACGTGATTAATGTCCTAGATCGCGCCACGTCATCACATCCAGATCGTTCCAAAAATTGCACCAGTTAGATAAATTAATAAAAAATCACAAAAAATAATTTAAAATTCGGAAATTAAATTAAAATTTCAAAAAATATTATTAAATATGAAAATTTAATTAGAAATTCTGAAAAATAATTAAAATTTTGAAATTTATACAATATATTATGTTAAACCACTTTGGATTATAACTTTTCTCATTTTTATAAGTTGGGCAAATAAAAAAGTTATATAAATGTTGGGCAAATGCAGAAGGTAACCCTCCACTCTTACTCCATCCAAATTGGAATTGGAATCTTCATTATTATATAGATGTTATTAGATGAATTTTTAAAAAAAAAATTTATTATTTTTTTATTTTTGAAAAAATTATGTACAGTATTACACCGGTTATACTACATATTATATTATATAAGTTTGTGCAATATTGCACAAGGGTAAACTAGTAATTTGTATAGTGAAAGGTGTGGTACTGGCTATATGTTCGACCCTCGGCTGGGAACGACTCAGGAGTAGCAAGAGTGAGGTGGAGGACGGATGCTCGACTCGGATCCAGTAACTCGGATCGGATCTTCGGGGCTCGGCTAGATCTTGTACATGCACCTGCACTCTGCCTAGAAACACCGGGAGAGATCCCGGCGACAGGCCCTCCGACGATCTAGTCAGTCACTGGAAAGTAACAGGAGCTAGGGTTTTGGAGGAGAAAGATTAATTACCTTGCCAGTTGGGGAGGAGGCCTGATATTTATAGGCAGGGCAAACGGGTCTGAGATCCTGCTGGGCCGGATTTGGACTCGTTTGCTTGTGGGCCTGACGGGCAGAAGCCCATGAGGCTCTGGATTGATCTGATGATCATGGGATAGCGGGTTTTGAGGGGATCTGGTGGCCCTGGAGAGGCCACGTGATCTGACCCACATCAATACTTTTTCTTTTGATTACAAAATAACCCGTCTACACAACTTGGGTTTGAAATTCAACATTGAGAACTATGCATTACCCTTAAAAAAAACATTGAGAAATATATATATGCATGCATCACAAATCTAAGAACACTTATTTTGACCATCAACACACTTGTATTTCTTTCCTAACATAGTCCCCTCACGTCATTAAAATTTTATTTATTTTTTGCTAGATAATGACAACTTGTTTTCTCCCTTCACCATCCATCAGCTTAGTACAGCCCAAAATGCTTTCTAGTTTAAAAGTAGTGGGTGACCCATCGATATCGTCAACTAGTAAACCACTACTCATAGTAAAGCCAAATGACAACTTGTTTTCTCCCTACCATCCATCAGCTTAATACAGCCCAAAATGCTTTCTAGTTTAAAAGTAGTGGGTGACCTATCGATATCGTCAACTAGTAAACCACTGCTCATAGTAAAGCCAAATTTTTATGATTAATTATGTAATGTTTGGTATAAGTGGACGTTACGATCAGTGAAAGAGGACAGCTAGTTTAATAACTTTTAAAGAATGTAAGGAGCAAAAAAAAGAAGAAAATCTGAAGAAAATCTAGAATAATAATAAACTTAATTTTTTCTCTGTTTTTACATTTCTTTTAGCCTTTCATAGTATCAACTTTTAACTATTTGTTTCTGAAAAAAATACATATATATATTTTAACCCTTGCATTTGCAAGCCAAAAATTCTTCAGTCTTCTGCCCCAATCTACTTAGACACATAAATTGATGGATTTGAGAAGACTTGCAGCTACGTGATCGAATCTGTTAGCATATAAATGTAGAACCCTTGCGCTTACTTTAAAATTTGTGTTGATAAGGTCTTTAACATTATATAATAGCAAGAGTAATGCTTCGTTCGCTACCAATTTCACTACCATTTTGTTCACTAGTTTGGGTGGCATATTTCTATTGGAGAGTTCTCCCACTTACTCTATCTTCTCCTATCTATTGGAGTCTGCCACTTAAGATAGTAAAGAAAATAGTAGTGAAAGTTCAAATCCTACTGGCTGTGGTATCTCACAAAGAGAAAATGAACAAATGAATTAAAGGCATTTTTAAATTAAAGGCAATTTCCAACAAAATTCATACACATAGGTACCAAATCAGAAAGTCCCCAGTCCACAGTCTCAAGCGATTAGTCCTCATTATTTACTCCCATGCTTAATGCATGGAATTTTTTCCCTAAATGACCCTTTTTATGAAAGTATGGACACAAACGACCTGTTTTTTGAATTAATTTCATAAACGACCCACTCGCTTTTTCAAAAAGCGAGTGTGGTATAAACCATCACGCTTTTTCAAAAAGCGAGTCTTGGGGTTCAGAAAATTTGAAGAAGCGAAGACTCGCTTTTTGAAAAAACGAGTTTGGTATAAACCATCACGCTTTTTCAAAAAGCGAGTCTTAGTGTTCAGAAATAAGAAACTTAAGACTCGCTTTTTGAAAAAGCGTGATGGTTTATACTAAACTCGCTTTTTCAAAAAGCGAGTCTTGGCTTGGCGCTCATGAACACTTTTCCTCTAATCTCCATTCAGTCTTTGTTAACGAACCGTTATCCATACCAAATTAACACCTGTCACCTCAATCTTAAATGGGTCACCTCTTAGTTTTTGCTACACTAACTATATAAATTAATAATTATGGATTAGTTCATCAGATTAGCCCCATTGTTAGCCTCAATTGTACATACCCAAGCCTTCAAAAATAAGATCAATCTAATATCTCAGTGAACCTAGATGTTTGTATGCAACATTTTCTCCATCTCTTAATGTATGCAACCTAGATGTTTGTAATACCTTAATGTTGTCAGTATATGTTTTCCTTGCTCAGCAATCTGTTATAGACTTGGCATTTATAATTGTTAGATTGACACTAGTTATTGTTGAATATATTAGTATATTCTCTCTATATAAATATAGCGCGTGCATATGTTTTTGGTTTTGCTGATTGAGATAAAAGTCTTGAGATTTCATAAAATTTCATAAAAGTCTTGAGATTTTGGGTTTTGCTGATTGATGCTTTCTTCTCCAATATAACGTAATATATATAGTCTAATGGGGAATAAAAATAATGATAGCAACAATAAGAATAAGAATAAGAATAAGATGAAGAAGAAGGAGGAGGAGGAGAAGAAGGTGAGGCCGAGACCGAGGGAGGAGCAAATAGGTGTAGTTCGATCTGTAGTGGGCGATGATCCAAAGGAGAATGCCAAGACTCGCTTTTTGAAAAAGCGAGTGTGGTATAATCCATCACGCTTTTTCAAAAAGCGAGTCTTAGGTTTCAAATTTTCTGAGCCCTAAGACTCGCTTTTTGAAAAAGCGTTATGTTTTATACCACACTCGCTTTTTCAAAAAGCGAGTCTTCGCTTTTACAAATTTTCTGAACCCCAAGACTCGCTTTTTGAAAAAGCGTGATGGTTTATACCACACTCGCTTTTTCAAAAAACGAGTGAGTCGTTTATGGAATTAATTCAAAAAACAGGTTGTTTGTGTCCATACTTTCATAAAAAGGGTCATTTAGGAAAAAAATTCTAATGCATGCATGTTAGTCCATTGATTTGACCCACTGAGGTCCATTTTGTTAATTATCTTGGTCTGACAGCTGTGCACCACGTTAATTCAGCAATAATTAATATTGACTAAAATTGACTCAAAAGGATTAATGAATTGTATATAGAAGTAGTACTACCAGTATTTATAGCAAGTTCATATATACAAGCCCAGACCACATTCATACTATTTGTATTGCAGTGATAAGAATATCACTATTTAGTTAAGCATATGAAGGATAATTCTTCTGAATCGAAGCAGCAACTGGTACCGTCCTAATTTCGCTTTAATCTCTCTTTTGTACCTTGATAATTACTGCTGCTGCTGCTATTCTAGTTAACTGTATCTAATCTTCGTTTCCAAAATTCCAGATCATGCCAGACCCTGGAATTATCAATAACGGCATCAACAAGAATGATGAAGAAAAGGTATGCTTTTCTTAATCAGTTATTTACAAGTTTTCAGCTTGACATCTTTGATTATGATTTCATCCAATGGATTCATTATTTGTCACAATATCTTAAAGTGTTGACGACTTGATCACAGGTTAATGAGCATGCTCTTGTAAAGTTTGAAGAAGATGAAGAAATTTCTGGGAGGATGAACTGTCTATCTCTGATCTTGTACTGTCTCACATGCGGTCAGCTCTTCCTTTCAGGTTCAAAGAGTAAGCCCGCTCCCACCAATGGGATGGTCGTGAAGCCCAGAGGACCAGATGGTGACCGCAAGAAGTCCAAAGTTATATATAAACCTCCAAGATAGGAAATAACTATAACAAGTTTAATGTGTACGTCTGTTCTTTAATTTTGTTTCCCTCAGTGTGCTTAATTATTGTCTAATTGTTTGTCCTTGTTCAGTTACTTGTTTCGCATTTGTACTCAAAATTGGATGGGAAAAAAAAGAGGAAATTTGGTCACTCATTCTCCTGTATTTTATCTTTGTATCTCGCGAGTAATTTACCACGTAATGATCATGAAATGAAAGGATGACAACCTTCTTTATATATCGGATGGGTTAATTATAATGCGAGTATCAAAAGAGATATTTGTGTTAGGATTGTGGCCTCAAATATACGTAGGCACGAAGTACTTAGAGTTGAAAAAGGAGAGGAAGAGACGAAAACAGCTAGAGAAGACAACATCAAGTAGAAAATGTGCTGTCTGGAGAGTTGCGGGCGACCAACTGGTGGTGCAGTCGACCAACCCTAGCTGAAATGAGTTCTTCGAGTGTACAGGGTTCCAATTGAGAGCGAGCAGGTCGACCAACCAATGCTTCAGGTGTGTACTTGACATTTGCGGTAAACCGACTCAAAGTGCGGTCGACCGTCATCGGCGCTGTGTATTATTTGTGCTTTTAGGTTTTGGGTCCAATAAGATGGATTTTTGTTTATCTTTTAGGGTTTACTTGAGGCCTATATATATAGCTGTATACTATAGGGTTTGTATCGATGAGATCAAGAGCTGAGCCGTTATCACTGTTCAGCTTTAAGAGGGGATTGTGCAGAGTGTTTCAAATGTGTGAGAGAGAGATTGAGAGTTGTAATCTCTTAGTAATCTTTGTATTTATTTGGGAATCTGAAGTATTGGTTATCTCTGCATATTGATTAGTTTCTTGTGAGATATTGCATATATCGTAGTGACTTGTTCTTGGTTCATCGAGTTTTTGGGAAGTTTATATTGATTGTGTGTTTCCGCTATTAGCACTACGAGTTATTGGTAGATTCTGCAACAGTTTGTTCCTCTTATTGTGAAACCATATCGAACTTTTTTATCTTTTGAGGAAAAGTAGAAAAGAAATCCATGCTCAAAAGTTATATTACTACTGAAGGTTAGAAGTGTTGGGGAATGTCTACAGACACCCCGGTGATGCAACAGAACTAAATAGAGCAATGAGGTGCTGTTGTTGTTATTATTTCACTTCTACTTTCTTTGACGTTTCGACCTCCACGCTTAATCATATCTTCTTCTAATCTGAATCATGAATATACATGACATAATTCTAACAACATGTACTATCAAGTATCAACCCAATAGAAATACACCAACACTCAAGAAAATTCGAAAAATGTATTAACCACCAACCCATTCAAAAACTGTATATACAGGATAAGTTTTTTTTTTTTTGTTGTTGTGGTTTCTGTGTGTGTGTTCAAAAAGTGTATATAAAGGATAAGTTTTTTTTGCTGTTGTTGTTGTGGTTTCTGTCGCGGGGGAGGGGAGGGGGGGGGGGGGGGGGGGTTTACAAGTTACAACCTTGTTAAAATAGAAAAAATAAAGATAAAAAACTTATTCCATATCTTTCGATAGGTCTGGCCGAGTAAGACAGAGATGTTGAGTGAACAAATTTCCACTTATCTCTAATATTATAATAGGAGAAGGGCTTAGTGTCATTTGTAAATATTTGTCATTTTGTCAGCGCACGTATTGGTAGTTTTTTTTTTTTTGTCCTTTTCATTCCCCTCCCCATTTCCCCACGTGCAACCCACGTGTATAATACTAGATTTTTTTTTTGTCCTTTTCATTACCCCCAACATTTATGCACGTGTATAATACTAGTTAAATGATAATCGCAGAAGATAAATAATTTCGGGCATACTTCACTTTTACATAACAAATTGACAATCAAATTTCAACTTCGTATTTAAAATTTCAATCCTGTTAACCATCAACTTAATAAATTGAACTGTGCATCCAAAATTCATTGACCATGGTAGGATTAATATGAATACCAAACCCTTAATCCTTACCACAATCTCGAAATTTTACCAGGATCTTTAAAGTGGTAGCCATCAATCCAATTATAATAAATGGCCCGGTCCAATAGAAGAAATTAGCTGGATTTTCCCTTGATTACGGCTGTAAATCGGACCAAACGAGATCGGACAGCCATATATTCAAGCTCGGACCGAAATTCTACTCGGACTGATTTATGTTCGGCTCGGTCCAGGTCAGATAAAATTTTTATAGTCCGAACTCGGTTCATTATAAAAGCAAAAGACTATGTTTGTTCGGACGAACTGGACTCGTACTGAACTCTGTAAAGAATCAAACCTAATAATTTGTTCAAGTTCGGTTCGTATAACAGTCCGAACGGTCTATGGTCGGACCATTTCTTAAGCCAGGCTCGGACGGACGACGTACCGTTCTGTTCATTTTATAGCCCTACCCATGATACTCATTGGACTGTAGTTTTGTATTAGATCCTTTGACAAATTTCATTTCATATCCCGGACAATTTTTTTTTTTAAGAAAAGGGTAATGATTTGTACACAAGTTTTACCCCACAAGATGATATAGTAGAATAGCCAACCCCTCGTGTATAATATAAGATTATTTTGATATGGTGAAGATTATGTCACATCACCTTGTGAAGTAAAACTTGTGTAATGCCCCTGCCCCTAGCTCTTATATATTTCATTTTGTATTCCCGATGTGGGACTAATCCCACACTCTCTCTCTCTTTCTCAATACTGTGACACCACGTTAGCGCGTCTGTGGGCCCCAATGCCACGTCATCAGAGAAGAGACACAATAGACCCTTTGCTGTGCTTTTAACCGGGTGGGTCCCCTCCTTGGTGACGTCAGCATGACGGCACCTGCAGCAAACATCACCTCTGCGGTTAACAGCACGTGGGCCCCTCATCTCACTTATTTACACAATTGCCATCAACCCTTTATTTTATAGAGAGAGAGAGAGAGAGAGAGAGAGAGAGAGAGAGAGAGATAGTCTATTATAAGATGGTGAGCTGAGCTCCTTATCGTGAGCTGAAGATCTCAGCCGTCTGAGATCTGATTCGTCCAAACTCTATAGATCTATCTAAGTGTTGAAGGCATTTTAGAAATTTCGAAATCCATCTCACGCTCATTCTCTTCCCCTTTCGTTCCTTTCCGTCTTCTCATTTTGAATCGATCTCAAACTCTCTCCCAAATCAAAAATCCTAGATCGTCGCCATCGAATTTCCCCAAATCTCGCCTCCTCATCAATTCTTCCAAACCGCCAATCTAAACCCACCTCGTTGCCATCGAATTCCCCCAAATCCCGATGTTCGAACAACCCCCAAATTGAAGATTCCTCATCTCGCGACGGGTTTGGCTGAAGCTTGACGCCCTCAATCTTGGGTACTTCATCTTCACAATATTTTTTAGGGAAGTGTTTGATTCTCATACATGCTTTTATGATTTATGTTCAATTTCTTGTATTTTATTTTGGTTGTGTGTGTAGGCAATGATGAGTCACATTTTGCTATAAGTTGGTTAATTATATATGATGAATGAGTTGCTATAATTTGATACTGGATCTAAATAATTCTTTTTATTTATTTTTGCAACTGAGAGTGTGCAATTGATTATAAATGAAGACTGAGAGTGCGCAACTGAGAGTCCCCCCAAACTCTTAGGAATTGAATCATAGTTTACTTGTGATTAATTTGCAAAGGATGGTGATTTTCGTGTTTGGTTTGGAAGCAAGCCTTGTTACAGATATAGCTTATATTGAGTTATGGAGAAAAAAGAAAAACAATCTTGTTCATTGATTTTTGGTGCAGGAAATTGCCCAAACAAACTAGATGGGAAATATTCCACATCTTTTAGTTGCAGTTGATTTAATCTTTTAGGAAATGATGACAAAAATATTTTATTCAAGCTTTATAAAATGGTACAAATGTTCCAAACTGTTTGTGTGCTATGTTTATGTTGTTTAAGAGAATTTTTGAGTGATGTTTTTGTTGTTACCAGGCATCTTGAGCTCTGTTTATGTTGTTTATATGCATATTAAGCTCTTTTTTCAGCTTTATTTTAGTCATATTTGACATTTGGTTGAGAAGAAATATCAGATTATGGCTGGAATTTGTTGGCATGGCACAATATTGCAGCCTAAGTGACAACATAGTTCTGATGCTTTTGTCATGCTTGTTATATACAAGGGCGTTATGAGCCTACAATTAGTTAAAACATTTTAATATGAGTTGTGTTAGTAGTGTTGTTAACACGGAAGATTAAATCAACTGCAACTAAAAGATGTGGAATATTACCCATCTAGTTTGTTTCGACAATTTCTTGCACCAAAAATTAGTGAACAAGATTGTTTTTCTTTTTCTCCATAACTCAATCTGAGATATATATGTGTAATAAGGCTTGGTTCCAAACCAAACACAAAAATCACCATCCTTTGCAAATTAATCACAAGCTCATTTGGCCTAAAAAAAACATAAACTGAGCTAAAAAATTAAACAGACCTCATTATGCCTGTTTGCCAACATAAACAAAGCTCTTAAAAAATGTGCACTATAAACAGAGCTCAAGAAAAACAAATGTGCACTTTAAACAGAGCTCATTTACATTCCTCATTTACTTTATATATACATTTTATACATTCCTCAACATAAACAAGTGTACACTATATACATTCCTCAAGAAACAACAGAGCTCTTTATATACATTCCTCATTTACATTATAAACATTCCTATAAATGGAGTTCCTTTTTGACAACATAAACAACGCTAAAGCTGATTAAAGCATGGAAACAACATAAACAGCGCTAATAATGAAAAGGAAACTACATAAACAGTGTTACAATGCATCAAAATGGAGAGAACATAAATAAAGATGTTACATCTGTATTAGGAGTTGTTACATGAAAATGGAGCTCTTACAATGCATCAAAATGGAGCTGTTACATCATTATATACAGACCTCAAATAATATATATTGTTAGAGCTGTTACATTGCATAAAAATTTGGTACATATAATATTTCATAGCACACTAGCTGATTAAAACATGCATCCAATTTCCGGCATTTGTCGACACCTTCGGTCACTGTAGAAACTGTAATAAATAAGAAAGAAGGGGTTTAGCTAGCTGATTTGTAATTATTTATCTTAGATAACACTACTAATACAACTCATCTCAAAATGTTTTAACTAATTGTAGGCTCAGAACACCCTTGTATATAACAAGCATGACAAAAGCATCAGAATTATGTTGTCACTTGGGCAACAATATTGTGCCATGCCAACAAATTCCAGCCATAATCTGATATTTCTTCTCAACCAAATGTCAAATAGGACTAAAATAAAGCTGGAAAGAGATCTCAATATGCATATAAACAACATAAATAGAGCCCAAAATGCCTGGAAACAACATTAACATTGGTCAAAATTCTCTTAAACAACATAAACAGAGCACACAAACAGTTTGGAACATTTGTACCAATTCATAAAGATTGAATAAAATATTTTTGTCATCATTGCCTACACCAATACACAATAAAATAAAGTAGAAAATAAACTTTAAATGGAATAAACATAATGAGGATCTTCCCTCAATCATCAGTGTCAACGGTACTTTCTCCTGAGGCGGAATCTACGTCATGTGTAATGCCTCCACTAAACAAAATTGAATACAGAGATACTTAGTCAAGCTCACAAGCCAATTCAATAAAACAGTAGGACAGAAGATTAAATCAACTACAACTAAAAGATGTGGAATATTATCCATCTAGTTTGTTTGGGAAATTTCTTACACCAAAAATTAGTGAACAATAATGTTTTTCTTTTTCTCCATAACTCAATTTAAGCTATATCTGTAACAAAACTTGCTCCAAACTAAACACGAAAATCACCATACTTTGCAAATTGATCACAAGTAAGTAGTCACAATATTCACATAAACATTAGCCTCCCACTTTCTACTATAAACAATAAAAAATCCCTAAAATGCCCTCAACACTTAGACAGATCTATAGAGTTTGGGCGAAGAAGATCTCAATCGTTGGATACTAGGGTTTGATACTAGGGTTTCATACCCTCAACACTCATTTAAGCATTCTGGGGTATGATACTCAGTGAACAAGATTGTTTTTCTTTTTTCTCTATAACTCAATCTAAGCTATATTTGTAACAAGGCTTGCTTCCAAACCAAACACGAAAACCACCATCCTTTGCAAATTGGTCACAAGTAAACTAAGATTCAATTCCTGAGAGTTTGGGGGGACTCTCAGTTGCGCACTCTCAGTCTTCATTTATAATCAGTTGCGCACTCTCAATTGCAAAAATAAATGAGTGAAAAGAATCATTTAGATCCAGTATCAAATTATAGCAACTCACTCATCATATATAATTAACCAACTTATTTGCAAAATGTGACTGATCATTGCCTACACACAACCAAAATAAAATACAAGAAATTGAACATAAATCATAAAAATATGTATGAGAATCAAACACTTCCCTCGAAAATATTGTGAAGATGAAGTACCCAAGATTGAGGGCGTCAAGCTTCAGCTAAACCCGCCGCGAGATGAGGAATCTTCGATTTGGGGGCTGTTCGAGCATCGGGGTTTGGGGAATTCGATGGCGACGGGGTGGGTTTAGAACAGCGGTTTGGAAGAATCGATGAAGAGAAGCATCGAGATTTGGGGGAATTCGATGGCGACGATCTAGGGTTTTCGATTTGGGGGAGAGTTTGAGATCGATTCGAAATGAGAGGAAGGAGAGGAATGAGAGGGGAAGCGAATGAGCATGAGATGGATTTCTAAATCCCTAAAATGCCCTCAACACTTAGACAAATGTATAGAGATTGGGCGGATCAGATCTCAGCCATTGGATTGAGATATTCAGCTGATGATAAGGAACTCAGCTCACCATCTCATAATAGACTCACTATGTGTGTGTGTATATATATATATATATGGAAACTTTCGGTTGTGCACTGGGCCTAGGCCGTCCGATCTCGAGCTTTCATCATGATCCCCATCCAACGGTGCTGATGAGCTCCTGCTCATCTGGCTAAACAGGGGGGGGGGAGTAAAATCAGAATTTCATACCCCCCATCCCCAAATGAGCCGTCTGCTTCCCTCTTTCATGCTCGATATTCTTCATCGAGCTCAAGATCTGAAAAAACCTAGCCCCCCAAAAAATTTGAACCCACTCATCTGCTCCTACCTCTCCAAATCTCCATCTCCTCCCTCTGTCACGCTCAATTTTCCCCATCGCCTTCATCAGCGACCTCAGATCTGAAAACCCTAGCCCCCCAAATCCTCGAAGCCACAAATCAGTACCCAAATCTTATCGCTCTCTCCTCCTCGTGACGCTCTCATCCTCCTCGATCTAGAAAGAGACCTCAGGTATCAATTTTTTCTTTTTTGCTTTACTTCATATTGTTGAAAAAATACACTTTTCCTTGATCTTGTTCAAAAATAATTTCTTTTGGAACTCACGGATTGAGATCTCAGTTAATTACTATCTATTGGTTAATTACTATCTATTAGTTGATCTTCTTTGGCTGATATGTAGAATTGAACAAGTGTATTGCACTAAACTTAATTACTATCTATAAGTCATATTAACTTAAAGAAAACTAATGAAGTTGGGTTGTGTTGTTTAGAACTCTTGAAACCATACAAACACCTGCTTCTATTTTCTAGGGGAGAGTGTAGATCATTAAAATATATATCCTTTTATTCAATTATATGTCAGTTCTATCTTCTAAATTGTGAAGAAACTGATACTTGAATTGGAATGCATTGAAACCTCCTGAATCACTGCAACTAAAACTTTAAAGAAGGGTCCCAACCCTAGTTTTCAAAACATGGTAATTACTTATTTTACAAGACATTGTTGTTGTACTTTGGTTATGTAGTGACTATAGCAACGCTCCCCTACTGTTGATTATTTTGAAAAGTGATACCAGTTCCTTAACTGTACAATGTTGCAAATATGTATTACTCATATTTGAGGAATTCCTTTTGGTATATATATTACTGACATTTGATTTTCCCGATGCAATTTAACCCCTTGCGTTGTGACCCTAGAAGTTATTGGATTTGTAGTTGTGTTTTGTAGTTCTTTATTTTAGTTTTGTTTTAGGGTGTGTCTAGTTGGATGCAAGTGCAAGTAGAACCTGTAGCTCACATTTCACATTTCACATTTTCTGTAATGTGAAGCACTCGAAGACTAAGAAGCATCATCTCTAATCTGTAATATTATACTACTAAAGTTGCCGATTTATAATATTTGTTAGAATAACAAGTCACCTATTGTATATTCAATAAGTTAATAGAATGTGATTTTTTGTAAGTTTAGTGGCTTAAATCTGACAACATCTTGTAGGATGGCATCGAACTACTCTTCCAACCAAATCCACAATCATTATAGCTGTAGCTCCAGGTCTTCCCGAGCCAGTTCCGGACAGAGAATTGGAGGTCCAAAATGTTTTTGTCGAATATAGACAAGGGTCAAATATTCTTATTCGGGGAAGAATCCAGGTAAAGCATATTACAATTGTCCTAATTTTCCTAATGGATGGGAATTTTTTTTGTTGGGTAGAGAATTATGGGACAGAGGATGATAAAGATGCAACAATAAGGGAATTGTATGATGAGCTTTGATTCAGTCTTTGTTGAGGTCGGTAGATTGTGATGGCGCGCGGAAGAGTGGTTACAGGGCAAGTGCCCAGCATTATGCAGTGGTTGGATTTCTTTGTGGGCTGTTAGTGTCCGGCTTTTTGTTCCTAGCATTCTTCAAGTACTAGTGCGGTGGTGGTGGTGTCTCCTGGGGTATGAAGTTTAGAAAATTGTATTTTGTAGTTGCTATTTTTTGTAATTTTGTATGTTGTAAGATATGTTATTCAATGGTGAAGTTACTCAGTTTGGAGTATGTATCTATAAAGCCATGGTGAAGTTACTCACGCAGTTATGAAGTCTCTATGTAATGGTTGAATTTTATTTGTGCTTAACTGAATGGGTATTAACAAATAGCTCATGTTGTTGTGAAATTTCTTTGTCAATTGATCGCAAATTTCTAAGGGGTTTACATTTATTGAAGTTCAGATACTTTGTATGTTTTTTATATTCAATTGTACGATTATGTGATTTTTGGCTCACTGCTTGAATTTTGGCTTGATTTTGGCTCAGAGATTGAATTTTTTTGATACAATTATGTGATTGATGACAACATATTCAGTTTGTACAACTGAAATGAGATACTTTGTATGCCAAAATATTCAGTTGTACAATTGATTGCAACATATGCTTGATCTTCGCTCAGAGAATGATTTTTTATGATACAGTTATGTGATTTTTGTATGTATTGTTACACAGTGAGCTCTGTTAGTTTATGCCATTCTGATATAGTTATGTGATTTTTTACTTCAGTTGGTTGATCCTTTTGGCTGATACTTGATTTTTTCTACATTTGGAGTGACAGATGTGTTACACAGTGAGATACTTTGTATGCTTTGTTACATAGTGGGCATTGTGAGTTTATGCCCTTGTGTTGTGTTTCAACAATGAGATCAATTTGGTTTTTTTTATGTTCACAACCAAGCGATCTCCAAATTAGGCTCCTGATTTGTGAGTTCGAATCT
>JACEHZ010000157.1:0-125000 GCA_017893485.1 Hemerocallis citrina | reverse complement strand
GATTTGGTAAGGTTTGTTCTACTTTTCCTTTTTGGCTATTGTCTCATACATATTTGAATAATAAACACTTGAAAACCTAGAAATTAGGTACTTAATTTCTAGAATTGTAGTTTTCTCATCAACAGTTCTGTAACTACCTTTTTCGATCTTTTCCTTTTCCCTCCATTGTAATCTTTATTTGTAATTTGAATAAGATACTCTATATTTTTCCTTGATCATCTCTATTAAATTTTGTTCATGAGCTATTCTTTTCTTTGTATTGGGCTATCTATCTTGTAGATTTTATTTTGATTGGATTGTGATTATTTTGATTGATCCTTATTGTCTTCAAACCCATCTCTTATTAAACCCAAAACCCAATTGCATTTAATTCTAGACCCGAACCTATGATTATTGGATCCTAGCCCAATAACCTAACAACCTAATTGTATTCTACAAACCCTAAAAACACAACCCTAAAACTCTAGTTCTCTCTCTCTCTTTCTCTCTTTCTTTCTCTCTCTCTCTCCTTTGTCGTCAGCCAAAACCCGACCCCCATCTGCCTTCATCTTTCCCGCCTTACACCCAGCGCCGCCCTCTGCCTCCACACCTCCGGCGACTAGCCCAGCATCGCCAACGCCCTCCTCCCGAGCAGCCGACACTCTCCAATCCCGAGCTCCCCCTTCAGCCGTTGCTACCCTCCGACGTGTTAGGGTTTGGCCTCAAATACACGTAGGCACTGAGTACTTAAAGTTAGAGAAGAAGAGGATGAGATAAAGAAGCAAGTGAAGATAAGCAATGAGTAGAAGAATGTAGCCTGGAAAGTTGCGGTCGACCGACCTGGGGGTGCGGTCGACTGACCTAGTCTGCTGAGAGTTCTTCGAGTGTACAGGTCCAACAGAGGATAGGACAGTCGACCGACCTTGGGGGTACAGTCAACCGTTCAGCTCTCGGGTCTGGACTTACACGTTGCGGTCAACTGACTTCAGCGGCTGATTCTTTTTGGGCTTACGAGTTTAAAGGCCCAATTTCTAGATTTGTGTTTATCTTTTAGGGTTTACTTGGGGGCTATACATATGGCCGTAAACTCTATAGTTTAGAAATCTGAATAGATCAATTTGTGTAATCAAGAGGTGAGCCATTATCATTGTTCAACTTCAAGAGAGGATTGTGCCGGGTATTTCAAATGTGAGAGAGAGAGATTGAGAGTTGTAATTTCTTTTATAATCTTTGTATTTCTTGGGGAATAAGAAGTATTGGTTATCTCTGCATATTGATTGTGTTCTTGTGAGATCTTGCATATATTGTGGTGACTTGTTCTTGGTTCATCTAAGTCTTGAGAGTTTCTATTGCTTGTGGTGCACTTCCGCTATTATCACTACGAGTTGTGGAGTAGATCCTTCGACAAGTGGTATCAGAGCAGTTGGTTCAAGATGGATGATAACAAGATGAAGATCGAGAGATTCGATGGGAGTGACTTCACGATATGGAAGATTCAGATGATAGCGTATCTTCGTCAGAAAGATCTTGATGGTCTGTTGTTTGATGAGAAGTAAGTAGGTGCGGACAAGGATGCAAAGGTCGTGGCAGATTGGAATTGTTTGGATCAGAAGGCACTGGGACAGATTCGGTTGGGGCTGAGTAGGAAGGCGTTATTTCATATCTCGTAGGCAAAGACCACAAAGGAGGCTATGGAGATTCTCACGATATGTATGAGAAATCGTCGGCATCTAATCAAATTCTTTATCTAAAGAAATTGGTTAATACGAAGTTGAGGGAAGGGGGTTCAGTAGAAGAGCTTGTAAACAATTACTGTATGGTTTACAACCAGATGGAAGCTGCAGGTTTGAAGTTTTCAGAGAGGGGGTAGTCATTGTTACTTCTATCTACTTTATCCGATAGTTATGGTACGGTGGAACAGACTATTATAGGCACTATGACAGATTTGATGACTCTACAGGATGTGGTGAGTAGCATTCTGAATGAGGAGGTAAGAAGGGTGAAAAGGGTGAAAAACGGGGGATATCCATCATCATCTTCTAGAGATTCCGCCATGTACGTTGAGAAGAGACGTGGGAGATCTAAGAGCAGTCGAAGAAGAAATAATCATAATAGTTCATCTGAGAGTGGGTCTGATGACAACGATGGGAGACATGGGCTTGAGTGCTGGTATTGTCACAAGAAATGTCACATGATGCGCAGTTGCAAGGCTTATAATAAGAAGAAGCAGGAGAAACCGAAGAAAGATATCCCAAAGGAAGCTCAAGTGGGGCTTGTTGAGGATTTATGCTTATCAGCTCGGGAGGAGTTGGGCACTCAAGATTGGTGTATTGATTCGGAAGCTTCTTTTCATTGCACTATGAGGAGAGAGGTATTTTATGACTATGAAGAGGGTTCTTTTGGAGATGTGATCATGGGGAATGGTCACCGGTGTCCTATACGTGGGGTTGGAATTGTTCGCGTGAACACTATTGATGATCAAAGTGTTGTCTTGCGGGAGACAAGGCATGTTCCCGACTTGAAGGAAAATCTTATCTCGATTGGAAGACTAGACAAAGAGGAGTTGTCTACTACAGTTGGTAGTGGAGAGTGGTGTATAGCTGCAGGTTCAAGGGTGGTTGCAAAAGGAAAGTATGAGGGAATGTTGTATTTGCTTAGAGACGTGAGAGACGTTTCTACTGTAGTTGACTCTCAGCCGGAATCAAGTAGTAGGTTGTGTGGGGTGCAACCGAGTTCTTTCAGTTGTGGAGGGGATGTTACTAATTTAGTGGGAGCTGCTGGCCATGGAAGTGATCCTAGAAGGTAAGACGTTGCTGCGGTGAGGGTACTTTGCGAATTGGCAGTTGAAGCTTCAAGTTGCTCTTATGTGATAGAGAGCACTGGTATCGATATGCGGGGTGATATCGATGAGGATAACCAAATTGGGACTGTAGGGGTTGAACAGTCTACAGAGTTTGTGGAGGTATCGTCCACGGAGGTTTCTAGTGCAGAGGGTGCATTGAGAGGCTTTGAACCATGTCCGGTGTTGATGGAGATCTTGAGAGTTAGGGAGTCTCATAATACGGAATCCGATATGGGAGGTTGTTTCTCTGGTATTCGTGCTCTATGCGATTGGTGGAGTACATCCTTCATAAGGCGATGAGGGGTGGTTGGTGCAGTCCACGTGGTGGAGTGGCGGAGGTGCTCTTCATGAGAGTGGGGAGTACTTGGGTCTTCCATGAAAGTGGGAGATTGGCAGAGATAATGCAAGGTGAAGATTGCAATAACTTTGAAGCGTTGTGTATTTGGTCAAAGTGGGAGATTGTTAGGGTTTGGCCTCAAATACACGTAGGCACTGAGTACTTGAAGTTGGAGAAGAAGAGGACAAGACAAAGAAGCAAGAGAAGATAAGCAGCGAGTAGAAGAATGCAGCCTGGAGAGTTGCGGTCGATCGACCTAGTTTGCTGAGAGTTCTTCGAGTGTACAGGTCCAACAGAGGAGAGGACGATCGACCGACCTTAGGGGTGTAGTCTACCGGTTAGCTCTCAGGTCTGGACTTACACATTGCGGTCGATCGACCTTGGGGGTGCGGTCGACCGACCTCGGCGGCTGATTATTTTTGGGCTTACGAGTTTAAAGGCCCAATTGCTAGATTTGTGTTTATCTTTTAGGGTTTACTTGGGGCTATATATATGGCTGTAAACTCTAGGATTTAAAAATCTGAATGGATCAATTTGTGTAATCAAGAGGTGAGCCGTTATCATCGTTCAACTTCAAGAGGGGATTGTGCCGAGTGTTTCAAAGGTGAGAGAGAGAGATTGAGAGTTGTAATCTCTTTTGTAATCTTTGTATTTCTTGGGGAATAAGAAGTATTGGTTATCTCTGCATATTGATTGTGTTCTTGTGAGATCTTACATATATTTTGGTGGCTTGTTCTTGGTCTATCTAAGTCTTAGGAGTTTCTATTGCTTGTGGTGCACTTCCGCTATTAGCACTGCGAGTTATGAGGTAGATCCTTCAACACGACGTCCAGTACAGCCGCCAGCACCTGCATCGACCCCCCGTCACCGCCAGCCGACTCCCGACGCTGTCTGTCCCGCAGTCAGTCGACGCCAATAGCATCAACAGCCCTTGTTGCCGCTCTTCTATTATTGCTGTTGTGCTCTTGCTATTGTGTCTCATGTGCACATAGTTCTTCGCGATTCGTGTTCGTTGCTCCCGGGATTCTCATCTCGTTATTCTTTGGTATTCGAACTAATCGTCAATAAGGCAATTCACTTTTCTCTTGAATTGAATATTGTATCAAATTCAAGTTTTTATCGAAATTCCGCAAGTAGATCCTAATTGTTCATCGTATCGTATACTATTGTTCATCTTTCGTTGAGTATATTGTGGGTTTACACGATTTAACCCAAATATCCTCGACTTCGTGCCTTTGTTGACTCTAAAAATTGAATCTTTCATGTATTCATGTAGTATTGATAGTAGGGGTTATTCATACAAACAACACACAAATAAACTATCGTATAATTGAATGCTAGGTTGTGTGCTTGAATGATCGATTAATATTTTATTGTTGTTAACTAGTGTGTGTGTGTATTCTTAATTATGTTTACCATGCTATTTTACCTACCATGCTGATTATAAGAGTTATTGACTAATTGAATTGGAACCCATCATGTTAGATCACTTTATTTTATGAAGTATATTGAAATTTTGTATGTTTATTGTCTGTCTGGAATTTGTGAGACGTTTTCGACCCAGTATTTGACATCAAAATTAATAACTTTCTGAATAAGAGTTGTAGCTCTATGTCTCTAGTTTCAAAAACATCTAAGATATTTGAATTCCGAGTTTTACTGCAAAAGTTATGATGATTTTCTACTGCTGCATTTTATTTCCAGAATTTTAGATTCATGTATGTTTTCATGTTTAAACTATTAAAAAGCTAAGTTAATGTTAGAATAATGCTCTGATAATTTCCAGAATGATAATTAACATGATTAGGAGTCTAATGAATATTTTTGATGAATTTATAATTGAGTTTTCACTGATTCTAAAGATACAACAACTTGATGTCGATTTTCAGTCAAAACATGTAATCTGTAAAGAATGATGTATTTAACCTAGCTACTGTTGTCAGATTTTGTATTTTAAATATTCGTTGGAATCGTTGGGAAGTCTAGTTTCTAGAACTTCTGACAGATTCAGTTTTTGATTTTTGTAGCAGTGGAAAAATTGATTTTGTATAGTGACCTCTTGCTATCCAGAATCGCGTTTTCCAGATTTTCTTAATATAATTATACATATATCATTGTATTGCATGAATTGAAGTGTATATATTGTATTGCATGATCCTAATGTACTATTGTCATCATTCTATTTGTCCCATCCAAAGTTATCATCCTATATTCCTCTATTATTACTATCGTTCATCTAATATCTCTAAATTAAATAATGTATTTTTTGCATCGATAAAATAATTAACCAGCTGGGGTTTAAGGGATTGACTTGAGCAGTGAACAATATAGAAAATTGTGTAGGTTAGTGTTTTATCGATTGATTGTTGGAGCGCTGACTACGACACCCCAATCTATCGTGTATCGTTTCAGTGTATCATTTTAGTGTATCGTGCAACAAAGTTGCTATCGTATCAATGTTATCGTACCGATACATGATCTATAGAATTCATCACTAGAGTCTAAACGATATTGTTTGTATGTATCGAACCTGTGGTATGGGACGCAGTAGTACGTGCATTAGTTAGGCTAAAAAATAATAGACTTAAGAATTGACACAATATCGACATTGCATATTGAACATCATAATTTTTATTGATATCGAACATTGTCTAAGTGATACTGACATCGACCATTGAACCTTGACATTGAAAATTGAATCGTCATTTATACCATTTGCATTGACTATCATTGATATTGATTATTGCTATCGTCAATTATTATTGATTCCTATTGACCCATTGAATTCATTATTATATCGTTATTGTCATTGTTTTCTTTGTTTTCTTTACTTGTTGTCCATGACTTGTTCTAAGAAAAAAATTTCTCTTCTTTTTAGATGAAATGTTCACAGGTGATCAAGGAGAATTATCTGTAGGAATTGGAGAACAAGCTTTCTAAAGTTTATTGTTTTCTAGTTGATTGTTATTTTATTAGACTTATTATATTGAAACTTATTATCATTGTGTTTAGATTTATTATTGTATTGGGCTTATAACCCGGATATTGTTATTTGTTTCCAGATGTTGGATTATCGTATTTGGTTATTTCATATTGTCTTATTCCAAGTATTATTGTTCATGTGGTTGTTCTTATTGCCTGCGCAATTGTTTTGTATTGTTTATATTGTTGAGTTGAATGGGAAAACAGCTTATGAATGACGCAAGTCATTCTCTGGGCCAATGTCACGTGCTTGTATTCTGTATTCTTGTGAAGCGGGGCGTGACACGTTCAATGAAATGCCTATGTGCACGAAATACGTTTGCGAAAATGCTTTTGAGAAATTTTTCTTAACTAAATCAATTGGGTCTATGTGTGGTGTATGTAATAATTTCGGAAACCCTAATTTACTACTTGATTTCATTTTCAATTTCTAATTTGTGTTTTTGAAATCCCAAAATTTGAATTTGGGAAGAGTACGGTTTGAAAACGATGATGATTGTGGTGTCAGATTCAAGAATATGATTTAGTAATATTTCTTCTACTTTTTTCTTTTTGCTATTGCCTTATGCATATTTGAATAGAAAATACTTGAAAACATATAAATATGATACTTAATTTATAGAGTTGTGCTCTGCTCATCAAGTGTTCGATAAAATGCATTTGTAGCACACAAGGTGTTTGTGATAAATGCATTTGAGAAATTTTGCTTAACTAAATCAATTGTATATATGTGTGGTCTAAGTATTAATTTTTGAAACCATAATTTACTACCTGATTTCATTTTCAATTTCTAATTTGTGTTTTTGAAATCCGGAAATTTGAATTTGAATTTGAATTTGAATCCAGAAATCTGATACTTAATTTATAGAACCGTGCTTTGCTCATCAAGTGTTCGATAAAATGCATATGTAGCACGTAAGGTATTTTTCAAAATGTTTTTGAATAATTTTTCTTAACTAAATCAACTGTATCTATGTGTGGTGTAAGTATTAATTTCTGAAACCCTAATTTACTATTTATTTTCAATTTCTGATTTGTGTTTTTGAAATTCTGAAATTTGGATGTGGGAAAGAGTACGGGTTGAAGATGGGGATGATTGTAATGTCAGTTGTAAGAATGATATTTGGTAAGGATGGAGGTGGTGGAGGGCAAGGTGAGGTGAAGGAGGGTGTTGGAGAATATGTGGATTTGGAGAGGGGGACATCGCCGCGGTCAAGGACGGCGGAGATGCAGGAGATGAGGGAGAAGTGGAGGGTGGCGTCGGAGAAGGTATGGATTTGGGAGGGGGAGGGTCGAGATGAGGTGGGTCAGGGCTTGAGTGTTGCAGTTATGGATGTACACAAAGGTTGGGCTGTGCCCGTATTTTTTAAGACAATTTCACCGAACCATATCCCTGAAGAGGAAATTTCTCCAAATTCTCTCATATTTTTTCAAAGTTTCAAATAATTTTATGAGTTCCTCGAGATTAGTTTAGTTTGTGCAATTTGTACAGGGTAACACTAATATGAATGAATACTAAAGTTATTGCGGAGTTGTATTTTATTGGATAGATTTGGACAAGTGAGCCGGGTTTTATGCAAATTCTTCCATTGTTTCCTTCAGAAACAATACCCTACTATATGCATGTAGTTGCTTTAAAAAATAGTTCACTTTTCTCAGATAAGAGCATATGTAGTCGTTGGCTATTTTGCCAAATTTTCCAAAATTTGGCAAAAACAATGCTGCAGTCGTTGGCAATTTACCCAAAATTTGGGTTTCGGCGCTACAGTAGTCGGCTATATTTGGCAGAAGAAATGGCAATTGCCAAAATATAGTTAACAAAAGATAATTTTTCGTCCGTTCAATCAGATGAAAGATTATCTTTCGAAAGATTATCTTTCGTCGGAGAGAATTTTTTTTTCAATATTATCGGACGAGGGATTATTCCCCGTCCCTTTGAAATTTTTTTTTAAAGGTCGGACGATAAATTATTTCCCGTCCCTTCAATTTATTCAGAAAGAAACAAAATTCGATTTCGTCGAACGGGATATGATTTCCCGTCCGATTGAAAAAAAATTAAATTTTTTTTTCGACGGATGGGAGATCATTTCCCGTCTGTCCTTTAATTTTTAAAAAAAAAATAAAAAAAATTGGCAGTTGACGACTGCAGTGCAGAGCTATATTTTTCATTTCCATTTGCCAAATACCAAAAAATTGGGTCTCATCGACGACACCAGATACTCTAACATTCTATTATATTCTATTCTTTCCTAATAAAACAATATGTTCTTTTCACTACTTGCACAACTATTTTCATTTCTATTTAACTAGTACTAGTAATATACACATGTGATGCACACATTAAATTTTTTAAAAATTAAAGTAAAAATTATGATTTACATGTGCAATGTATGTCTTAATAAATAAGATTATATATTTTTAAAAGTAAACGTGAAGACAATAATGGGAGAGTTGGAGTTACACGTGTGTTGCACGTAAGTAGGTAGATTTACAACTCTAACTCTTCTATTATAATAGTTATTATATATTAGTAATTTACACGTGTGATGCACATTTAATATATTAAAAATTTTTAAGTAAAAAATCTGACGTAGTGAGGATTCGAACCTGATACCTCTTTTATATTAGTTATGCACGTGTAATGCACGCGTGCATAGATTCACAAATGACACTAAGACCTTCTCCCATTATAATATTAGAGATTAGAGATTTATCACGTGTGATCACGTTTTAATAAATATATAGTCTTTTGAAGTAATATAATATAGCATGTGTGAGGCACATAATAAATATATATATTTTTAAAGTAATATAAAGAGTATAATGAGAGAGTTGGAGTTGTACAAGCGATATACGTAAGTTGGTAGATTTAAAGTGTGTAATAGGAGAGTTGGAGTTTCACGTGTGATGCACGTAAGGTGATAGGTTTACAAATGACAACCCCTTTTTCCCCATTATAATAATAACTAGTAATATACACGTGCGATGCACATATTAATTTTTTTTAAAATATTAAAGTAAAAACTTTGATTTACACGTGCGATGCATATCTTAATAAATATGATTATATGTTTTTAAAAGTAATTGTGAAGACTAAAATAGGAGAGTTGGAGTTGCATGTGCATTATACGTAAGTAGGTAGATTTACAACTTAAACTCTTCCATTATAATAGTTATTATATATTATATTATAGATAGATGAATAGATAGATTGATAATAATTTACACGTGTGATGCACATTTAATATATTAAAAAAATAATGTAAAAAATCTGACGTAGTGAGGACTCGAACTCACGCGTTGGTAGATTTACAAATGACACTAAGGTACTGTTCTTTTTTTTGCTTGACCTCTTATAAGAGATTTACAGTAAGATCCTATTTTTGAGGTGTTCTTTTATATAAAAATAACCTCTTATAAGAGATTTCTGTTCTTTTTTCACCTCTTACAAGTGCATTTTCTCTACTTGTAGACATTTTTCGCCTTACTATATAATTTCTCTATTTATACCAACATTTCATATCTAAAATTAAGTAAATCATCAATTCTACCACATTTCTCACAAAGTAGACAAATTTGGTCATAATCCATAATTATGGTCATTTTTCTTTCAACGAAAAAAATCCACATAATACAAGTCTAGCACACATTGCAAAACTTCTACAAACTTCAAAATTAATAAACACAATAAATTTTTTTAAAAAAAGAAAGACAAAAAAACACAGTCTAGAAATCAGCCCAAATATTTTTTTCGCACACATGGCTTTTCCACTACCTTATAATACACATGAACATATATTTTTTCGCTAACACACACATAGAATATATAGTTCTATATGACGTTCTTTTGCTTCAGAGTTCTAATTAACGGAATGTTATTAGCTCTGCACTGGTTTGTCTGAAACATTCAAACCTCCATAGTCAACTACCCAAATTGTGTTCCCAGTCAACAGCACCAATTATGCGCAAAGTATTGAAGATTAATGCCAAGACAAACAATAGATCTATCAATTCCTCGAGACTTTTAAATTCTCTATTCACCTAAACATTCTAAGAAACTATATGTCGTTGCCCGTTTTTCAAACTTTTCTGCTTCTGACTTCGTGAAGTCATTCAATGGCTGCAATGAGATTTTTCCTAGCTCTCACAGTTGTAGCAATTCTGGTTCAATTGGCAATGGCCGATACATATATAGTTGGAGGTGCAGAGGTCGAATAATGTTTTCAACAGCTTTCTTGTATGACACTTGTGTCACTCACATCTGCAGGCTTGCGATACTTCATCTGTGGAACTCCAGGGCATTGAGAAGCTGGCATGAAGGTGGAGGTCGCACGCTTTCTACAACAGGCGACATTCCATCTCCTCCTGCAATTTCACCAGTTGAAGCCCCAACAGCAGATTCACCTTCTCCAGCAAGCGATGTGAAGATCTGGGCATATCATTAATTTCGGGGTAATATAGACTTTTAAAGTGATAGAAGACTTTTAAGAATTTGAAAGAGGCTACTAGAAGCCGTTTAGGTTTAGAAGCGATTTTGGAGGAAATCGCTTATAAGAGGTAAAAACAGAAAGCTAAATATTATGGGAAAAGAGGTGGACCACCTCTTACAAGAGATGAATCGCTTATAAGAGGAGAAAAAGAACAGTAGCTTAGTCATTCTCCCATTATAATATTAGATAGATTAGATAGATTAGATATTAGATTACATAGAGATAAAACTAAAAATTTATAGTATATATGACAAAAGTATGAATAGTGTAATAAATTAATGTGTAAGCAATGTTGTAGCATAACAGCGAGCTCTTAGAAATGTACAAGGTATAATTTAAATTTCACTTAGATTAGGTGACAACCTATTCACAAAAGCAAAACCCAAAAAAAGAAATTCATGTCAATGTTCATACTATCTGAACTATAAATAGTTCTTTAATTATACACAGAGTATTGCCTAGTACATATAAAAATTACTGTAAAACAAATTATTACTTATAATTTGCATGTTTCTGAAACTAATATGACATTGATAGTAGTCTAATACAAGCCTATTGCATGCTTGTTATGTTTTGCATTGAAAATCTTCTTCAGTTCGACTTTACCTTTTTAATTTTTAATTTGTGTTTGTATATGTTTGAGAAAACAATCAAGAATTTCAACTTAATGAAGCAAAAGTTGGATCATATTTTTCATTCACATCCGAATATATTTTATTATGCATTTGTTATGTGTAATATTCGTTTTATATTCGATTTGTATCGGTGTATAATGTTCTTATATCCGATTTGTATCCATTTTCGAATTTCTTAAGTATGAATATGAAATATATTTGTTGACCCATATTCGTATTTATGCTTCAAATGCGGATACAAATATGGAAATGCCCCTATCTGATCCACATCCAAAATGATTGCATCCTTAATGTTTTTTATTATTATTATAGAAAATGTGAAATGAGGTCTGCTGTTTCATTACGAGAAAATAACAAAACAGAGTCCATTATAACTAAGAAGGATCTTCCCTAATATCCAAAGCATATAAATATGTAAATAAATATTACCAAAGCATATAAACATGTATTTAAACATAATAAGTTAATAACCCCAACATCCTTGGGACTATATAGCTACAAAACATCTGGCCAATTCTGGCATTTTCTTTAGGGTTATACCGGTGTTTATAAACGACAGGATAGACCATAACGGCATTTCTGAAAACGCCGTCAGAAATGCCGCTATAGCGAACCTCGAGACATATATATGGTCTATCACGGCGTTTTATATAAAAAAGACGCCGGTATAGAATGTTTATAAAAAAGGAAAAAAGTTATGTTGACTCTTAGTTAGGTGTGCACAAAACGTGTCCATAAATACTAATAAGTTTAAATTAAGTTGTTCAGATTTTCAAGTTAAAATAATATCAATAAGAGATTCAAAAGAGATTCAAGAATAAGCAAAGAAGGAAAGCAATAAAGAAAGATTGCAAGATCAAGCAAAAGAAGTTGTTCAAAAAAAGCACATGTTGATTAGTGCCCAAGAAAGCTATCAAGACCAGTTGTTACTATTCTATATTTGTGAGATTTTATCTGTATTTGATTGATTGATGATTGATTAGTATATGTTAAGAATATAAAGTGGATTCGTTATTAACAGCACGATAACGGTCGACCGCACCTCATGTCGGTCGACCGCATCACAGTCGACTGCACTTCACAGCAACATAATGAAGTAGTCGACCAATCATCTCTCGACTTTTCGTCAGAAAGATGAACAGTCGACTGTACCTAAATTGCGGTCGACCGTACTTTGCGCTGTTCACTCTTTTGGAATGTATCGCTTCTAATTTTGATAGATACATTTTCCCGTCTATATAATTGGACGAACCTACTGAGTATTCCTCACCTATTACTTCTGAGAAAAATCTTCTGAACTAATCTTTCAACAATCAATCCGAGTGTGTTTGATAACTATTTGTATTCTTCAGTCAGGATCATTGAGAATCTTGAGTTTTTTCCTTCTCTTCCATTTCGGTGAGATTGACGGAACTTGTGTTAGAAGTCCTGTGGGTGTAATAGGTCTCTCGGTCTGAATCTGAGAATCACTATACAGGGGTTTGAGTATAATGGAACGCTTGTGGCGGAGAATTGTTACAAGTAGGTGGTGTGGACGTAGATCTGGAAGTCGAACCACGTTATATCGCTGCGTCACTTGTACTATCTGTGTTTGATTTTCTTATCTCTTCTTATTTACTTTACTATTCATTTTAATATTTTTTATTCCGCACAATCACCCTATTCACCCCCCAAGGTGATTTACAGTAGTATCAGAGTGAGGTGCTTATCAAAAGCTTAAAATCTTAAGCAAAAGGTCCAATGACCGAAATCCCTCATCCCGAAAACTTGTACTCATCAGAGCCATTCGTCTCCAATGGGACAAGTCTTAAATGCTCACCATATTTTGATGAAAATGCTATGATGTTTGGAAAGTTCGTATGTCTCATTTTCAACAGATTCTTGAAGAAGAAGTGTGGAATCTATGCATTAATAAAACAAATATTCCGGTCAGCGACTGAAAGACGGCCTTCACAAAAGCAGAGCTAGCACTCAAGACCGCAAATTCCAAAGCTATGAAGGCTCTCTATGCAGGGCTAAATAATGAAGAATTAATGCAATGCGGAAGAAACTGCAAGACAACATACGAGATTTGGAACAACATACTGAAACAGCATGAGGGAACCGCTTCTGAGGTAAAAGCTAAAGTAAATCTATATTTTTATAAGTTTGATGTTTTTCGTATGTTGCCAGGATAAAATGTAGATCAAATGCTTGCCCGCTTCAATATCATTGCACACGAGCTTGAGAGCTTAGGTAAGAGATTGGATGATGACCAAAAGGTTGGAAAACTCATAAGCTGTCTCACGCCCGAGTGGGATGTAAAAGCTGCTGCAATGAGGGAGACCCTTAAGGAAAAGGGATTCGATTACTACAACTTCCAAGGAAAGCTGAAGACACACGAGATGCATATGACGGAAACCAAAAGATACAGACAGAACATCGGGATTGAACCAAAAACCGAAGATAGAACCATCGCCCTGAAGGCAGAAAAATCTCGACCATCAAAAGCAGATTCAGACCGTGAGGAGTCAGACGAAGGCATCGCCCTATTGACTAAGCAATTTCGTAAGTATCTCAAACATAAAAAATATGGCAGGTACCAAGGAGGAAGAGAGAAGGATAAAGATGATGTATGCTATAAGTCAAGAAGTCTAGACATATCCGTGCAAATTGTCCCATCTCACAGGATAGGAATAAGGACTACTACCGCTCAAACCCAAGTTTGAAAAAGAAGGCATTGAAGGCAACATGGCTAGACTCAGATACAAGTGAGGTTGAGCAAGGTTACAACGATGTCGGCTTCATGGCTCTTGGGAATGGTGAGGTGCAATCACCATCTCAAGAAGAGGTAATCGAAGAACCTACTTATGATGAGCTAGTTGACATGTGTAATGGATTAAAAGACTATGCTAAAAAAACTGAGTCGTGAACTACGGTAATATAAACAAATTCCTAATGAAGCACATGACTCTTGTATTGCTAAAAATAAAAAACTGAAAAATAAAAATGCTTTGATCATGGAAAAAATCGAGTCCTTTAGAAAAAATCATAATGTATTGCTAGAGGAAAATGAACTTTTAAAACAAAAAATTCAAGAATCTTTAGCAACACATGATGAACACTTAAAAGAAATTTATGAGAAATCTGTTTATATTGCTAAACTCACTGATGATTTAAAAGAATGCAAAAGAAAATTTGATGAGGTAGTGGAAGGTTGTAATGAAGCCCTTGAACAAAACAGAATACTTGATGCTACATTAGACACTCTTCGTTGGAACACAAAAGACGATGAGATGACTAGAAAAAGACTTTGTAAAAGAGTAACTGAGCTTGAAAAAAATGTAGAAAAATATGAAGGGCCCAGTTACCTTATTACAAAAAATTCAAGATCCTATCATGATAATCGAAGGCTTGGTTACGAAGAGTCAATACGCCATCAAAATCTAAATCAATAGGTCATACACACTTGCAAAATCACCAACATAATCACAAACCAACTCAAAACTATGCAAGTGTACATGACCCAAGACATAGTCATATCACTTGTCATTACTGCTATAGACCATGGCATATTTCTTATAACTGTCCATTAAAAAGGAATATTAATGTTGTGTGGATAAGAAAGAATGTAAATGCAGGTTCAAAACAAACTTGGGCACGCAAAATTATACCTACTAATCTTGATGTAGATACCTCAGCGTATCAAGACTAAAGATCGGTGTTACTTTGATAGTGGATGCTCAAATCATATGACAGGTGACAACAGATACTTTACATCACTATCAAGGGAAAGAGGGAAGGATATCATCTTTGGAGATAATAGCACTGGTCAAACCATTGGTAAAGATAAAATAAACTTTGGTTCTTCTTGCTCCATTGAGGATGTTCTATTGGTAAGAGGTTTAAAAAATAATTTAATTAGTGTTAATGAATTATGTGATAAAGGTTACACCGTTACCTTTGATAAAAATACATGCACTGTACTAGATAGTAATAAATCTTGTTTACTTTTCACTAACAGATGCAACAATGTATATGTTATAAATTCTAATGGATCAGCACAGAAAAATATGAGATGCTTTGTTGCTAGAAATGAGAATGGCTGGTTATGGCATCGAAGACTTAGACACACGGCCATGGATAATCTCAACAAACTTGTAACCAAGGAGCTTGAGAGGGGGATCCCTAAAATCAAATTTGAGAAAGATAAACCGTGTGAGTCGTGCCAGTTCGGTAAGCAAACTAAAAATTCTCATAAACCCAAGAAAATTGTATCAACTTCTAGACCACTTGAAATTTTGCACATGGATCTATTTGGACTATAACGAACACGTAGTAATGGAGGTGCACGATATGCCTTTGTAATTGTTGATGAATATAGTAGATTTACTTGGGTTGCCTTCTTGTCACAAAAAGATGACACATTGTATGTGTTTTAAAAATTCTGTCGTAAAGTAGAAAATGTGAAAAGCCTCACCATTGTTACCATTCGTAGTGATCATGGTGGTGAATTTCAAAACGAACTCTTCACATCATTTTGTGATAAAAAGGAATAAAACATGAGTTTGCTTGTTCTCGCACTCCCCAACAAAATTGGGTTGTTGAAAGGAAGAATTGATCTCTCCAAGAAATGGCCCAAACCATACTTAGTGAAAAAGATTTAGCTAAATCATTTTGGGCAGAGGCTGTCAATACAGCATTTTATACAATTAATCAAGTAATCATTAGAAAATATCTTGAGAAAACACCTTTTGAACTATAATATGGCAAAATTCCAAACTTAAGTTACTTTCGCGTCTTTGTATGTAAAGTGTTTATTTTAAATACTCTTGATAATTTGGAAAATTTTAATCGTAAAAGTGATGAAGGTGTATTCTTAGGATATTCTCTAAGTATCAAAACATATCGTGTATTTAATAAAAGAAGATACACAATTGAGGAATCCATTGATGTTATATTTGATGAAACTAATCCTACACCGAAGAAATATTGCATGTTGTTGATGATGATGAGACAGGTGTTCGAGTTGAAAAGAAACAGGTACACATTGAAGAAGAATCAAATATGAACTCTCAAAATCAAAAGACTCCAAAAGATGAAGATGCATCCAAATCCCAAATAGAAGAGATGCCTTCACAACAAATTGATGTCATGGAAGATGATCATGTACAACATCAAATTTCTACAAATGAAAGGAGCCCCGCATGGAAAATCATGTCTAGCCATCCACCAAATCTTATATGAAGCGATATGTTGAAAGGGATAACTATTCGCACACAAGCTCAAAATTTCATGTGTTTTTCCGCTTTCGTTTCTATACTTGAACCTAAGAATATTAAGGAGGCCTTGCAATATAATGACTGGATTATTGTAATGCAAGAAGAACTTAATCAATTCGAAAGGAATCAAATATGGAGACTTGTTCCTAGACCCCACAATAGAACTATACTTAGAACTAAGTGGGTGTTTAGGAATAAGTTAGATGAATCGGGCACCATCACTAGCAATAAGGCTCGTCTTGTTGCACAAGGTTATAACCAACAAGAAGGTGTCGATTTTGATGAAACTTTTGCACCTGTTGCACGGCTTGAAGCCATTCATATTTTACTTGCTTTTGTTTCTTATATGGCCTTTACTCTTTTTCAAATGGATGTCAAAAGTGTTTTTTTAAATGGTTTTATTTTGGAAGAAATTTATGTTGCACAACCACCGGGATTCACTGATCCCACACACCCAAACCATGTATTCCGTCTTGATAAAGCTTTGTATGGTTTGAAGCAATCCCCTCGTGCATGGTACGAACGAGTTTCTACTTCACATAGGCTTCTCTAAATGGAAAGTAGACACTACACTTTTTATAAAACATGTTTCTAAAATATTTTAATTATTCAAATTTATGTTGATGATATTATATTTGGATCTACTAATGAAACTCTTTGTAAGGAATTCTCAAAGCACATGCAAGATGAGTTTGAAATGAGTATGATGGACGAACTAACTTATTTTCTTGGGCTTCAAATACAACAAAGAAAAGATGGCATCTTCATAAATCAATCCAAATATGCAAAGGAACTAGTCAAAAAGTTTGGACTTGAGAATGCAAATGCTTACAAAACACCTATGGCAACTACTACTAAGCTTTCCAAAAATGAATCTGGTAACAATGTTGATATTTCTACTTATCGATGTATGATTGGTAGTTTACTTTATATTACTACATCTCGTCCAGGTATTATGTTTAGTGTTTGTTTATGTGCACGCTTTCAATCGTGTCCCAAAGAATCGCATTTGGTTACCGTTAAGCGTATCATTCGATATCTCAAAGGCACACCAAATACTGGACTGTGGTACCCGAAAAATAGAAACTTTTTCCTTGTAGGATACTCTGATGTAGATTATGCTGGAAGCTTAACAGACATAAAAAGCACTAGCAGCACATGTCACTTCTTGGGCAACTGTCTTGTCTCATGGGCATCCAAAAAGCAAAATTCTGTAACTCTTTCCACTGCCGAAGCTAAATATATTGCCGCCGGATCCTGCTGTGCGCAGGTATTATGGATGAAACACACTCTAGAGGACTACAAGGTATTTTTTTGATCATATTCCGATTAAATGCGATAACACTAGTACTGTTCATATGACAAAGAATTTTGATTAACACAGTCACACAAAACACATTGATATTCGGTATCACTTTATTAAAGACCATTTTCAAAAGGGCAATATTATTCTTGAGTATGTTTCCACTGATTCGCAACTTGCTGATACTTTCACTAAACCTTTAGATGAAAAACGATTTTATTTTTTGAAAGGAGAATTGAATGTTATTGATATTTCTGTTTAAAATTGGGTTTTTGTCGACTGGACGGGCGACTGTACGCCTGTGGAGGTGTTCGGTCGACTGGGCGGTTGACCGGTGCACTCTCGGCCTTTGTTTGGTTTTATGCTTCTTTTTTAAAAAAAATGGCTTTCAGTTTGAGCGTTCGACCGTACGGTCGAACGGTCCGCTCTCTGTCTTTTGTTTTGTGTTTACAAGGTGTGCGGTCAACCGTATGGTTGACCGGTTTGCTCTCGGGTTGATTCTTTATTTTATATGCTCAATTGATTTTGCGGTCGACCGATTCTTTTCTTGGTTACTCGTTTTCATTTTTACGAACCCTCTATTCACTATTTTCTATAATATCGGTTTATTGAAATACTTCTTCTTCTGTTCTTTGCCTCGCATCTGTATTGGAAAAATCTCAAATCTATGATACCATGAAGAGCTCTCCCTGTATATCAAAGAGTTTCACTATCAACGGTATCATGTAAGTAGATTTTCCTCTGCTTTCAAAAATTATTATATTTCCCAAATTCATCTCATGATTTATCATGTTCCCCAAATTAAGCTCTTGTTTTGCTTAATGAATGTTCTTTTATTTACAAATGGCTTTCGGGGGAGTATGTTATATACTTAATTTATGCTTGTCTTTTGCCCCCTCTTGGTGTGTTCCAAAAAGAGGGAGAATATTTTTATGAATGTTTTTAACTGAAAGTAATATAATATTGAATATTATTATTTCTTCTTCATATATCTTCTATGAAATTTTGTATAACAGGAAGTATTGAATTAAGGGGGAGTATTTACAAATCTCTCTTAAATGCTATTTATCTATGAAAATCAATGTTACAGGAAGTACTAAATTCATTCAAAGGCATGTTTTGTTCACACCAAAAGGGAGAGATTGTTGACTCTTAGTTTGGTGTGCACAAAACATGTCCATAAATACTAATAAGTTTAAATTAAGTTGTTCAGATTTTCAGGTTAAAATAACTAGTATTTTTCACGTGCGATGCACGTTTTGATAAGAGGTGGAGGATTATCACGTGCAATATATGTGTTAAGAAATAGTTTTAGAGTTGGATGTGTGTTGCACGTAATTGAGAAAATTTTTTTTGAAGAAAAAGCTACAATTTGTATGTGCAATGCACGTGTTTATAAAAAGAATTTGAGTTGTACGTGTAACATATGTGTATGTTTAGTATTAAAAATATTATAAAATTGTTTTGCACGTGCGTTGCACGTTTTAAATAGGTGATTTTTTTATTTGTTTGTTTTTTGTTATAATTAATGAGAGAGTTGGAGTTGCACGTGCAAACACGGGTTTTTATGTTGACAAATGACAATCCCAACTCTCCCATTATAATATTAGAGATATCAATAAGAGATTCAAAAGAGATTCAAGAATAAGCAAAGAAGGAAAGCAACAAAGAAAGATTGCAAGATCAAGCAAAAGAAGAAGTTATTCAAAAAGAGCACATGTTGATTAGTGCCCAAGAAAGCTATCAAGACCAGTTGTTGCTATTCCATATTTGTGAGATTTTATCTGTATTTGATTGATTGGTGATTGATTAGTATATGCTAAGAATATACAGTGGATTCGTTATTAACAACACAATAACAGTCGACCACACTTCATGTCGGTCGACCGCATCACAGTCGACTGCACTTCACAGCAACGTAATGAAGCAGTCGACCATTCATCTCTCGACCTCTCGTCAGAAAGATGAACGGTTGACTGCACCTAAATTGCGGTCGATCGTACTTTGCGTTGTTCACTCTTTTGAAATGTATCGTTTCTAATTTTGATATATATACTTTCCCGTCTAAATAATTGGACGAACCCACTGAGCATTCCTCACCTATTACTTATGAGAAAAATCTTCTGAACTAATCTTTCAACAATTAATCTGATTGTGTGTGATAACTATTTGTATTCTTCAGTCAGGATCATTGAGGATCTTGAGTTTTTTTTCTTTTCTTCCACTTTGGTGAGATTGACGAGACTTGTGTTAGAAGTCATTTGGGTGTAATAGGTTTCTAGGTCTTAATCCGAGAATCACTGTACAAGGGTTTGAGTATAGTGGAACGCTTGTGGCGGAGAATTGCTACAAGTAGGTGGTGCGAACGTAAACCTGGGGGTCAAACCACGTTATATCGCTGCGTCACTTGTGCTATCTGTGTTTGATTTTCTTCTCTCTTACTATTCATTTTAATTTTTTTTATTCCGCACAATCACCCTATTTACCCCCCCCCCCCTCTCTTACTATTCATTTTAATTTTTTTTATTCCGCACAATCACCCCCCCCCCCCCCCCCCCCCCCCCCCCCCCGGGTGATTTACAAGTTACCCAATACATTGTTTTTTACAAAAAATGCTAGAATATGTTATTTATTTAATTTTTTTAAAAATCACCATATACGGGCATTTTTGGCCAAAAAACGCTGGGATAGGATTTTTTTTAAAAAATAATTTAAATTTTTTTTTATAAAAATAATACCTCACATGAAATAGAATCCCATACAATTTAGTTCCAATATGATATTTCATTCACCCAAATAGATTTCAAAAAAGATCAAATTGGGAAATCCTTCATTCCCAAAGATGAACATACATCAAAAGCAAATAGCAAATCCTTCATTCCTAAATATGAACATACACCAAAAGCAATAGAGAAAATCCTTCATTCTAGATTTGTAGCATATAATCAACATTTTAACAAATACATGAAAACCAGAAATAGATAACATCAGCTGGAAAGTTAATTTGGCCTATGTAATCAATGAAAATCCTAGTCAATCATCATCATCTCACTTGTATCACTTATTATCATTGTATCACTTAATAGGATGAATATTTGCAGAATGTGGCATACTAGGGGGAATAAATCCTTTGGTTATGTTAATCCTGGATAGAACTTCAGGAGCAATGTATGCATGAGTTCCAACAGTTGATTTTGGTTGCGAATGCAATACATAGGACTACAAAACCAGATATAAAACAAATTTACATTCAATCTTGATTTCCATAAAAGAATGTTTAGCCTCATGAGGTATTAAACTACCTTAGAGTATCCAAAGTCAAAGATTTTGAGACGAGGTGCTGTGCTGCCATCCAAGAAAGTATTTTTGAGCTTGAGATCTCTGTGACAAATTTGCTGCAATGAATGTTATACAGTTATAAAGATGAGGAGTTTTAGAAGATTATGTTACGGATATAGGAATTTTAGGTAGGAAAGTACCATGGAGTGGCAATAGCTGACAGCCAATATCAGTTGTTGAAAGAAAAACCTCGCCTGATGCAGTTTGGAGAGGGATAAAAGGGGTTAATTACTCAATATAAGTTCAAAATACGATTGATTAAAATGATCTTCTGTACCTCCTCCTCCCTAAATCTTCCAGCATTACATATTCTCTCGAAAAGATCGCTCCCAGCTGCGTATTCCATTACTATGGCAAGATGAGTAGGGGTTAATAATACATGTTGGTCAAAAATTTCAGTATAGTTGCGCGAAATCAACATGACCAGTTCAATATAAGATTTATATGTTTATCCTCTCTTCTAAATAAGTTTCCTTTCGCAAGTCAAGAACAGATATCCACAGAAACGAATGAATTCAGCTTAAGAAGCACAGACACTGCACATTGACATAGATGTGGTATGACAGATCACATCAACACTGAAAAACATCGAAAAATTCCAATAAATAGCTTCATGTCTGACACGTGTGTCTTGACACAAGATGTCTTCCGAAAAGAAGCGTTCATGCATAATATTTTTGGAAGAACCAAATTTCCTCAGTTTAGTAAAAGATGATACAACTAAAGAATAGAAGTCAAGTACTAAGTTACTTAATGTTCTTTTAAGTGCCTACCTGACCTCTTTTATATATGGAGACTAAACTACTTAATATTCTAGAAAAATAATCAAGATGAAAGCTAAAGTTTGATATGGGAGTGCGTGTCTTGATAACAAACCAATACATATTTATAAACACTTTATCTAAACATTGTTGAAGCTAGGAAAAATAAATTAAACATTGTTGATAATGTCTACAATTGACAAACCAAAGAAGATAAGATGTGACCGATGAAGAAAAGCCTTAGATTAAAGTAAGGATTTCTTTCTTACTTCCAATATTCTCTAAGCGGAAAAATCTAGCACATAAAATCAGATACTGAAAAGGGCCATTCCAAATTTAAAAATAATTTCGTAGCAGAGCAAAGAACTTACCTCTTTAAATCTATATAACCATGACCGATGTCGATATCTTTCAGGCATAACCATGACTGAAAGAAACCTACATGCCAATCATATTTTTCAGGCATAACTATATCGATCTAACCATGACCGATGTATATAACAGAGATTTAACAAGGAAAAAGAACCCACAAGTATACTTATATTAAGGTCAAGCCCACCTTTATAAATATGATCGTGAAGCAAAATTCAGGATACTTGTAGAAAGAAGAGGTGAAGAGAACCAAACATTTTCTCCTCTTTCGATGAACTTGACAGCGAAGAACTCCTTTGTGTATAAATCTCTAACCAACTTGGCCACCCCAAAATTCCTAGACCCAATATCCTTGAGCACTTCATATCTCTACATCTCAATACTTCAAACTATCATAACCAAGCTGCTTCAAACTCTCAGATGCTTTCCTCAAACTGAACAATTCCTCCCAAAATCCCTTTTTTTAGTACAATATCAATATGGGGTATAATTATCCATAAAAACACACTATTTTTCAATCATAACGAGATCCTAACATCCAAGTTTACAAATGGTATCATATAGCTACTATCACCAAACATTAACATACTCACAACTTCGGCAATAACAACAGAATCAGTGAAACTTTGGTGCATTGTTTGCAATTTACTCATTCTCTAAAACAACTACTAGCTTCCTTTCGAAAATAGCACCACATACTTATTACCATGATTTAGATTTAGGGTTAGGGTTTCCAACATACACCAATGTTGGGGATTTCAACTTTAACTTTTCAGTTCATGAAATTCTAAAATCTAAAAGCTCCAATAACAAAGATTCCAAAAATTCTTACCGCAAATACTCCTGCTATTGGCGCTGCCGCTGCTATTGAGAGGGAATAGGCAACAGTGGACGGCGGTACGACGACGACGACAGCGGGGGGGAGCACGGGGCACGACGACGGGGAGGAAAAGGTTTGTGGGTTGCTGACTTTGATACGTTCTTCTAAGAACTGTATCTTGTTGCGTATCAGTCCTAGACTTCACATATCAGTCCCGATTACCTTTCTTATGAGAGGGTTTAATTGAATAAGTATTTTGCATTAATGCCCATCCTTTTATTGTAGGGTTACATGATTAGACAGAAATAAATTTATTTATTTGTCATTTTATTAATAGAGCAATTTTTGGTTTATTCACAAATATTGATATTGTGCATTAATAAGGTCCATGCTGTATAGTAATTATGTCTATGTACAAAAAACATATTCCCAGTCTATATAGAACTGGGCATTCTATTTGGCAGACTATAGCACAACAAGTGAGATGGTTGACTCGAACTTGTTGTGCTAGTTCGTTTAGTACGAATTGATGGAATAAAGAATGATTACACTTGTAAATAACCACAAGACAGTGTTATCGTTAAAGGCAATATAAACATGACCTCTAAATCCTGAGCATACAGTGAACTCATTTTTTAATATCGCGCATTTTGATAAATCAAAGAGTGAGGCCTTCTAGGCCAATACTTCGATGCATTGGATGTGTCTTATTAGAAAGATGAGAACATGTATTTGTAATACGGAATCCTATCTCTAAAAGAGAAGATATTCTCTTGTTCATTTAGCGAAGGTTATAATCTGACAGTAAAATTCCATGGGTATATTTTACAGAAAAAATATTTTATTATATAATTTTTATTTTTATTTTTTGGTAAAAAATAAACTTTTAAAGTCATCGTCAGATTGTATGAAAGGTTAAATGTGAAAATAAGGTTTAAGTTACAAATTGACCCATGAAGGTAGTATCACGAATTCCAAGGGTGCGTTTGTGAATATCGGTAAATGAGGGGTGTCTTGTAAAACTATATTGTGACATGTCACATGAGTCTAATAATAATTTAGATTTTAGTTGGGAAGCAAAATACAAATACATAGTGGACAGTATTGTAATTTTATCCCAACTAGGATTTTCTAAAGTTCTCAATCTAGTCGTCTCTCTTGTGCCTCCCATCAGGATATAGAAGAAAATGAGAGGAAGAACTACAGTTAGAATTGAAGAAGAAAAAGAAACAAGAAATTAAAGCTTGAAGGTAAAACTTATTGATTTATATTCTTATTATTTTATTTGAGATTATATTAAATATTAGATCATAGTGATCTTGGAAATATAGTAGAACAAAATCTCAATAGTGGTATCAGAGCCATTTTGATCTAAGTTTAATCAATCATCATATTTATTCTTATTAGTTTTAATTTTATATTTAAAAAAAATGCAGATTGTTTTTTTGTTTTGTTTTGATAATGGTGGATTGTGATCAGATTTTGAGATCAGATTTGTCTTGATATTGGTGCCGATTCTTGAATTCAAGAATTGCGATCGGAATCTTCTCAGATTCTTGATTGCATAATTTAGATAGTCTTGAGTTCGGCACAAAGAATAAACCAATATGTCTGAGATCAATATGTTTTATTTTTAATTTTGAGATCAATAAGTAAACTTCCTGTGCATGATCGAATTTTTTTTTTGAGTACGGCACTTAATCAACATGTCCCTTTCACGAATTGATTAATAAGTAAGGCACCTTTTTTTTACTGGTTAAAGATAGGATAAGTCCCGACCTCACAAGAAATATATTAATATAAGAGTAAATACAAGTAAATAATACATACGGGTCAAGATAGTTCAGCGTACAGATGCCGAACTCTTGATCCCCAAAAACCGAAGGAAATAGTTATAACAAGTTTAGCACCATACAGTTTGAAAACAAAAACATCCAAAATATCAAAATATCAAAAGAGCAGAGGAAGGGCTGGTGTTATCTTAAGCTAAACAGCTATCTTCCTCACTGTCAGCCTGATCAATCCGGATGAGCGCCTGCTTGAGGAGGACATCTTGCACTCCAGCTTGCTCCACCTCCCGTATGAGTTCTGCCTTCTTCTTGTTGCTGTCGAGTCCATCTAACCAAGATCGAAACCAAAAAATTTCATTAGAAATAATTTCCTTTGGTTGCAAAGTCTTAGAAGAGAAAGTGCGTTCATTTCTAGCAAGCCATAAACTCCAACAGATTGAGATTGTCAGTAGGTGCCAAATGTGTTTGTGTACTTGGTTTCCAAAGCACCAAGAAGTAAAGCATTCATGCAAGTCAGCAGGCAGGGTGTGTATGTGGAAAAGTGCAGTGAAATAAGTCCAAGTATGAGTGGCAATAGGGCAGTCGGAAAAGATATGGTTTGTCGTCTCAACAGGACATGCACAAGTTGTGCATGCCGTGTCCCCTAGCCAGCCTTTGGAGTGGAGGAAATCTTTGGAGTTGAGTTTATCCCAACTCATTTGCCAGATGAAAAGCTTGCATTTCAACGGCGCTATAGAAGTCCATGTTGTAGCAAAATAAGGGGAACGAAGGCCAGAGGTGATAAAGAAGTTGTATGCCGACTTGACGATAAAGGTGGCGGATGGCGTGAGTCTTCATGAAGGGTGGTCTCCTGAGTGCGAAGGGTGGTATTCTGCAATCAGATCAAGCAGTCACTGTTTCTCATCTCGAATGGTAGGGTTGGAGACACATTTAAGTCTCGGTCGCTAGTGCCAATTGCCATCAATCCAGGTTCCTTGGGAGAGGACATCAGCTTCCAGATTCCATGTTGCAGCAGCAAGTGAGGGACACAGAGAAGTTATACTGTTGCCATTTATCCATTTTGACGTCCAAAATTTGATATGGTTCCCCTTTCCTAACTTCCAGTTAACTTTCAGCAAGAATTGCTCTTTGAGATGGAAGATCCCTTTCCAGAAGCTTGAAGCAGTTGAGGGGCATGTCAAGATTTTTGTGTTGCTTTTATAATATAAGCTCCTTAATGTTTGGCTAGGTAGCGAGCCAGAGGAAACCAACTTCCACCACCATTTCATGAGAAGGGCTATAATGAACACAATAATATTCACATTTAGGAGCAATAATCTTAGTGCAATTAGACATTTAAATGCTCTATATGTGGTATTTTACTCTTATTTTCTCTTTTCCATAGGAAACAGCCTAAAAACAGCAACACAAAGCAGATTCAAGACTAATACAGACTGAGAGGATGATACACAGAAACTGCAGAGCATAAGTCGACTGGTTCTTCCAACAGTCGACTGGACAGAGAGGTTGAAGCTGCTCGGTACAGTCGACTTACTCCAAAGACAGTCGACTTGACTGATGATCAAGAATCTACAGATGCCTCGACACGGTCGACTGATGACAAAACCAGTCGACTGGTATTCAGCCGAGTCAGAAGATAAGAACAGATGAAGATGCATCCTCATCCAAAGCCGAAGCAAGATTAAATTATCCAAACCCAGGTTATCTGCGAATAACAACTTCTCCAACAATCAAAGCTAGAATCGGGATTGGCAAGTAAGAAGATAAACTCAGTCCCATGCGTGAAGAGATAAGAAATCAGGAATTTGATAACTGCAGACTAGGACAAGAGAAACTATAAAGAAGAGAGAATCATCTACCATCAACAGAGGATCGACCAGCAAGCCTCAAGATACCAGCATCAAAGAAGAAGGAGAACAAGTCAACTGCTGATTGGGCTCAATTTCAACATCATACAAATCAGTGTTCTTCTGTTCTTCCTTTTACTTTTATTTTTATTGTAGAGTCATGAATTCTATTTTATTAATCAATAAAGGTTGTATTATGTGCAACTAATATCATAGTTGGGTAGATTGAAACCGTAGTCATGTAATGCTTTATTCTTCTGAATGCTACTCTATTACTTATTGATTAAACCTGATTGTATTGGTATAGATTTATAATATGAATCAAATTTGTTCAGATGTTCTAAGAGCATTCGACTGAGAGTGACAGCAAGTCGACTGCCATGCAGAACCTGAGTTTATCAAGTTTGCGTATTATAAATCTGAATCTGTTATATGAGCATAGAGACGACCCGTATCTCGTGTTCATAGCTCGTAACACAGGAATCTTTAGGGATTCTTGGTTTAATCAACTTGAAGGATCTAGATCTGATACTAATTTCTAGAACTTTGAGTGTTTGTTCGTTTCCATTGTTCCTATGTTTTCTTTAAGTGCAACTTAGCAGATACCATGCTAAATACTTAAGGAAAGAAACGAATTAGAGTAGATACCATGCCTAATTCTTGGCTTAGGGAAACAATAACTTTAAGGAGTAGATACCATGCCCTTAAAAGAACGAACATGAGTAATTAGAGTAGTATACGACTTAGCATTATTGACTATAGGTGGAAATCAAAGCCCAACTACTTTAATAGATATTTGTGACTCAATTTGTGATTTTACTTGATTTAGATCTTTTTATTTCTTTTCAAATAAACTTTTAGAACAAACTCTATGATTTGCATTTTTCTTTGTTTTATTGATTAGTGAGTTAAGTACTACAATCTCTGTTGGATCGACCCTTGCTTTTCACTACGCTTCTATAAACGATTCGTACACTTGCGAGGTTTTAATTTGTGTCTAGTTGATCTATATATTTAGATCATCTAGATTGCACAACAAGTTTTTGGCGCCGTTGCCGGGGATTGTTTAGTATTTTAACTTGCAAATCAATTTTTATCTTTTTCTTTTTTCTTTTCTTTTATAACATTTTCTTTCAGGTTACACTCTGCACAGATAGACCAGTCGACTGTCTCCAAGGACCAGTCGACTGTACAGAGGATTTTTGCAAAAAGCAACAATGGGAGAGAAAGTACCAAATCGAGTACCAATGCAAGACAAATTCACTCCGAAGAATATTGAGCAACCTTCTTGCATTGCTTATCAACCTAAAGTCATAGGGAATATGCATCTATCACCTCAATTACTTAGCATGGTTCCCCACTTCACTGGTAGACTAGACGAGGATCTGCACCTCCATTTGCAAGATTTCTTTGATCTTTGCAGAACACAAAGCGTCCAAGGGCTTACCCCTGAACAAATCAGGTTAATCTTGTTTCCATTTTCTTTAAAACTTAATGCTAAATTGTGGTATAATTCTTTGGAACCAGGATCAATTCAATCATGGGAGCAATTGGCAACAAAGTTCTTGAAGGAATTCTTTCCAGCTCAGAAAACCAGACAACTGAAAAGGGAAATTCTACTCTTCCAACAAAAAGATGGCGATTTATTCTTCGAGGCATGGAAGGACTTCAAGAAAAAGCTTCTCAAGTGTCCTACGCACAACATACCTAAGGATGATCAGGTACAAGCATTTTATGAGGGTTTAAATGACACTAACAAAGCAATTGTGGATTCAGCTTGCAACGGAATCTTGATGAGGAAAAGTGGTGAGGAGGCCATCGAACTATTTGAAGAACTCAGCGAGAACTCACAACAATTCTCAACAAGAAGGGGCCTTTCGAAAAAACAGGGAGTTTACGAAATTTCTAATAATAATAACATGCAACTAGAAATGGAAACCATGAACAAAAAGATTGATATGCTTGTTAATGTGATTTCAACGTTGGGTGGCATACAGAACCAACCAAAAGAAATTTGTGCAATTTGTTCTCATTCTGATCATACAACTAATACATGTTCCATGTCTTCTTTCACAGATCAGGAGCACGCAAACTACGTAGGACAGGAAATGTATACGTAGGACAGGAAATGTACCCACCCCAGATCAACACTTTTTCAAACACGTACAACCAAGGGTGGCAAAACCATCCAAATTTCTCATGGAGCAATAATCAAAACCATCAGGGCAATCATTACTCACAAGGGCATACGCAGCAATTTCAGATTGGGAATGGTTTTGATCGGCCAGTACAAGAACAGAAGAAGTTGGATTTCGAATCCACCGTTCTTCAATTACTCCAACAGCAACAGCAAACAAGCAACCAACAAGGAGAGGCCATTCAGAAATTGGAGAATCAAATTGGTCAAATTGCTAAGGAGTTAAGTGAAAGAAAGGCCGGAGAACTCCCATCACAAACCATACCAAACCCTAGAGGACAAGAACAGCTCCAATCGGTGACAACACTAGAGGACGAGATTGAGTTTAAAATGTTTGATGCACCAAAAGTACCACACGATGATCATGAATGTTATAATGTTGATGTGGTTCAGGAAATTTGTGACCAAACATTTCAGGAACATGGTGTTGATCCATTACAAGCAACAATTACACACCCTCTAATACTATCTCAAGTTGAACAGGAATATGATGATTGGAGGATTGCAGAGAAAATACATACCCTTGGAAATGAAAAATCATATGCAGGTAAGTTTGCACATGTGTTTGAAAATCTTGTGTCTAATAATACTTTTGTTTCTTCTTTTACCAGGACACCAGATGTGGAGCTGAAGCCACTACATGAACACTTGAAGTATGAATATTTGGGGGAAAACCAGACATTACCTGTGACAGTTGCTGCAAACTTAAGGATGCAGGAAGAAGAGAAGCTGCAAGGAGCCTTGCAAGAACACAAGGGTGCATTAAGGTGGACCATTGCAGATAGGCTTATGTCAAGATGGTACGGTCCATACATTGTTGCAAAGGTTTCCCCACATGGAGCATTGAAGAAAAATCAAATGTTCAAGGCGAATGGGCATAGTAGGAAACCGTATAATAAGATGAGTTGCATAAACTCATCAAGTCTAGCTGAAGACAAGAAATGCAGCGCTTATTGGGAGGCAACCCAATTTTTCAGGGGAGTACTTACACTCTCTATTTATTTATTTCTTTAATCATTTCTTTATTTTTTTAATTTATTTTCTTTCCTTCAAACTGGGTGGTAATACATGCCTATTTTAAGTTTTTGTGCGAACATTGAGGACAATGTTCCATCTAAGTTTAGGGGTAGTTATTTACATTTGGAGTCTTTTGATTTTTTGGGATAAACAATTTCTTATAAAGTAAGAGTAAGTATACTTATTTACTTTAGGATTGTTGAGTTTCATAATTCCTTACAAAATTGTATGAGTCATGCTATTATACATTAAAGACAATTGTGATGCTTTTTCTCGTGATTATCCCCTTTGATCTAGTCCTAAACAGAGTTTAAGTAAATAGAGTAATAATAATAATAATAAAAATAAAAAATTGAATAAAGTCAATCTACTCCAATGTTTTGAGTTGCTTAGTAACTAGGAGTATTCATCACCAATGTTTACTTTTACGTCAAACGGCAACTTGAAATATGAGTATGCAAAGCACTTAAAGTTTGTGACTTGTTGAGTAACCGGGTGGATTCATCACAAATGTTTTGCACTCGCGTCAAAAGGCAAGTGACAACTTAGAGAAGAGACTTATTAAAAAAAAAAAACTCTAGTTTGCTACTCGGTTTGTAGTAGAGAAAAGGGATAATCACAGATGGAGTTGTTACATACTATAATTAAATTAATGGCATGACAAATATGATTGAGTTGGGGATTATGACTAAATAATTGCACGGGAGAAAGTGAGTATGCTTGTTTTTACTTTCTTGCAATTGTTCATATTCTTAATTTTGATGTTTACATCATGAGAATTCTTGGTGTGATGGGTTGAGTAAACTATTATTTTTCCCTTGTTCATAATTTTACTTTTTGCTTGAGGACAAGCAAAAGCTAAGTTTTGGGGTATTTGATGAACCCAATAATATTCACATTTAGGAGCAATAATCTTAGTGCAATTAGACATTTAAATGCTCTATATGTGGTATTTTACTCTTATTTTCTCTTTTCCATAGGAAACAGCCTAAAAACAGCAACACGAAGCAGATTCAAGACTAATACAGACTGAGAGGATGATACACAGAAACTGCAGAGCATAAGTCGATTGGTTCTTCCAACAGTCGACTGGACAGAGAGGTTGAAGCTGCTCGGTACAGTCGACTTACTCCAAAGACAGTCGACTTGACTTGATGATCAAGAATCTACAGATGCCTCGACACAGTCAACTGATGACAAAACCAGTCGACTAGTATTCAGCCGAGTCAGAAGATAAGAACAGATGAAGATGCATCCTCATCCAAAGCCGAAGCAAGATTAAATTATCCAAACCCAGGTTATCTGCGAATAACAACTTCTCCAACAATCAAAGCTAGAACCGGGATTGGCAAGTAAGAAGATAAACTCAGTCCTATGCGTGAAGAGATAAGAAATCAGGAATTTGATAACTGCAGACTAGGACAAGAGAAACTATAAAGAAGAAAGAATCATCTACCATCAACAGAGGATCGACCAGCAAGCATCAAGATACCAGCATCAAAGAAGAATGAGAACAAGTCGACTGCTGATTGGGCTCAATTTCAACATCATACAAATCAGTGTTCTTCTGTTCTTCCTTTTACTTTTATTTTTATTGTAGAGTCATGAATTCTATTTTATTAATCAATAAAGGTTGTATTATGTGCAACTAATTTCATAGTTGGGTAGATTGAAACCGTAGTCATGTAATGCTTTATTCTTCTGAATGCTACTCTATTACTTATTGATTAAACCTGATTGTATTGGTATAGATTTATAATATGAATCAAATTTGTTCAGATGTTCTAAGAGCAGTCGACTGAGAGTGACAGCAAGTCGACTGCCATGCAGAACCTGAGTTTATCAAGTTTGCGTATTATAAATCTGAATCTGTTATATGAGCATAGAGACGACCCGTATCTCGTGTTCATAGCTCGTAACACAGGAATCTTTAGGGATTCTTGGTTTAATCAACTTGAAGGATCTAGATCTGATACCAATTTCTAGAACTTTGAGTGTTTGTTCGTTTCCAATGTTCCTATGTTTTCTTTAAGTGCAACTTAGCAGATACCATGCTAAATACTTAAGGAAAGAAATGAATTAGAGTAGATACCATGCCTAATTCTTGGCTTAGGGAAACAATAACTTTAAGGAGTAGATACCATGCCCTTAAAGGAACGAACATGAGTAATTAGAGTAGTATACGACTCAGCATTATTGACTATAGGTGGAAATCAAAGCCCAACTACTTTAATAGATATTTGTGACTCAATTTGTGATTTTACTTGATTTAGATCTTTTTATTTCTTTTCAAATAAACTTTTAGAACAAACTCTATGATTTGCATTTTTCTTTGTTTTATTGATTAGTGAGTTAAGTACTACAATCTCTGTGGGATCGACCCTTGCTTTTCACTACGCTTCTATAAACGATTCGTACACTTGCGAGGTTTTAATTTGTGTCTAGTTGATCTATATATTTAGATCATCTAGATTGCACAACAGGCTAGCATTGGTATTATAACCCGAAACCCGGACCCGACCCAGACCCGACGTTGGATCGGAACCGACCCGATCTAATTTGGGTAGAGTACGGGTCCAAAAAACATACTCGTTAAAATTTCGGGTCGGGTCTGGGTCCACTAAAATTAGATCCGACCCGGCCCGGACCCAGACCCGGACCTGCATTAAAGAATTAATACAAAATATTAGCGGACCCGACCCGGACCCGACCCGACCCGACCCGTTACCCGTAATACAAATACACCCTCACCCTGTACCCCACTTCACTCAGAGTCCAGAGCCTTTCCCTATTTCCTAATCCTTCTTCCCTAAGCTTCAGTCGCCCCTTCCTAACCCTAAAATTGCATGTTTGCAACTCTCAACTCTGGGCACCTCTCTCTTTCACCATCCTTCATCCCTGAGCTATCTCTTTCTCAAATCCCCTTTCCCAAAACCCCGCCTCCACCCTCACCTCCTCCACAATCACCTCCGTCGATCATTGGCCCCTTTTTCGACTTCGCCAACGCTCCTACGTTGCCATCGCGACCTCGCTGCCGCCACAGCCAACTCCTCCGTTCTACCACTCCAGCATCGTTCTTCCGTCGATCAAAGGTATGATTTTTATCCCTTTTTCTCAATTCTAGGGTTTTATCCCCTTTTCTTAATGGATCCAAATTCCTAATATGTTATGGATAATATAAAGAGTAATCAAAATTTCTAACATGATTGTAATTACAATGGATCTAGATTAAGTAGATTCAGTTTAAGTTGAAAATACTTATTAGTAGACTCAGTTTAAGTAGATTCAGATTAAGTAGATACTTATTAGTAGATTCAGTTTAAGTAGATTCAGTTTAAATACTTATCAGTAGATTCAGATTAAGTAGATTCAGTTTAAGTTGAAGATACTTTAAATAATTAGTCAAAGTTCGTATTTAATGAAAAAGTAGATTCAGTTTAAGTTGAAAATGAGAAGTTACTTAGGAACCAGTATGGTTCAGTAGATTCAGTTTAAGACATTTTAGCTAGAATTGCTTCCAAGTTATATCCAGGGTTTTCCAGTTTGAATTGTAATGAAGAAAAATTTACATTGAGGGTTTGCTAGTTTGAACTATAAGAAGAAAGATTCACGGGAATGTACGCAAATTCTATTATTGAGCCGTATTGTGTTTGATATGTCGCAAGCATCAAACATATTTGGAACACTTTGTGAGCACCTTTCCTAAATTTTAAAGCATATCTCAGACACTTCTCAATACTCGCAGCTTGTGGTTTCCATACAGATTGCGGAACTATTGTTACTCTGTAGTATTATGGATTTACCATTTGAATCATACGACTCAAAAATTATGTTATTGGAAGTTATCATGCACAACTCTGATAAACTACTTGACCGCATGATATCATAGCTTAATTTCCTTACAAATTTTCATACCATGTACAAAAGCATTCACTTCGATTCAGAATCCAGAGAGTTTATGGGGCCAAAGGATTAAAAAACAAATATTTCATCATAATTCAAGCCTATAAAAGTACTTGCATATTTGCTTTTTACAACTTGTTACACTCGGTAACAATTCATGATACCATGTACATCTACACTGTTCTAAATATTGCTCATCTTAGCATTAATTACTGTCTTTACAGCTTTAAAATATGATGGTAATGTGGTAGTAATATGATAGTAATATGATAGTATCTGTTGTTGATATTCCTGATCTGTTGATATTTATTCTGATGCTTGAGTATTTCTGATGCTTGAGTACATTATCCCCTTTGATTTGCTACTGATCTGTTGATATTTATTCTACATTATCCCTTTTGATTTGCTATTGATCTGTTGATATTTATTCTGATGCTTGAGTATTTCTGATGCTTGAGTACATTATCCCTTTTGATTTGCTACTAGTTGGAACATCTTATATATTTATGTGATAATGTGTTGTGCTTTAAAGACCCGGAACCGAACCCGACCCGTGACAAGAAGCAAGACCTGAACCGGACCTGGACCCGAAAGGGGACGGGTAACAATTTTGTGGGGAACCGGAACCGGACCCGGACTCGAATTTCATGGGTCTGAGTCCGGGTCCGGGTCCAGGTATTGAGGTGCCCAACCCGACCCGACCCATTACTAGCGCTAAGAAGGGCTTCATTAAAGACTTTCATATCTAGAACCCCAAGTCCACCTTGTTGCTTGGGTTGGCAGATCTTCGTCCACCGCATACATGTCACTCCTTTCGTATCAGTGTCGGAGCCACACCAGAAAAATCTACTGCGAATCTGATTAATTCTTTTGATTGCCCAAAGGGGTAATCTGAAGAAGGAAGTGAAGTAGACTGGTAAAGCACTAAGAAAAGCATTTATAAGTACTAACCTCCCACCTTTAGATAGCATCTTGCCCTTCCACACAGAGAGTCTTCTTTCAATTTTGAGAATCAGCGGGTGCCAACTTCTTTTGCTGAGTTTCCCGCTAGATAGGGGCATGCCAAGATAATGAATAGGTAAGCATTCTTCCTTGCAGCCTAAGATGGTGGAAAAAACATGTAGCTTCGTCTTCAATTTGCCAAAGTAAACAATCGAGGACTTATTGAAATTTATGGCCAGCCCTGAGACGTTTGCAAATAGTTGTAGAGCTACTTTGAGGTTGATAACATCATGTTCATCGCCTTTACAAAATATCAGCGTGTCATCTGCAAATTACAGAACTGACAGGTTTGCAAGTGATCCCTGGACAGGAAGAGGAGAGAAAGCACAATTTCTTCGACCACTAAAAAGCATCTGAGCTAGCACATCAATGGCTAAGATGAACAGCATTGGTGATAGAGGATCTCCTTGCTTTAGTCCTCGCTTGGAGTTGATTTGTCTTCCCCCCTCTCCATTAATGAGAATTGATGATTTTGCCGTCCTCATGATCATATGAATCCACTTGTACCAAGCTGGCCCAAAGCCCCTGGAAATTAGAAATTGGTCTAAAAATTCCCAACTCACTGTGTCAAAAGCTTTAGCGAAGTCAATCTTGAACAAAAGTGCATCAGAGTTGCGTCTACTGCATAGGTTGATAGCTTCATGTGCTACAAGAAAACAATCCTCCGTCGATTTACCTTTCAAGAAGGCACTTTGAGAAGAGGACACAAGGGAGTGGAGGATAGGACTAAGCCTATTGGCAAGGATTTTGGTGAAGACTTTGAAGGAGCAGTTGAGCAAGCTGATAGGTCTGTAATCAGAGACCGAATTTGCACCCTCACACTTGGGAATTAACATAATGTTGGAGTAGTTTAACCTGTCTAGATTAGTGTCTCCTCTCTGTACCGACTACAACATGGCAAATAGGTCATCTTTGATAGTATCCCAAAAAGTATGATAAAAGCTCATCGAGAAGCCATCGGGGCCTGTTGCTTTGTCACTGCTCATTCCGAAGACGGCCAATTTAACCTCTTCCATAGTGAACGGGTCATCTAAGTGCTCCAAGCTAATGTCATTTTGTGGATAAAGGGATTGACAATCAATACGAAAATCCGAATGAGGAGTTGTACCGCAAATTTCTTGAAAATGTTTATCAAAAGCATTCCTGATAAGGGTTGGAGAGGTTATAAGTGTTTCATCAATGATGAGATTATGGATGAAGTTACGCCTCCTTCTCCCATTAGCAATGCAGTGGAAGAATTTAGAATTTGCATCTCTTTCCTTAATCCATTGCACTCTCGACCTTTGCCTCCAATACACTGCCTCGGTCTGGATAAGATTTTGGAGCTCAGTTTGGGTTACCTTTAGGGAGTCAACCGCAGTGGGGAGTTGCTCAGCCTCAATCTCCAACCTGAACAATTTCTCTTGTAGCTGTTTCTTCCTGGTTGGGATATGGCCAAAAGTGGCATTCCTCCATCTTCGAATCCTTCTTTTGAGGAGATTAAGCTTGGTTGCAAAGATATCAACCGGGTTCCCAGTGCACAAGAAAGTTTTCCACCAATCTTCAACTGCCGGGACGAATGAGGAGTGTTGAAGCCAAGCTTTTTCAAATCTGAAATAGTGGACCTGGCATGTAATCACTTGATTGTCGAGAACTATGGGGCAGTGATCAGATGAAAATCTTGGAAGGGAGTATTGGATGCAGTTAGGGAAGGAGGATTCCCAAGCCGCGGAGATCATGAATCTGTCGAGTCTGGCCATTGTGGGGGAGCTTCTAAGATTAGACCAGGTTTATTTCCTACCTGAGAGGGGGAGATCAATGAGGGCCAGGTCATGTATGAATTCATAAAAACATCTCATATCTCTTGTTGAACCTCTTCCACTAGACCACTCAATATCAGAAGTAGTTACATTAAAATCCCCACATAGAACCCAAGCATCTTTGAGGTGGCTCCTGCACTGCTGAATCTCATAAAAACAAAGCTTCCTATCCTCCAGATCAAAAGGTGCATAAACAGTTGTGATTGACCATTCTTCAGATGATGAGCGATTTTTGAAAGAAGCAGAAACAGAGAATATATCAACCGCCAAATATGTACAATCATGGAGTTGGTCATTCCATCCTAGGAGAATACCGCCGCAGCTGCCAATGGAGTCGAGCTGTACCCATTTTGTTATAAGACATCCTCCAATTGATGAGCGCTTTCGGGGACCTGGCTTTCTGAGCTTGGTCTCTTGCAGGCAGATTATAGAGGGGGAGGAGCTACGGATGCCTTCTTTTATAAGCAAGCATTTGTCAGGGCTGCCCAGCCCTTTTACATTCTAGCTAGTTATCTTCATAGAAAATAATTGCATCAAAATGCACAACACCGATAACAAAAGCAACGAGGCAGGGCATCTACTCAGAGTGTTGTAGTTGATCAGATTGATCAACTACAACCTTCTGAGGGACCTTTAAGACATGCACCGAGTGTGGCCCTTTAGCCTCCACTCCAATAGATTCAGCTACTTCTAGAATACCCTTATTTGATAACAGTTCAAAATGATTCAGATGCGCATTAGTAACTGAAGCAATTGAAGAGGAGATACCTGATGTCTTCTTCTTGATAGTAGTGGACAAATGCTTCATGAAGGGCCTGGTACTCTTGAGCTTGCCTGCTGATCTGGAGCGTTTCATCCTCTTGAAGGGACCTTCCTTAAAGCCAGGTGGAACAGAAGTGAAGGAGCTGGCAGCTTTGGGAACAGTCCTCCGCAGTAGGAAGCGGGTCTGGAAGCTATCAGCGCAGCCTTTGCTAGTGCCAGCTTTGAAGATTACCTTATCACCTTCATTCAGCTTACGCATATCCTCCCTGACAGAATCTCTGAGGCCCCCCTCCACAGCTGGCTGGATCTTGGAGAAAAGGGAAAGTGGGAGGGTAACAAGCTTACCTTTCCAAATCATAACAAGCTTACCTTTCCAAATCATTTCCTTCACCTCCTCAAGCGAGTCTTCATTTGATGAGTCAGCAAAGTTGGGTTGGGCTGTCACGGGACCATGTGGGGCTACATTATTGCTGCTATTCGAAGATTCCAAGATTTGAACAAACGGCGGCTCCAGCTTGGCAGGATTTGATTCTGGCGTGGGGCCCTCCGTAGATTTGGGTATAATAGCTGGATTAGGCGAGATCCCCTCATTTAGGCCTGATCCTGCCAAGATAGGAATATTCAAATAGTTTCCCAAATTATCTTCTGCATGCGGAGATTGCGCGGCAGTTGGACTCCCCTTCCCCAAATCACGGGATTTCAAAACAACCTCAATCTCATCCTTGGCCGAAGATTGACGGTGGTGAGCGCCAGCCTCGTCTTCTCTAGGACCATCATGCATCTTGGGGCGCTAGAAGCTAGTACTGCTAATATCCTCTGAAGCTCCTGCCATTGTGAATAGTTGTACTTTGCTATTTTGAACATCCTCCACCGGTATTGGATTGCCAAGAAACAAAATGGACACATCATGAACATGATTTTGAAGATTCCAGGGCATGGTGTACTTGACAGTGAGGGTTTTAGGGATGAGCATGAGGTCTTCTACTTCAATAAGGACAAGTGCTTGATCTCTTGTCTCCGCATTTGTCATCTCACGGCTAAGGGTGATGAGTTTACCAAAAGGCTTGACCAGGCACTCGATGGACTCCCTGTTCTATAGGTGAAAAGGCAGATGCGGTAAGTTGATCTAGATGAAGCAGGGTAAATGGCTGAAGGCTTCGGTTGGAAGAAGGGTTTGGGGTGAAAGGCGGGATTTGCAGTGGGATGTGAAAGGATAGGGGGATGTGAGGTTTTGGAGTTGAGTGGGGGGTGGCATGTGAATCGAAGGGGCATTTGGGAGGGGTAATGATGACGAGGGGGCAAGGGGGGGGGGAGTCGAAGCACCTGAGCATAAAATTTGCTCAGGTCCCGAGGGATGACGGCTCTCTCTCTCCTCACCCCTCTCTCCATTTTTGTGAAACTTAATGAATTGTATTACATACTTGGAATTGAATCAACAAAATGATTTAGAATTGAAATCTAGACTACATATTATACAAGAGATGAGAGAATGAGAGAATGAAGGAAGTTTGGGCTTAATAGATGGGTTGGGTTTGAGTTTCTTTTTTTAAGCTTGAGCAGTTGGACTTAATTAATAGAATGAGAGAATGAATTATTTTTATAAGTAGGACACTTAATGTGGTAGGCATGATTTTTTTAAATCAATCTGTCCCTTTCCTTGGAAGGCATAATCAAAAATTTCTCAGGATTTATTCTAACTCCAAATCTCAACATAAAGAGCTAGAAGATCTGGGTTCTTTACCAGTTCATGCCCCATCAGACAAACCTTATTTTAATTTTTTTAAATTATTAACTACACCAATAATCTAGAACTCATTTTTTTTAAATATAAGTTTAAATCTAATAATTATTTATGATTGTTAGATTTTTTTTACTTATTGGCATTAACTTGATATTTTGAGATCTTAGATAATATTGGTAGAAACAATTATAATTATAGGATTGTATAATTTTGCTTTTTCTGCTGCCTTACATTATTATACTGCCTGTGGATGTATGTGTATGTTTGTGAGAATCCCCCACGGTCAGAACTTGTTATTTTTTATTTTGTTGTTCAGTGATGTAAACCTCCTTATGTTGAGGCAGTTTTGTTATTCATTGATGTAAACCTCCTTATGTTGAGGTAGTTTTGTTATTCATTGATGCAAACCTCTTTATGTTGAGTTAGTTTTATTGTAATTTAATGGAAGCCTCCTTATGTTGAGGTAGTTTAAATTTTGTAAATGTCGATGGAGCAAAGACAAAGCAAAGAAGGAGGACATGAAAACTAGATCTCTAGGTTCTCTATTGTAGGGATACATCTAAATATTGTTCTGGCCATGTGTTTGGTTGGGGGATGAATGTTTTATTTTTATTGCTATTTCTGTTTTAAATTACATTGAATGTTAATTGAGCTAAAACAGATATGTCCTTTAATTTTCTCATATAAAAATATCGAGTGGGAGAGGGTTCTTAATGTTACCCACGACCTTCCATTATATATTCACAATAGTATTGAAACAATATCTCGTCTTCCTTTGTGAAGCTCCCTAACGGAGGGTACTTAATATGGATTATAAGTGTGGATTTCTTTAAGTTAGAATATGAATTGGTAGCATGAAAAGGGATTCTCCCATCGATGACTTAATTCATGCAACCAATTTTAGATTCTTGATAATGGTGCACACTCAACCAATAAATAATGGTAAACTCCCCAACGAATATTTATCGTTAAGTATTGCAGGCCAAAGAAATCAGATATTAATTTGACATATCAAGTCTAAGTAATGGGTTTCCCGCTAGTTAGTGGGAGCAAATTTTCCTAACGAAATTTGAAACCATAGGACTAGTCATCCGATTTTTCTCTATAAGTTTATGGTTTGAGGAAACCCAGATTGATTATGATGAGAATTTAAAAAGTTTTGTTTAAACCATTTTTGCTCTAGTTCTTGTATTATTTTAAAATTATTTCAGATGTCTTTCGGCATGAACCCACTCTTTATGATTTTTAAAGACAATAAGTTCAGAGGACCTAATTATGTTGAGTGGAAACGCAATCTTGACATTGTCCTTACCTCTCAGAATTACAAATTTATACTTATAGAAAAGAAACCTGATGAGCCCACGGATGAAACTTTCCAGGAAGATTTTGATTATCATGAAGCATGGGTTAAGGCTGATGACATGGCTAAATGTTACATTTTGGCGTCTATGTCAAATGTGCTTCAACACCAACACAATGAAATGTCGCATGTTTTAGATATGATAACCAGCTTAAAAGAGATGTTTGCCAGTCAATCGCGGGTCATAAGGAAAGTTGCGATGAAAGAAATAATGAATGCTGAGATGGCCGAGGGTACTCCTGTTCGTGAGCATATCTTGAAAATGATGGGGTTCCTTAATGAACTTCAGATTCTTGGTGCAGTAATCGATAAGGAAACCCAAGTTGATATGATCCTTCAGATGCTACCAAACTCATTCATCAGTTCATGCTCAATTACAATATGAGCAAAATGAATCTGTCCCTTTCCGAACTGATGAATGAGTTGATTGCGGCTGAAGGTATCGTTAAGCCAAAAGGTAGTGTTTTCATTGGTGAAACTTCTTCTATCAAACCGAAAGGTAAGATAGGAAAGAAGAAGCAAGGCAAAAATTTTAATGGTAAATCTGGTTCTGGGAAACCAACAAAGCTCGTGAATCAGGAGAATAAACCAAAGGAAAAAATTTTCCACTACGCTATCAAAGGGCATTGGAAAGGAAATTGCGTGAAGTATCTGGCAAAGAAAAATGCCAACTCAGGAATGCTTGAATCACTAGTTGTTGAAACATGTTTTGTGGACAAGTCTATAGGCACTTGGTATTTTGACTCAGGAGCCACTGATCATGTTTGTAATTCCATGCAGGGGTTCAAGACAACTAGGGAACTAAGTGATGGCGAATTTGACATTTATCTAGGTTCGCAGCATCGAGTTAAAGCTGTAGCAGTAGGATCAGTTGATTTGCAGTTTAGTGATGGAAGATCTTTAGTTTTGAATAATGTTCTTTATGTTTCAGATATGAGGAGAATTTAATTTCAGTTAAATCCTTATGGAAGCATGGATATTTTACTTTATTTGAGGACAAAGCCATAGTTCGTAAGAATGACAAGTTTATTTGTTCAGGTATAATAAAAGATAAATTATATTCGCTTCATACTATTTCTTCCAAACTGCCTATTAATGGAACTAATGCCTTATCTAGTACTAAATCAAGTAGAAAAACACCTTCTAGTAATTCTAAGGCTTTTTGGCACTTACATCTAGGACATATTAACCCTGATAGGATTGACAAATTGGTGAAAAGTGGATCTTTGGGTCCCTTGACAGAGGAGCCTATGCTAGTGTGTGAATCTTGTTTGCAAGGGAAAATGACTAGAAGACCGTATTCTGGAAAAGGAAATAGAGCCAAAGAACCTTTAAAATTGGTACAAACAGATGTATGCGGACCTATGAGCACTAGTGCAAGGGGAGGCTATGAGTATTTTGTGACTTTCACAGATGATTACTCAAGATATGGCTATGTATACCTAATGCGTCACAAGTCTAAAACTTTTGAGAAATTCAAGGAATTTAAGACAGAAAATGAAAAGCAACTAGGTAAACACTTGAAGATTCTTTGATCAAATCGAGGAGAAGAATACCTTTCTAGTGAGTTTCGGGATTATCTTACGCAGTGTAGGATTGTACCACAATTATCTGCACCTAACTGTCCCCAATAGAATGGTGTAGCTGAGAGGAGGAATATGACTTTACTTGATATGGTTAGATCTATGATGAGTTACACTACATTACCTATATCTTTTTGGAGATATGCCCTACTTACAGCAGTTTATCTTTTGAACTTGGTTCCATCTAAGGTTGTTGATAGCACACCTACTAAGTTATGGTGTGGGAGACAACCAAGTATACAACATTTGCATATATGGGGTTGTACTGCATATGTGCAGAAGCAACAACCAGATAAGTTGGAAACAAGAACATAAGCTTGTCTGTTCATTGGGAATCCAAAAGGAACTCGTGGAGGCATGTTCTATAGTCCTAGTGAACAGAAAGTATTTGTTTCAGCACATGTTGTTTATCTAGAGAAAGACTATGTGATAAAACATATTTCACGAAGTGACTTGATTTTGCATGAGTTGTCAGATAATCCGACATCAAGTCCTGATAGTATAGATGCAAATTTACCTGATAATACTTTAGTTACCACAGAAAATTCTAATATTGCACCAGTACATCGTTGTAGTGGGAGAGAAACCAAACTACCTAGTACATGCTTTTGGGGGAAGCCTCCGAACTCATCCCTGATGAGCATGACTTAGATCCCAGACACTACAAAGAGGCACTTAAAGATGTTGACTCGGAATCCTGGCAAAAGGCCATGCAATCAGAAATGGAGTTTATGTACTCTAACAAAGTCTGAAATCTTGTAGAACCACCTGCAAATATTAAATCTATTGGAAGCAAGTGGGTATACAAGAGAAAGAGAGGAGTAGATGGGAAGGTTGAAACCTTCAAGGCACGACTAGTGGCAAAGGGTTTTAATAAAAAAGAAGGAATTGATTATGAAGAAACATTTTCGCCAGTGGCTATGTTGAAATTTATTCAAACTCTCTTATCCATTGCAGCTCATTTCGATTATGAAATTTGGCAAATGGATGTCACGACAGCATTCTTAAATGGGCATCTTGAAGCAGATATTTACATGTTTCAACCAGATGGTTTCATAGTTAAGGGCCAAGAGGATAAAGTATGCAAGTTGGATAGATCCATTTATGGACTAAAACAAGCATCTAAGAGTTGGAACATGTGCTTTGATCAAAAGGTAAAGTCTTATGGTTTCGATCAACACGAAGATGAACATTGTGTGTACCAAAAGATTGTGGGCAAAGTAGTGGTATTTTTAATTCTTTATGTTGATGACATTCTGCTCATTGGTAATGATGTAGGAATCATGACAACGATCAAGATTTGGTTGTCAAAACAGTTTGATGTGAAAGACTTGGGAAAAGCCAGTTATATTCTTGGCATTAAGCTCTTTTGAGATCGCTAGAAAAAAAAATTGGACTTTTCCAAGCTGCGTATATAGAAAAGATACTGGTTCGTTTTGGCATGCAAAATTCCAATAAAGGTCTTTTACCTTTTAGACATGGAATACATCTTTCCAAGGAACAGTGTCTAAAAACAGCCGAGGAAATAGAGAAAATGAGATCAGTTCCTTATGCATCAGCAGTAGGATGTCTTATGTATGCTATGCTTTGCACATGACCAGACACCTGTTATGCAATTGGCATGGTCAGCAGGTATCAATCATATCCAGGCTTCGAACATTGGTTAGCTGTTAAACACATATTGAAGTATCTCATGCTACAAAAGATTATGTGTTAGTATACAGCAGTTCTGAATTGTCACCAAGATGTTACACCGATTCTGATTTCCAATCACACAAAGATACTAGTAAGTCTACTTTTGGATATGTTTTCACCTTGGGTGGAGGGGCCATCAGTTGGAGGAGTGTGAAGCAATCTTGTATTGCTGATTCCACCATGGAAGCTGAGTATGTGGCTGCGTTTGAAGCAGCTAAAGAATCAGTATGGCTCAGACAGTTTTTTTCAGATCTTGGAGTTGTACTGTCACACCCCGCTTCCCACTATATGGAAATACAGGCACGCAATTGAGGCCTAGCGAATGATGTACATCATCCATAAGCTGTACAATTATAAGCCCAACAAGATATTTATAACACATTCACGCAGGCAAATATAATGATCACATGAGCTGGAAATAAAATAACCATCATCTGGATAATACATCAACATCGGGTCAAGATGCCCGGGAATACAATGTGCCAGAATTAAAACAGTACGATAAGCAGTTCGCTATAACAACTAGATAAAATAGTGACTGAAAGAAAAACAACATGAAGTAGTAAGAAAGCAGCAACGATCGTCTAGAGAGTCTGCTCGTTGGGTCCATCAGTACCTGTATAATTATTAACTCAAACAAAAATAGAAAAGTACCCGTTAGAGCAAGTTTCCAGCAGCAAGTAGAAACAAGCAGTAAATGGGGTAATATAACAAGATATAACATGGAAGAAACACGAAGTAGCAGTGTAAATACAATATGGAAGTAAGCAAGGAACTGGGACAATATGATCATGTAACTAATAACCGTAAACTAGTGTAATCAAGACTTCAAAGTATAATCAATTGATAACCAAGTCTCAGTTAATCAATAATCATGTAATCAAGAATCGAAAGTCATGTAATGAAGAGTCATGTAATCAAGAATCATGTAATCAAGAATCAAGAGTCATGTAATCAAGAATCATGCTTAGTAGAAATCTCGAGTTTATCTGTTTTATTAGCTTATCTAATGCACGCAATCCCGTGTCCCATACCACAAGTTCGGTGCATATCAATCATGTGACGTTTAGACTTAAGTAGTGAATTATATAGGATTATGTACTCGGTTCTTCCAGTGATAGTATCAAGACATGTAATCAAGAATTTTGTAATCAAGAATTGTGTAATCAAGAATCAAGAATCAAGAATCACTTTTTCGGAAAACACGGGCCCCCTTCCGAGTATTCTCGCCTATATTGTCCACTATTAAGTCGTACCCTTATAACCCTGGCTTGTTATTCTTTTATTATGAGCATGCAGTTGGTAAGACTAGTAGAACGGTAAAATCAAGACAGTTAATCTTGAAAAACATCAAGGGCAGTAATCATAGATATGAGACGTAAAACGAGTACATGTATCGAGAGTAGTTATTATAGAATTATCAAGTGGTATAAAATGCATATTATCAACCTATTATATCTATGCAAGTTATTATTACAAGAAAAATAATACACTCAGTTCATTAAATATGAAAAATAACGGGTTTATATGCAAAAACGTCGAGATGGATTTCTAGACAACATCACATATCTGCATTCAAATTCACTTTTCCGTTGTTACAGAAAAGCAAATCTGATTCCGTCAGAGATTCTAGAAAGTAGACTCTCTTCCGGTTCCAACGCATATTCATACGATACATTCTAGAGATAGTAGCTATGTGTACAAATTCATTCTTCGCTAGTTTCGATGTTTCGCGCGCATTCTGGAAATCCAGAGTCACAATACTAAAATTGTGATATCTCACAATCTATACATCGGATTGAGAAACTGTAAGATGTTCTGAATATCTAGACTCGAAGGGCTACGATTTTCATGTATAGAGTTTCTCGATCCAGTATCGGGAACATGGTCGAATTCTCAGTACAGGAGACCGGTTAGTGATCCCGTGCACGTTCAGAAATTCACGACATGACAGTACTAAAATTGTGATATCTCACAATCTATACATCGGATTGAAAAACCGTAAGATATTCTGGATATCTAGACTCGAAGGGCTACGATTTTCATGTAGAAAGTTTCTCGATCCAGTATCAGGAATATGGTCGAATTCTCAGTACAATAGACTGGTTAGTGATATCATGCAGGTTCAGAAATTCACGATATGACAGTACTAAAATCACAATATCTCACAATCTATACATCAGATTGAGAAACCGTAAGATGTTCTAGATATCTAGACTCGAAGGGCTACGATTTTCATGTAGAAAGTTTCTCGATCCAGTATCGGGAACATGGTCGAATTCTCAATACGAGAGACCGGTTCGTGTTCCCGTGCAGATTCAGAAATTCACGATATGAAAATCGCGATATCACACAATCTATACATCGGATTGAGAAACCGTAAGATGTTCTGGATTCAGGACTCGATGGGCTACGATTTTCACGTAAAAAAATCTTCAATCCAGTATCGAGAACATGGTCGAATTCTTAGTGCAAGGTCAAGAAATTTAGAGATAGTAAGGTTGAATATTCGATATTCGATAACACGATTCGAAATGTATTAACGGTTCACTCTTGAGTTGATATAGCATGGAACAAGTGACTAGAACGAAATTTGATAATAAAACATGATGATAACTAGACTACTTGCCACGAGTCTAAAGAAAATGCTTGTACGAGAACAAAAAGAGTGTACAAAATACTTGCCTTATAACGTGACGATTACGGTGGTGGTGTTAACCACAGAAAGAAGAAGCGACGTCGGCAACGGACGGCAGCACAACGGCGGTAAGAATGGTAGCAAGACGTCAACAAGCAAGCAATGGTAGCAACGGTGAATGACGGCGATGAGCGACAACAACAATGAGGAGATGGCGTGGCGTCGGGTTGGTTTTTGGGGTTCACCGGACCGTAGAAGCGTAGTCGTCGGCTCGAAGGTGGAGGATAAAGTGGAGCTCGGGTGTTGGCTTGGGCTCTCAGGTGTGAAGAAGGCAGAGGAAGAGAAGGAGAAGTAAAGAATGAAACGTAGAGATGAGGGTGAGGTGTGATATATGTGTGTGTATATATATAGAAAAAAAGGGATAGGAGTGTGGTGTATGTGCATGTGTGTATAAATATAAAGAAAGGAAAGAGACAGAATGTGCATGGTGTGTGGAAGTGTGTATGAATCTATATATTATATGTATATAATATATAATGAGTGTGCATGCATGCGTGGTGTGTGTATAAAATAAGGGGAGAAAGAGATGGGGGTGTAGAAAAATGTAAAAGAAGACGAAAGGGGAGGTTGACGGAAGAGAGGGAGTTAGGCGTAGAATGAGAAAAATGAGGGGGAGAGGTTGGCGTATGCAGAAGTGGGGATTATAGGGAGGGAGAAAAAAAACGTAGGGAGGAAGAAAATAAGGTGAGTTAGGTTAGCTGTTGGATTAAGAATTAAGATTAAGATTATGATTAATCAGGGTTAAAGTTTGTATTTAAACTCCGATCAAAAAATCACAAAATTATGGAATTGATCAGAAAAATATTCTGGCTCTAGATAAAGAATCCAAAGAGAAGAAAAATAAAATTGATCTGAAAATTGAAGTAAAAAAATTCACTTAATAAAATACGTACAACTGGAATATGGAGTTACATGTACCATTGGCATTGTCACCTATGATTTTATATTGTGACAACACTGGTGCAATTGCACAATCCAAGGAACCAAGAAACCACAAGAAGACAAAAAACATTAAGCGGAAGTATCACATCATCAGAGATTTTGTCAGTACTGGAGAAAGCGCTATAACTAAGATACCAACAACTAATAACGTCACATATCCTTTACCAAAGACGTTGCCGCAAAAGAGTTTTGAGTCTCATCTGGGTAGCATGGGTCTCAAGAGGGATCAGATTGCTATTTTTGAGTGATTGTTAGTATGCCCTCAAAGTTTATCTTTAAACTGTGAGAGCAAGTGGGAATTGTAGGGTTATATGATTAGACAGAAATAAATTTATTTATTTTTCATTTTATTAATAGAACAATTTTTGGTTTATTCACAAATATTGATATTGTGCATTAATAAGGTCCATGCTGCATAGTAATTATGTCTATGCACAAAGAACATATTCACAGTCTATAATAGAACTGGGCATTCTATTTGGCAGACTGTAGCACAGCAAGTGAGAGGGTTGACTCGAACTTATTGTGCTAGTTTGTTTAGTACAAATTGATGGAATAAAGAATGATTACACTTCTAAATAACCACAAGACAGTGTTATCGTTAAAGGCAATATAATCATGACCTCTAAATCCTGAGCATATAGTGAACTCATTTTTTAATATCACGCATTTTGATAAATTAAAGAGTGAGGCCTTCTAGACCAATATCTCGATGCATTGGATGTGTCTTTTTAGAAATATGAGAACATGTATTTGCAATACAGAATCCTATCTCTAAAAGAGAAGATACTCCCTTGTTCATTTAACAAAGGTTATAATCCGATAGTAAAATCCCATGGGTATATTTTACAGAAAAAATATTTTATTATATACAATTTTTTTTTTTTTTGTAAAAAATAAACTTTAAGAGTCATTGTCAAATTGTATGAAAGGTTAAATGTGAAAACAAGGTTTAAGTTACAAATTGACCCATGGAGGTGGTATCACGAATTCCAAGGGTGCGTTTGTGAATATCGGTAAAGGAGGGGTATCTTGTAGAACTATATTGTGACATGGGTCTAATAATAATTTAGATTTTAGTTGGGGAGCAAAATACAATTACATAGTGGACAGTATTGTAATTTTATCCCAACTAGGATTTCCTAAAGTTCCTAACCGTAGGCTTTCATCTGCTCTAAAAATATGAGAGCAAGGGTAAAACCTAGCCGTCTCTTTTGTGCCTCCCACCAGGATATAGAAGAAAATGAGAGAAAGAATTGAAGGAGAAAAAGAAACAAGAAATCAAAGCTTGAAGGTAAAACTTATTGATTTTTGTTCTTATTATTTTATTTGAGATTAGATTAAATATTAGATCATTGTGATCTTGGAAATATGGTAGAACAAAATCCCAACATTTATCTCTTACGGGCAGTTCATGGGGTTAGGTGGCAGCACATGAGTGGAGGGTGTTAGTGGTGGGACCATTGCTACAGTGAATACAGTTAAATGGTTAGAATGTTATTTCTTTTGTTTTGCAATTACGCGCATTGCACGTGTTTCGTGTCAATGCATGAGTGGAAGATCTACTGTAGTCTTCTTCCCCCCTTTCCCTTTATATTTGAGATGTAAATGATATAAGGGTTATGATGACTGAATTGAATTGAATCATAGTTTCAACTTATTTTCCTTGTTTTTTTGTTCTTTTGTGTTTGATCTATGGTTGCCACTGCCAGCACCAATGAGAGTTGCGACGATCCACCACCGGATTGGATCGGGTTCGTAACGATGGTATCAAAGTCATCTCCTTTCCACCTCTGCCGCTCACTACCAAACGCATCCAAAATCCCAGCCCCAAATATCTCTCTCAAATCCGCCATGGGCCACTCCCACTCCACTGCCACATTCATCATCAACATCGCCGCCGCCGCCTCCCTTGGCTTCTCCCGTTAGTTGATCAACCATTAAAGCAGTCCTCAAAATCTGCACGATCGATGGGGTTCTGATTCCTCAACCTCACCACAGTCAATCACTTTATCTCCTCCTCCTTCCTCCTACTCCGTCTCCACTACGACCTTCTTGTCTCCACCACATCCTCCACCCGCTTCCTTTCCTTCGTCACCCCCGAAGAGCATCGCCGCCACAAACGCCGCCTCCGCATCGAACCCCCTCTCTCCTCCCTCTGCCGCTATTAACCCCAACAGCAACATCAATGCCCCCTCCATTTTCGCCGCTCACCTCCGTTTCGATCACCACTTCTTTCGTGTTCTCCGGCTCATTCTCTTCCCTTGCGACTGCTATTGTGACTGCTACTGCTGCCTCCTTTCAGCTCTTCAGCTTCTCCTCATCCTCCCCTTTAGTGTTCGGTGATTCGTCTTCTACGAAATCCACCCACCCACCACATGTTCGACAAAATCCCCAAGAGAACCAGGAAGTGAACTCCTCAAACGTCAACCCTATATCCTTAAATGCCAACTACTCATCAGGTATTCGACCAAATGCGTCTTCAATTCCTTTCACCCAGGTTGCCCTTGAGCATATGCTAGAGTACTATTGCAATCTTTGCAATTATAATTGTTCCTACAAATGGTACCAATGCAACACTTTGCGAAACTATGATTTATGCCTCAATTGCTTTGCTTGTGAAAGATTGGAGTTGGAATTGACTCCATTAGACTTTAGTTATATAAAGGACGATGAGAGGAAATTTGATGTGCTAGAATATTAGTATAATCGTTGTTTCGCTAATTGTACCGACGGGCACTACTGGTGTAATAAATTCCTCAGCTAAGAAGGAAGTTTACGATTTATTTATTTATTTATTTATTTTGTTAAAGGGCCTTCATCTGAGATCATTCGGACCTCAGTTCATGCTTTGATGCAAAATGGAACTATTGAGATTAAAATCAATGATCTGTCCATTGAATTGCAATATCTAAACAAAGCACTTAGTGCAATTGAAGAGGAGAAAAATGCACCGGGTCTGGAAATTTGTGGGGTTTGGTCATTTTAGATCAAGCAGAAGTTCACATGAAAAAGCGAGAAGATGAGGTGAAGCAGATTACAAGAGGGTACCAAATGTCTGTAACGCCTCAAATTTCATTATAGGAAATACGAGACATAAATCCAGAATCTTTATTTCAATGTAAATCAAACACATTACAAAAATACAGGGAAATTTAAAACTTTCTTTACAACAGTTCTTATTACAATGCACAGCGAAAATTTAATACACTTTTAACCCAACTTGAATCAAACAATTAAATCAAGTCTTCTCATAAACCCAAGCTTTAACACTTGTTTAAGCCACTCACTTGCAAATCCGGCAAAATTGTCAAAATTGTGGGCACGTCAGTTAAATATAACTGACGCAACGCTGATTAAAGCAGCAACTCTACAAGGTCTCACAACCACACACTTGTTGCACAAAATAAAACAATAATGAAAGAATCATAAATCAACAATTGATACCGGAATTAAAAGAATAAATGTGTGTCATGAAAACAAACACAAAAAACAATATAAAACAATGTTCAATAAAACACAATGCCTACAATGCTCACTAATGTATGCTTGTTCAGATTCTATACTGCCCATACAACATAAATCTGAGTGTAAGCCCTTTGCGTTCACTACGTTTCAGGGTTTGATCCCTCTCTATGCAACCTACAACCATGACTACTGTGAGATTTAGACATTTTGTAAGTATTGGCTCTCGCCTCGGAATACTGGAGGTCAGACTCTATCCACGGATCATCCTGGAGACTATTCACTCTCGTTTGAGACTTCTTAAGGAATACCTCACTCCGCATGTCATTCTGGAGCCTTTATTACACAAATATCCCATGAGCATTGCTCTCGTCCCGGAATACTGGAGATCAATCCCGTTCCGCAGATCATCCTGGAATCTCTTTCATCCCTCATCCCGGAATATTAGGGAATATCTCACTTCACGGATCATACTGGAGATCTCATACTCACGTTTACTCTTGTTTCATTATATCTCCAACTAGTGCATGTCCATACGTTTAAACAGGGGTAACCAAAGCCACCTAGAGTTAGCTCCACCCTACTGGACTTAACTCCACAAAACTAGGAACACTAGCCCACCCTGAGTAATTCTTACGATCAAAACAATTCACTGCAGATAATCTAGGGTCCTGCTAAGCCTCTAGTGCTCACAACTCAATATTTCAACAACATTCTTCTAGGGTTCTCACAATAACCCTAATTTTTCAAATAATAACCACCACTTAGGTTCATTTATCAAAACAATATTTTCTTTGCTATTTTCTGGAAAATATCATTTCTCCACAAAATCACATTCGCAAATCAACGCTTCAATTAAAGTCATCTCCTACCAAATATAAAATATTCATTTATCCACAAAATCTCTACCATATCTTACTCCTCATTTAATGGAAAATTCACTTCCATAAAAGGCTCTTTCATTTATAGAAACAAATCATATTAACTATACTTCTTTATTTCAAATTTATAATGCTCCTTTCCATATACAAACCACAATCAAATTTCTGGGATTTTAATCAAATTAAAACAAAAAAACCCTCTATAAACTCCGGGATTTATCCCTCAAAATGTGAAATTTTATAGTTCCAAATCTGAAAACAAACCTCTCAAAACTGAAGCATATATTCTAAAATTAAAGTTTGTATTCCATCTATAAACAAGGCTCATATCACACAAATTATAATACAATTATACAGAGTTTGAAACTCTATTTCACCAAAAAAAAAAAATCTGAAACTAGATTTTAAAAAATATATATATGAAACTTTCCACCTTCGAAACTTGATTAAAAAAATCAATTAAACTTCATGCCATTGCTAGATATATATATATACATGCATACCCACATATACACTAGGGTTCTCAAACTCTAGAACACACCAAAACCCCACACCCACATCAAAATTCGAGCCCCATCATGCACTGGCTGAAGCCTTCAAAACGGCGCAGAGTTGAACTGTGCAAACCCGGGTGCTGTGTAAACCCCCAAACCCCAACCCTTGAGTGCTCAAATTTGTTTCTTTTGGCAAAACACATGCTATTTCAAGCCCCCAATCGACTAGTATTCAAAATATAAAATTTTCATGCATTTAAATAGCAAATAAACTCTCTAGTTTTGATCTTCACATTAATCAAACATGCATTTTTAGATCAATAACAAGTTCGAAACAATAATAACATTTTATATGACATTCAATCGATTTTATGGGTAAACAAATTTAAATTTTTTCTTACCCTAACATTATATAATATTCCATAGTCAATATCCATGTCCAACACATATGAAAATTGATTTTCTTCCTTCATGATATCAACTACACATCACATATTAATTACCTCAATAATTTATCTCATGACAAATGTTATACTCATACCCATTCATAGATCCACAAATAAATTCCTAGTATGATACTACTACATCAATCATGAACAAAACTAACACATCAAGAGAGTTAGAGAGACACCCACCTCTTGAAGAATTTGAATACAAAAGCAAAGAAAGTCCTCCTCCTTCCTAAGAAATTGCTCTCTTCTCCAAGCCTCCAAAAATTCACCAATGAGAAATCAAAAGGAAGGTTGAAACCCTACTCTCCCTTATCTATGTCCGGGATAAATTTTTAGGGTTTCATGGGACTTTTGCAAACAGGTCCCCTAGAATCTCATACTTTACAAATTCAAATATTTAGGAAATCAATTAAGCTATGATCCATATATAACTCAATCAATTTGGCTCCAAAATCTTATCCCCTAATCTCTCATAATTGGCTGGCCTCCAGTTCAGAAATTGAAATTTTAAATTTGAATTTCGGGCTCTTTTCATGGCCCAAAACGATTTCTTTTATAAAAATTCATTTTGTCAATATAATTTCAAAAGTAGTCATCTAGATTCAAAATAAATTCAAAACAATATAAAAATAAAAATAAGAACATTGTAATTAAATGACAAGGAGGAATTTTTGACAGGAAACTTTAAGAATTTGAATTTCACAATATTTGCACGTGCAAAATAGTAATTTCATAAAATAGTCAAAATAGTCAAATACATCAATTTATCATTATTTAATAATTCAAAATAATACATTTTATTTTCTTGGGTGTTACAATGTCATAAATAATCAAGGTGTTTTCTGTAAAATATTCATTGATATGCAAGGTATCTGAATATAAGAAACCTTATGTTTGCTTTATGGATGGTATCACTATGGGGTTTGGAATTGGGTAGTTTGGTCACGGACACTACAAAATTGTAACTGAGATCTCTCCTTTTTCCCTTCCTGAGAATGGAATTATCTTATTCCCAGATGTTGGAAACCCATTACATACCATCCATAAGCTTGATTTCTCTAGAGGAGACCCTTCTTGCGTTCAATTTCTCTGATGAAGATGCTGGAGTGCTTTACTGTGCTCGTTATTCTCCACTATTTGTAAGACATTTTATCTTTGATCCAGGGGGAGGACACATGGAATGAATATTGGAATTTATCACGATTTGGAGATGTTTTTGGATGTGTCTCTTAATGTTGATGAAAATCGTCACATTGACCTTGAGGTCAAGGTCAAATTAAGGGGGAATGATTGATACACTTCTTCTAAGAACTATATCTTTTTGTGTATCAGTCTTAGACTTCACATATCAGTCCCCAGTGGATTATCTTTCTTATGAGGGTTTAATTGAATAAGTGGCAGTCTTTTTTGCATTAAAGCCCATCCTTTTATCTCTTACGAGCAGTTCATGGGGTTAGGTAGCAGCACAGGAGTGGAGGGTGTGTTAATGGTGGGACCATTGCTACAGTGAATACGGTTAGTGGTTAGAGTGTTCTTTCTTTTGTTTTGTAGTTACGCGTGTTGCACGTGTAACGTGTCAATGCGTGAATGGAGGATCTACTGTTGTCTCCTTCCCCCCTTTTCCTTTATATTTGAGATGCAGATGAATGTAAGGGTTATGATGAATGAATTGAATTGAATCTTAGTTTTCACTTATTTTTCTTGTTTTTTATTCTTTTGCGTTCGATCCATGGCTATCACCGCCGGTGCCAATGAGAGTTGCGACGATCCACCGCTGGGTTGGATCAGGTTCGTAACAGACTTACTGCTGAGGGGTTGCTCACTTGCAGCTTAAGAGGGGGGGGGGGGGGGGGGGGGGGGGGGGGAGGGGGGGGGGAGGGGGGGGGGGGAGAGAATTAAGTTAGAGTGGGTAATAAATTACTTGGGGGCACCCAACTAGATTTTAATAGGATTAAACCTGGCGTTTATAGACAAAAGTGCCGGAAAAGGTCCCCTATCCCGGCGTGTTTCCAAAATGCCGGGATAGATGAGTGTTTTATAACTTTTTAAAAAACAACATGCATATCCCGGCGTTTATACCAAATGCCGGGAAAAAAACGCCAGAATAAACATGTTGTTTTGTAGTAGGGAATAAAGAGAAACCAAAAACAAGTAACCCCAACAACTATGGGTAGGTTCCTAATGCCTCACTATCCTCTCGATATCCTTACTATAGGAAAAAAGAAAGCACAGTTTTGATGGAAAATTTCATTGAAAATATGAAGGATCCTGTCGCTATTGCACATTTTCAATGAAAAATTTATGATTTCGTTGTAAATAAATCATTATAAATTTATGCGATGGTAATGATTATACATTCTTCATGACTTTTTTCACTTTCATCGAAAACTTTAGTTGAGATTGTTTATTGCCAATGATTTAATGCGTTGCCGACGAGTTATAACCATTGGGTAAAAATTACTTCTACGACGGATTTTACCATCCAACTTATATCATCAAAGATGAAAAAATTGCTAAAAATTGATGATAATGTTTTTCAATGGATTTGAGCATCTCTTCAGAAACATGAAATTACGTAGTGAATGTCGAATTAGTCCATCAAAACTATAAATTTGGAGAATTTTCATTTTCTTTTCAAAATTGCCTGCTTAATAAAAATGTTCATCACAATTATTCATGACCATAGACAATTCTTCTAACAAAAATATTTCTTCACTGAAGAACAAAATATACAATATAAAGACACTATCACATTCGAAAATAAAATATGAACTAAGAGTTAAACATACAAATATCTAAGAGTTTATACAATAGAGTCAACAAAATACTATGTCTAAAACTTGTTCGGATCACATTTTGCTCTCTCCCATCTCCATCCCTTCTTTCCTAAGTTCTTTTTCTCTGCATTCTCTTCCTCGTTATTTTCTACATCGTGTAGCATAAAAAGAAAGGAAAATAAATGAAATGAAATCAGATTAGAAAGGTACGTATGTACTAAAAAGGGTTAACAAATAATTAATTATAGTCATGTTCCATTATAAAAGATAAAACATCAAATTGTTTTAGTTATAGTCATCATGAGAATTACTACACATCCGTGTTTTCCTTCCTGGTTGTGAATAGGGCCACGGGGCTTTTTTGTTTTAAAAGAAAAGGTGGAGAAAGCCACCATGTTTCATTAATAAGATATTAATAAAATAAACTCAGGGTATTGTACTCAATTACAATCTAACTACAAAGCATGAATTAAAACATAAAATCTCCAAGGACACAAGAGGGTGGGACAAATATACCAAAAGTAAAATGTATAAGCGCATCAAACGAGTACAACAAAATACAAGAGATCCCTCCCGTAATGCCCTGGAGGGTGGGCAACTAGATCATGAAGCGCTTAATCAGTCTAGAGTGGGTATGATCGCCATCTCCTCATCATCATACTCCTCCACCTCAAAAGCTCTGGCGATTCTCCCTCTTAGACTCGCCGCCGCAGATATAACCCAAAAAAAATAAGATGCATTATATGAGTAAGGTTTTCAGAAATACTATTACAAGTCCTACGGACGTAGAAGTTGTTTCTGTCAAAGCCATAAAACCCAGGTCGTTGCGGCTATTGTGATATATGACACATCTCTCATCTCATGTCTCTCACTACGAACATGGATCTTATCTAAAGGTCTTCGTAAACCTGAGGATAAACCGATGTACCAAGGGCCATCATGACCTTGCACAGAATGACCTTACTTCTGGGGCAATCTAAGAAAAGATGGTTTTTAGTTTCCAAGGGTGCATTGCATAAACCACTTAGTAGCGATGAGTGGTTGCCTTTTAGCTAAGTTTTCTCTAGTAAGAATCGCATCGCTGAGGACTAACCACAGGAATACTCTGACCTTTAGCGGAGCCTTGGCCTTCCAAAGAATCGTAGACCATTTCGGACTACAGTCTCTAAAGTGGATACGGGTTTATAAAGAGCGAACCGAGAGTGATCCGTTCCTATCTAACCCCCAAGCTTTTCGGTCTGTTTCATGAGAGAATATAACTCCGGATTGCACAATGTAAGATTGTAGAGTCCTAAGCTTCAATTGAGATTCCGGGTTAAGACGCGATTTGAAGGATGGTCCTCAGACACCCCTTTTCCAGGCTTTAGCCACAGTAATGTTGGGTTGGGAGGCGAGTTCAAAAAGATCAGGGAATAACTCTCTTAGAGAATGGTCCCCGCACCACTTGTCCCACCAGAACCTGATCGTCATGCCATTGTCAATGAAGAATGAGACACGTCTATGAAACAGGTCATATAATTTAACCACTCCTTTCCAAAACCATGAAACTTTTAGTAACATTCGTAATCCAAGCTTATGCGTCCCCTTACCTAAAAGATCGGTATGAAATAATCTTTTCATCCTTCACCGTTCGGGTGAAACACTTTTCACCGCCATTTGCCAAGGAGTGCTAGATTCATGTCTCATCAATGATACTCAACCCACCATGACTCTTCTTCATACAAGTTTTTTCCCATTTGATGAGGTTGTAACCCCCCTTGTTTCCTTCTGCCCCTTTCTTGAGAAATCTTTTCCGCACTCGAATAAGCCTTTGAATGACCCATTTCAAATTTTTTAAAAAAGACAGGTAATATGTTGGAAGATTGGAAAATACCGAATTAATCAGTATCACTCACCCCCTAGTGATAGAGACATACCTTTCCAACCTGCCAGTCTAGCTTCCACTCGATCAATAATCGGCATCAAATCTGATTTCTTCAGTTTACCTAGTCGAAATGGTAGGCCCAGATATTTAATAGGGAAATTATCAAGCTTGGAGTTTAGAGGTTGCGTGTTCCCGAGCTTCTTCTTCTTCCTCAATTAAGGCAATCGGAATAAGCGCACTCTTATGGAAGTTTACCCAAATACCCGACCGAGCTTCAAAGCAATATAAGACTCCTTTGAAGGTAATAGTCTCACCCAAATCACCATTCCCAAATAGAAGGGTATCATCAGCGTATTGTAAAATTGAGCAGCCAGGTCAGTTTCTGTTCCTGGACACAGGTGTAATCCAGCCTACTTGTCTATAATTGTCCATCATGTTTTTAAGTACATCTGCAACAATTGTAAATAACATAGGGGAAAGATGACCCCCCTGTCTCAGGCCTTTTCTACAAGCAAGAAAGCAAAAGTTATACACGCTTCTTCGTTGACCAGTATAGCCGACCTACTGGTAGAGAAGCAGTGCCTAATCCATTTGATCTATTTGTTCCCAAATCCCCTGCCTCTAAGAGCTTCTAGGAGACAATCTCAATCAACAGAATCATAAGCTTTCTCAAAGTTCTGTTTTAGCAAGTAACTCTTGTCGTTTGAGATATGACAATGGTGAATAGTTTCTTCTACCGTAGCAACGTAGTCAAGAATACAACGTCCCTTAATAAAACCCATTTGTTCATTAGTAAATAGACGGTCTGTCAACTAGCTTAATCTGTTAGTAAGGATCTTGGTAATTATTTTGACCGAGCAATTTAGGAGGCTGATGGGGGCGAAAGTCACCAACCCCGCGGGATTCTTCCTTCGTAGGGATTAAAACCACATCCGTAAAATTAATTCTCCCAAGTTTAAGAATGTGTTCGTTGAACTCAGTGATGACCACCAAGAAATCATTTTTTATCTCATCCCAAAAAGTTTGATAGAACAAAATCAGGAAACCATCAGGGCCATGACCTTTATCATTGCTGTAACTCCCCATAATTTCTAAATATAATTTTTTGAAATAATAAATAAATTTTAAATGAATTTATTTAATTATTTTAAATTTCTATGAAATGATCGTTTGCACGTGCAAAACATGTGCAAATATTTTTGAAACGCAAGTTTTAGAATTTTGAGTTGCTAAATAAATTCTCTTATTTATAATTGGATATATTTTAATTTTTGGGAATTTTCTTAATAAGAGATCCTGCTTTTGTAAATACTTCGAAAGAAGGGGACTTATTTGCAAAAAAGTCGTTTGGAGGTAAAATTCGAATTTAAAATTTGTTAGCCATATTGGGGGCTAGTTTTTTCAGTAGAGATATTCTGGAATTGATATTTATCCATATTTGATTAGAAATATATTGGAAAGATTGAGTAAATGAATAAATAATGCAATTTGGGTTTGTAGAGGGACTTTATTGCAGAAACTCCCTCAAGAAACCCTAATTCTGAGCCAACCATATATATATATATATATATATATATATAGAGAGAGAGAGAGAGAGAGAGAGAGAGAGAGAGAGAGAAAAATCTTCGGTTGCACACTACTTTGGTGAGCACTTCGTGAGCACTCACGAACTAGAGACCCTATGAAAAATCCGAACCGCTCATATTGTTCTATATGCCTTAGATAGCCTAACAATAAAAAATCAAGTAATTTGAAGTTCATTTACCCATGATTTACATCATTACAAAATTGTATGGCTGAAAATTCTAACAGCATGATGGATGGGCAAATGAACTTCAAATTACTTGATTTTTTATTGTTAGGCTATTTAAGGCATATAGAACAATATGAGCAGTTCGGATTTTTCATAGGGTCTCTAGTTCGGGAGTGCTCACCAAAAGTAGTGTGCAATCGAAGGGGACTCTCTCTCTCTCTCTCTCTCTCTCTCTCTCTCTCTCTCTCTCTCTCTCTCTCTCTCTCTATATATATATATATATATATATATATATATATATATATATGAGCAGTAGACGATTTCAGCAGTAGAAGATTTCGGCTTGCATTTCTTTTCCTATTTTTGGTGATTTCTTGAGTTATTGAGGAGTGGATCTATTGCTTGGAGGAGAATACTACTCTTTCGAATCAATTTTCTTCTTGAGGTGGGTAACACTCCAACTCTCTTACTATGTTTTATCTCATAAATATTTAGTATCTTGCTAGGGATGAACTCTTGTTAATAACGGATTGTATGTAGCATGATTGTAGTAATTGTAGAGATGTATATATGATATGAGATTGTTGATTATGAGGCATAAAGATTGAATCTTGATTGTGTATGGATCTAAAATAATTTGTTCTTGCATAATGGAGTTTTCTATGCATGAAAGATCTAGTTTTTATTTGTAGAGTTAGATCTAAAGAACCTATATGTTATTGTAGATGTGTAGATCTTGGTGTATGATTAAAGAAACATGTTTTGAGCAATTAAAAAATGTATTTTTATGAGTTATTCACTGTTTTTAATGTGGATTCATGAGGAGTTGAAAACTAGAATTTTTGTACAATAACTATATGTTTAAACCCTGGAAAATACATGCATGAATGGGTGAAGCACTAGGGTTAGGGTTTCGGGGTTGAACCCTAAACCTAGGGTAGGGTTGGGGCTTGGTTTTGGGGGTCAGAACAGTGTTGTCTGCATTGTGGGGGACTCGGGTTGTTTGCCTTTTGGTGTGGGTTTTGTGTGTTAGGGTTTGAGAACCCTAGTGTGCATACAAATGAGTATATGTATATGTTTAAATCTAATATTTTTATTGCAACACCCTGAATTCCAAAATACAATTGAATTCGAGTTCCACAGGATCTTTACACTTCTTTCGTACAATTTTACAAGGAAATAAAAAATTTTCTTTTATCAGAGTTACATTACACTTGTACATTATCACAGCGGAAGCAATATTACAATAAAGTACATGAAACAACATTTAAAATAGTCTTGCGCAGCATGTATACTTCAATTGTCAAGCATCTTTACCCTGCATATAAAACTGTGGGCGCGTCAGTTCATTCAACTAACGAAATATTATACACGGCCATCCTCTCTATGCCGGAAACAGTATAACGATTCTCATTTCTTAACAACCAAAAACTTGTCACAAACAAAACTAAAGGGACTATCCTATTTATGTCGTGTTGTGAATGTGCACTTAGTCCTTAATGCAATTATTTAGATTATATGACACTAATGCGCACTTGTTCAGAGTCTATGTAGCCCATACTACATATGTCCGATGTAGTACCCCGTATTTTTAAATATTATTTTTAAAGGTTTATAAATGATTAAAATGATTTTTGGGGATTTAATAAATATTTTCTGGAAATTTATCTTTTTACACGTGCGAAACACGTGCAAATATTTTCTTGAAAAGTTCAAAAGCCAAAATTATTTTTATGGAAAATCATTATTTATTATTTGGGATTTATTTATGATTTTCCTAGATTTTTCTGAAATTAATTGGATCTATTTGCAAATATTGAGAAAAAGAAGGACCTTTTTTGCAAATTTGTCATTTTGAGGGGTGAAAGTGCAAAAAATTATTTTTCTGGACTTTTCAACAGTGCCAACTGTAGATAAGGGGTTTATTTTGATTTTAAATCTCAATTTAAATGATTTTATCGAGTTTCCAAATATATGGTTCTATTTATGTAAGTTATATTTTCAAGGGGGTATTTTGTAAAAAGTGTCTAAAAACCCTAAAAATTCTTACCCCGGATATTTAAAAGAAAACGCAGCTGGCATTAGCTGCACAACATTAAGTTCTTGTTATTTTTGGAGGATCAAGAGGAGGATCTTGGATTTCGCAAAAAGGAGAGGCTTTCTTGTTGGATCTCTTCATTTCTAAGGTGAGTGATGTAAATTTGTTTTGTTGTTTTGATTTAGGTGAGTGACATGTTTGTTTGTTTTGTGTATTTTGCATGTGTTGTTTTGTTGATTTGTTTATGTATGTGATTTGGTATAATTTGTTTGTTTGATCTATGAATGTTTATTGGATCTGTGATATTGAATTGTATTGCTAGAAAGCATGTTTAGGGTTGAACATGATTATGCATATTATGGATTGGATGAAAAATTAGATCTTGTGAAACCCTAGTGGTATGTGATTACAAATTTGATTATGGTTATGAGTTGTGGTAAAAATTCAGATTTTGAGAAAAATTGGATGGAAGAGTTATGAATCAAGAGATCTTGACATGAAGATTGAAATTGAGAATTTAGTTGAGATTGAGGAAATACACCCAAATTGGGATTTTTATTGAGTTTTGATAATCAGATGGGTTGGATCTGAATACAAACTATTTCAGCGATCAGTAAATTATTTTATGAAAACTCTATTTTGATTATATGCACAAATCCATGTATTAATTGAAAGAATCAACAAAATCTCCATTTTTATGAATTCAAGCAATTTGATTTAGTTTTGTGGACTATTATAAGTCCTACCAGTTATATTTGATCATATAAGAAATGTGTTTTTTGTAGAAATCGTTTTCATGAAGTAAAACTACGTATCGGTTGAATTGTGCATAACCAAAACTATAGTCTGTAGGCCGACAGTCGACAGGCACGACCTTTCAGTCGACTGATACGACCCAGCTACTATGTTCTTTAGTTGTATTGAAATTCTCTCTGGTAAGTCGACTTATGACTTTTACAAGTCGACTTATAATACTTAGAATATTTTCTTGAAGATTTCTGGAATTTCTCTCTCGTAAGTCGACTTATGACTTTTATAAGTCAACTTATTTCACTCTGGTAAGTCGACTTATGACTTTTGTAAGTCAACTTATAACACTCTGGTAAGTCGACTTATGACTTTTGTAAGTCAACTTATAACACTCGGGTAAGTCGACTTATGACTTTTATAAGTCAACTTATAACACTTAGCTTATTTTCTTAAAATCATGGAATTTTCTTTATGGACAGTCGACTTATGCTTTCTATAGTCGACTTATACTGATGTATTCTTATGATTTTGAATGTTCTTTCAAATGATTTATTCTCTAAATGTTCTAAGCTATAACTTATTATTTTATACTTTATCTTCTATTGAACATATGTTTTCAAGATGATAAGTTGAGTTGAAAAATTTATGTTGGAAGATTGGTTTAGATATTTGAGTTTGGGTCTCTAGAGGGTGTGTGTGACCCTAGTATACCGGCGGTTGAGTTCATTATGTTTGGGCCTGTTGAGGCATTTTAGTTGTTCTGTTATTGAGTTAAGTCCGATAGGATACACCAACTCTAGGAGATTCGTTAAGTAATTGAATAACCTAAATGATAAGGACATGCACTAGTGGTGATATGATGAACAGGAACATGGGTTATGGACCTCAGTATGGCTTTCGGTGTAAGATAATCCCCGAAATTATCCAGGTGTGAGTGAAATAGTCTCCAGAATTACCTGTGGTGTGGGATAGATCTCCAAAATTATTGGGGTCGAGGCGACGCACATGTGGTATTCGTGTGATGAGGTCATTGCTTACGGTGTGAGATAATCCCCGGAATTATCCAGGTGTGAGTGAAATTGTCTCCGGAATTACCTGTGGTGTGGGATTTATCTCCGGAATTATCGGGGCATGGGCTAATACTCACAGTTTATCTTTATCTCGTAGTAGTCATCGTGATAGGATTAGTTGCATAGCGGGGACTGAACCCTATAATGTGGAGACGTTAAGGGCTTGCACCGAACCTATGTAGAGTGAGATGCATAGACTTCGACAAGTACGCATTAGAGAGTCCGCATATAGAATTTGTGTTTTCTTGACTTGGTTTTATGCATGTGGTTTTTCCTGTTTTCTACACTTGACACTTAGTTTTGTTTCACTTGTTGTTTACATGTTTCCTTGCTACGTCATATTTTATGTATTCTTGTTTATTACATGTTGTTTAAGAATCCATGCTTAATGCTCATTTATGTTGTTTGCTTTTATGTCACTCACACCATTTATGGCTGACCCCTTTAGTTTTGGGGGTTAGGGATCATCTCTAGCCTCATGTTTACAGGTTGTTGTTGATTAGAGCTTGGGATTTGGATGATTGAGTTCAGTTGATTTAGTGACATATGCAAAATGAAAATAAAGTGTTGTAAAGAAAAGAGAATTATGATTTGAGATGTTTTTGTATTCCGCTGTGCTATGTAATTGATTATTGTAATGAAAGTTGGAAAAATTTTATTGGTGTTTGGTTGTGTTTAATATTACATTGAAGTTGATGCTGGGAATTGTGCCACGTATTTTCTAAGATATTATATTAGAAATTTGGGGCGCTACATCCGAGGGCAAGCCCTTAACCGTTCTTTTTCTTGTAGGGTTCAATCCATCGCCATGACTTAATCTACTACTGTAATTACGGTAAGTATCCTAGATGTATTCTGACCTACGAACTCATGTCTAGGCGTCCTGGAGGAAATCCCAACGCACTGACACATGACTTATCATGCAGGCATCCTGTGGTAATTCAGCTCCTACCATAGACATGATACCACCTGCAGTCGTCAAACACCCCACGAGCGTCGCCACCGGGACGGTACTCTGGAGCAGTATTCACGCCCTATCATGACTCATCATGGGACATCCTATGAATACTCTCACGCCGCCAATCCAATGGCCCGCATACTCAATGTTTTTCCTCTTACTTTCATCACATCTTCACTATGTATCTAATCCTCAGTTTAATTGAATCAGGAATAAAATCAATCTCTTAGAATGTAGCACTTCCACTATACCGGTCTTATTCATTTAATTTCACATGACCTAAACCTTGGTCTTCTCATTTCAAAATATCATTTCACAATCTTTCATTGCCGGTATAAGGCTTGGCTATACCCTAATTCTCAATTTCAACTCATAATTACAATATCATACTCATAAGATCTTTTCATTACAGTTCATGTTTCAAAAGCATAGTATTCATATATTCATATCTTTCATAATTCATCACAATCAATAATTCAATTTCACGTGCAATCCATATGCAAGAGTCAATTTCACTTAATAATCACCAATAATTTATGTGTTCCACAAATCTATTATTCACATATCAAATCTTACTACAAACACATTTTTATAATTCCATTTAATCACACGCGTCACAACTTTCAAAAATTCATCTTTTATAACCCAAAATTTTCATTTATTTTTCTTTTGTTTAAAAGAGTAATTTAATTTCAAAAATGAGTCCTTTCTTGCAAAAACCTCAATTTTTTATTCACACTTCTTATCCACGCCCTATCATGACTCATCATAGGACATCCTGTGAATACTCTCACGCCGCCAATCCAATGGCCCGCATACTCAATATTTTTCTCTTACTTTCATCACATCTTCACTGTGTATCTAATCCTTAGTTTAATTGAATTAGGAATAAAATCAATCTCTTAGAATGTAGCACTTCCACTATACCGGTCTTATTCATTTAATTTCACATGACCCAAACCTTGGTCTTCTCATTTCAAATTATCATTTCACAATCTTTCATTGCCGGTATAAGGCTTGGCTATACCCTAATTCTCAATTTCAACTCATAATTACAATGTCATGCTCATAAGATCTTTTCATCACAGTTCATGTTTCAAAAGCATAGTATTCATATATTCATATCTTTCATAATTCATCACAATCAATAATTCAATTTCACGTGCAATCCATGTGCAAGAGTCAATTTCACTTAATAATCACCAATTATTTATGTGTTCCACAAATCTATTATTCACATATCAAATCTTACTACAAACACATTTTTATAATTCCATTTAATCACACGCGTCACAACTTTCAAAAATTCATCTTTTATAACCCAAAATTTTCATTTATTTTTCTTTTGTTTAAAAGAGTAATTTAATTTCAAAAATGAGTCCTTTCTTGCAAAAACCTCAATTTCTTATTCACACTTCTTTAAAAGTTGTATTTCCTAATAAGTTCCAATAATTTTTCAGAATTTATCCATAATTTTTTCTGATTTTTATTCTATTTTAAAAGTCCATTTTAATTCAAAATCTCAAAAACAACATTTTTTTTTCTAAACTCCAAACCCACCATGATTCGAACCAGCGACCAGCGGTGAGGCGGACAGCACACAAGACCAAAGCGCCACAGCTGCCCATCGATTTAACTGGGGATTATAAGCCCTATGTGTTCTGTTCTCGGCAATTTGGATTTTTAACAAAAACAACAAAATAAAACACAGCTTCGGGGTATCGAACTCGAGACCTCCAACTACTGTAGCGAACCCAAGTCTTTTCCGACTAGTTGGACTAGGTGGACATATCAATTGGAAGGTATAAAAAATAAGTTTTGATCTTAATTCTCTGTTCAAGCTATACTTTAAAAAATTTTCAAAAACGAGTTTGTCTCTTTTTCTCCTCTTTTGAAAACAAAAATGTCCAGAAATAAAATACATTTAATTTAACAATAGCCAGTATATTTAAAGGTATTTTCCCTATTTTAAAACGTGTATTTAGCCTTAGTTTCCATTTTATGAACACTATTTCGACATTTGAAAACTAATACATAATTGTTCATAATTAAAAATGATTTCACACATAATTTACTACTATGCTATTTTGATAACTATGGTATTTTTTTTTAGAGCACAAAATCAACTTTATAAGCGGGTAAAGACTTCCATTTTTAATAAATCTACACATGATACATTCAATTATTCGCATGCAAAAGGACATTCTTTTTCATTTATTCAATCTTTCACATGATAAATATCGCAATAGGGAATTTCATTACATCATCGATTCAATCAATTCAACTTTAACACACTATTCTACTCTAGCATTTTTAATCAATAAGCATAGTTCAATTTCTTACTAGCGAATTTCACATAATTGCAATTTAAACATAATCAACATGCATTCTAATGTTTATAACAATGAGAACATATACTTTTACTCATAGTTAATAAATCTAGTAATCAAACAACACACATTTGCTAATTATCAATTCTCTTCTAATTAGGCGAGCATGCATTTCATTTTAACTAGTAGCTTATAATAACAATTCAATTTCATTCCCTAACATGATTTCTACTCTAGAAGTCATAAGAAACACCCACCTTTTGAAGAAAACCAATTAAGAAAATTCCCTAGAGCCTCCTAGAATGCGAGAGAGTGCCTCCTCCTCCTAGATCGCGGTGCAACGAACTCCTTCCCCTGCTCCTTGCCAAAAACCGAGAGCACCAAGTAGAGATGGCCGGCCTCCAATGGGGGGGTACACACATACACACACACTCACACACTAATATATATCTCCTATATTATGTTCTCTTCTTTCAATAGATTATTAATGTAGAATACAAGTAAGAAGGAGGGGGGGGGGGGGGGGGGGGTATTTATACTAATTTTAGAGTAGATTGGAGGGCTAGGATTTGTTGGATGGTTATAGAATGGAGGGCTAGGATTTGAAGGAAAGTTGTAGCAACCACCCACACACAAAGTAACCACCCATGCACACACACCCACACTCCCCATCTCTCCTAGCACATTCCGGCCCCAAAGAGTGTGCATTGCACGTGCCACCTAGTACCCCTATTTAGAAGTTTGTACAATTTTAATTAATCAAAATGTTCACCATTTGTCTCTACATGACAAGTGTGACCATTTAATTGATTTGTTAAATTTGTGGGCTTCACAATTAGTGGGCTTAGGCTCGCGGGCCAAGATAATAAATTAATAATTTATTAAAGTGGGCTAAAACAAATAAAATAGTGTTTAGGCTTTAGAAATAGGCTTTTAGAAAATAAAGGAAAATAATTGTTCATACTAAAAATGAGATCTTATATATAAAATAAAAAATAATATACACATGAAATTTGCACGGGCACAACACGTGAAAATCAATATTTTTATTAAAAATGAAAGTTTAGGCTATTACATTTATGAAGTTTAATTGGTTCTTTTGATCGAATTTCGAATGTAAAAATTTCAGATTTTGTTGAAATCTAGTTTCAAATTTTAATGTATTTAAGTGATGATTTTGAGGGTGCAAATTTATATTTTTGTAGATAAAATACTCAGTTTTGAGGGGATAAAAGTTTCAATTTAGAAAAACGAAAACTCGAATTCTAAAGAGTTTTTTTCTTTCTAAAGAGGTGATATTTTAGAATTTTAGAACTAAATAATTTCATATTTTAGGGATGAGATCCCAGATAAAAAAGAGATTTATTTCAGTTTAAGTTGATTGGATTAAAGAGAAATTTATTGGGTTTTATGTATGTATGGAAAACGAGATTTAAAAGTGAAATTTAAAAGAATTTCGTGGATTAGATTTTGTTTCCATATAAGAAATAGTTTTATGGCAATGACGGTTTATTAAGTGAAATGTGAATAATGAAGAGATTTGTGGATGTACAATTGTTTATTTTTGGAATGAGATATTTCATGTTTGAGATTTTGATTCACAGCCGTGGTGTTGTTGGAGAAGTATTGTTTTTTAGAAAAGAGAATATAAAGAATTTTTTGAATGATCGAATCAAGTGGTTTTTTTTTATTGTGATTAGGGTTATTGTGAGAACCCTGGATGGACGCTTGAGGCGTTGAGTTAGGAGCACTAGATACTGAGCAAAACCAAGAGTACCGACAGTGGATATTTTGATTATAGAAAATTAGCCTTAGAGGCTAGTGTTCCTGGATTGGCAAGTGAAGTCCGGTAGGGTAGAGATAGTTTTAGGTGGCTCAGGTTTTTATTATTACAAATCTAAGGACAGACACTAAGTCGGGAGTTGTGATGGAACTTGGGCAACGTAAGTATGAGCTCTGTTTTCAGTCGTATGGATGTATTCCGGGACTGTGTATTTGTTGTGTCTCTCTAGTTTGTTCGCGCGTCGAGGGTCGGCAGGCCTATTCGCGGAACGTACGGTATGTTTGCGCGTTGAGGGTCGGCAGACCTATTCGCGGAATGCACAATGTATCTGCACGTTGAGGGTCGGCATGCCTATTCACGGGATATACGGTAGAGCAGTAATTCTCCAGAGTTAGAGCTATGCTTGCGGGATGTTTGTGTGTTTACACTTGTACATCTTGGTGGGTTACGTACCGGGGCTGGGGTCTATTCAAGGAGTGTCTAATCTTGTCTCTGTCACTGGTGTAGTTTTCATGGTGAGAGATTGAACCCTAAAAGGTGGTGAACACTAAGGGCTTGCCCTCGGACCTATGTAGAATGGGATGCATATAATCTGAACAAGTGTGCATTAGTGTGCATTGTGTGCATTAGTGTGCATTGTGTGCATTGTGTTTTCTTGGATATTGTTTTATACATTTTCCATTTGTTTTCCCGACACTCACTTATTCATTTAGTGTAGTTTCACTTGTTGATTTTATGAGTCTTTTATCGTTGTTTTATTTAATGTTGTGCGACAAGTTTGTGAATGTGAGACTTTGAAGGGTTGCTATTATTATAGTATTGCGTCTGTTGTATTCAATCGACGGACCCACTTTTCTGGTCAATTTTGCAGGGTTTGTGAGTAAGTGACTTGAGCAAGGTTAAAGCTTGGACTTCGCGATGTCTGAATTGAAATGTTGAGATGCGTTGTAATAAATATGTTTATTTTTCTGTTGTGCATTGTAATAAAGAACTATTGTAAAGAAAAGTTATAATTTTCCCTGTGTTTATACTGTGTTTGGATTACATTGAAGTAAAGATTCCGACGGGGCGATATAGAAGTTGGTATCAGAGTATGCTTCAATAAGTAACACTAAACATGGTACAGGAAAACCTAGGTGGACATTAGAGTGTGTGTATCAGTCTTAGAGTCATCAATGTGTAGTTGTTGAGCTTACATTTGTATTACTCTATACTTGTACTAATGTTCTTTTTTCCTTTTATGTAGGATGACGGATAATCACGATCTTAAGGAAAACATGGAAGATGAAGATGTTTTTCTCGCGGACCCCTTAATGGATTCTGAGGAAGATCCGGAGGAAGACCCAGAAGAGGAATCAAAAGAAGAACCAGTGGAAGAGGAACAACATGAGTCTCGGGAGTTTACTCCCCCTCCTAGAGAGTGAATCTTCAAATGAATCACCCAGGTTGACAAAGAAGGATCGTGTGATCGCGTCACTTCGATGTGAGATGCATGTGTACCAGTGGCGAGTTTCCAACTTGAGGGAACATCATGAGTAGAACTAGCAACGTATCACGCCTATGCAACAGATGATGAAGATTCTCGACGAAGGTCAAAGTGCGGCAGAGGTGCGTTTCACCAAACTAGACGAATACGCAAAGTGGGGAGAGAACATTTACAATCGGCATTGCGACAGGCTGGATTTGAAGCTTGATGCACTATAAGATGAGATCTGAGAGATCAAGAGGAGCCACAAAGCTTGATTATTATCATGATTGTATTATTTGATTTTTCTGAAATTTAAATAAAGCTGCTTAGTTATTTTTCAACAGATGTATGAACTACTTTGGTGAATACATTTATTTATATTTTGATATTTGAAAATTTGGCAATTATATAAAGCTTCTATGTTCTGAGCATGGATGTGAATTCTTATCGTTTTATTCTCCTAACCAAGTGGTGTGTTTTGTAAACTCAGAACGATGGAAGGACCTCGAACTAGAAGCAATGGTGATGGAGTAGAAAACTCCAGTGGGGGTAGACTTGACTTGGAAGCTGAGATTGCGAGATTCTATTAGACTCTCAATGCTTTCATGACCGTTGGGATGGGTCGGAACCCTGGACCGGGACCAATAAATCAAAATGCGGATCCCGTCAAATAGGTGGAGTCGTTCAAGAGAATGAAGTTGTCTGTGTTCGAAGGGAAGGCTGACCCTAATGAGGCTGATGACTGGATTAGACATATGGAGATTGTCTTTGAAGTGCTGGAGACTCCCACGACCAGTAAGGTGAAGTTAGCAATGATGCAGTTGGAGAAGGATGCCGGTGTTTGGTATAAAGAGAACTTTCAGCGAGGAGCCGGTAACATTGAATTCGTTCCTAGAGGAGTTCAGGGACCATTACTTCCCCATGGATATCCAGGAGAAGAAGGCAATGGAGTTCTTAAGCTTACAACAGGGCAACTTGTCAGTGAGTGAGTTCACTCAGTTGTCATGGTACGCTCCTGAGCTCATCGTAAATGAAGCTAAGAAAGCAAGGAAGTTCGAGCAGGGCCTAAGGTCAAACCTAAGGTCTCGAATGATACCGTTGGGAATTCGAAGGTTCGATAAGCTCATCAGAAGAGCAGCAATGACAGAAGCATATATGAAACTATTCCAGTCGAAGAAGGAAACCTGGAACAAGAATAAGAGGCCAGCAGTGATGACTCACAGTAGAGGCATGTTCCTGGAGAAGAGGGACATGTTCAGTGAGCCCGACAGAGGTGCAGCACCAGTTCAGGGAGTGACTTGCTACAATTGTAGAGAGATGGGCCACATTAGGACCTCATGTCCTAAGCTAGCAAGGACCTAGACTAGTTTCCAATGCGGTAAAAAAAGGGCATATGAGACCTAATTGCCCGCAACTGAAGCGGGGTGGCACAGGTGGTGGCAAGCAGTAGAGGTAGGTGCGAGTATTCGCGTTAACAGAGGAGGATGTTGACAACTCTGAACATGTGATTACTGGTACGCAAGGGTTTTAGATTTATTGCTGAAGTGTATTTAACAAAAACTTTGGATGAGAATAATATTGAGTATTGAATATTATAATTTCTCATGTAAGATGACATGTTTTGTTGAATGGTATGAAAGCTAAAGTTTTGTTTGATACTGGGTCTTCGCATAATTTTGTGTCGCCCAAATTTGCTAAAGTGTTAGGTGTTGAGCCTAAGATGTTTCCAGGCAGGGTTCTATCGGTGGCGACGCCATCAGGAGAGGAGTTGATTGTTGATCGATATTACGCTGGGTGTGATATCGAGATTAGAGGAAGACTTTTTGGTTTTGACCTCATCTAGCTGGATATCTTGGGTGTCGATGTGATTGTGGGCATCGACTGGATGACAATCTATGATGCCACGATTAAGTGCAAGCGTAAGGAGGTGGTGGTGAAAGTACCGGGAGGACCTGCGGTGACTTTTCAAGGGAAGAAGGGGAGCATGAAGGTGGTTGCGGCACTAGCAGAAATGGGATTTCCAGAGGAAGTCAGGGCAATTCCTGTAGTTCGAGATTTTCCAACAGTGTTCTTGGATGAGCTACCGGGGTTATCGCCTCAGCGTGATGTTGATTTTTGCATCAACATTCAATCGGGTAGTGCTCCAATATCTAAAGCCCCTTACAGGATGACACCTGTAGAACAAGACGAAGTGAAGAAGCAGATCGAGGAGTTGTTGCGCAAGGGATTCATCAGGCCGAGTGCTTCGCCTTGGGGTGCGCCGGTGTTACTCGTGAAGAAGGATGATGGGTCATGAGGATGTGCATTGACTATCGGGAACTGAACAAGGTGACAATTCAGAACAAGTATCTGATTCCAAGGATTGAAGATCTATTCGATTAACTGCAGGGTGCAACTGTGTTCTCAAAGATTGATCTACGATCTATATACCATCACGTCTGAGTTAAGGAGGCAAATGTTTACAAGACAACTTTCAGGACGCGGCATGGGCATTATGAGTTTCTGGTGATGCCGTTTGGAGTGACGAATGCGCCAGCGATATTCATGAATTTGGTGAACAGGGTTTTGCGGCTGTTCATTGACTATTTTTTCGTGGTATTTATAGACGATATCCTGGTGTACTCGAAGTCGGAGACATGCTGAGCATTTGGCAGAAGTTCTAAAGAAGTTGCAGGAGCATAATCTGTATGCCAAGTTGTCGAAGTGCGAGTTCTGGCAGTCTGAGGTGGCATTTATGGGTCACATCCTTTCTAAGGAGGGAGTGGCTACTGATCCTCAGAAGATTAAGGCAGTGCAGAGTTGGCCTAGATCGACGACTATGAAGGAGGTTCAGAGTTTCTTGGATACTATCGGCGTTTCCTTCAAGGTTACGCGCAGATAGCACTTCAATTGACGGAATTGATAAAGAAGAATGTGGAGTTCAAATAGAAGGATAAGTGTGAAGTCAGTTTCCAGGAATTGAAGGAGAAGTCGACGACAACACATATTCTTGTGTTGTCGCGAGCATGTGTGGATTATGATATCTACAGTGATGCAACTTTCAGAGGTTTGGGTTGTGTTCTGATGCAGGAAGGGAAGGTCTTTGCATATGGGTCAAGGCAGCTGCGTCCTCATGAGAAGAACTATCCGACGCATGACTTGGAGATTGTAGCTATCATTTTTTTCTTAAAGTAGTGAAGGCATTATGTGTATGGTGAGAAGGTCAACATGTACACAGATCACAAGAGTTTGAAGTACATCTATCAGCAGAAGGATCTGAATCTACGTCAGAGACGGTGGTTGGAAGTTTTGGAGGACATTCGTCCTGAGATCAAGTTTCACCCAGGAAAAGTGAATGTGGTGGCCGATGCACTTAGTTGGAAGGTTAGTCTATCTCGACTGATTACGACGTAGAATGAGTTGGCTGAGGAGCTGGATCGGGCAGGTATCGAGGTGGTATTGCAAGGTTTGGGGGCATCATTGGCTCAGTTGAGACTTCAGCATACTTTGAGGGAGCATATCACTAAGGGCCAGAAGTCAGACACAAAGATTCAGAATATGTTATAGCAGATTTCCGTCGGCAAATTGTCAGAGTTTCGTGTCCAAGATGGAGTGCTTTGGATGGGAGAGGTTATGTGTACCGGAAAGAGAGGATTTGAAGGAAAGCATATTGAAGGAAGAACACACAACCTTATTGTCCGTATATCCCGGAAGCACGAAGATGTACAAGGATATCAAGCAATGTTTTTGGTGGCCAGACATGAAGAGAGATGTTGCAAATTTTGTGGTAAGGTGCTTGACGTGTCAGCAAATCAAGGTGGAGAATCAGAAGCCTGGAGGATTATTGCAGCCATTGCTATTCCGGAGTGGAAGTGGGAGAATATTAGTATGGACTTTGTGACTAGTTTACCAAGGAGTTTGAAGGGTAATGACTCGATCTGGGTCATTGTGGACAGGTTGAACAAGTTGGCACATTTCTTGTAGGTGAAGATTTCATGGTCATTGCAGAAGTTTTCCAAGGTGTATATTAGAGAGGTCGTGAGACTTCATGGAGTTCCTGTGACTATCGTCTCCGACAGAGATGCAAGGTTCACATCGAGGTTTTGGAGGAGTTTGCAAACCGCTTTGGGGACCATGACTGACTTTAGTACAACATTTCGTCCACAAACAGATGGACAAACTGAAAGGGTGAATCGAGTACTTAAGGATTTGTTGAGGGCATGTGTTATGGACTTCGGCGGAGGCTCGGAGAAGTACTTAGCACTGGTGGAGTTTGCCTACAACAACAGCTATCTTGCGAGTATTGGCATGACACCGTATGAGGCTTTGTACGGGAGGAAGTGCAGAACACCCGTTTGTTGGTATGAAGTTGGCGAGAGGCAGATGTTTGGGCCAGAGATCGTGCAACAGGCTTCGGTGAAGATCGAGCTGATTCGGAAGAGGATAGTCGAAGCGCAGAGCAGGTAAAAGAGTTATGCAGATGTTCAACGTTGAGACTTGGAATTTGAGGTTGAAGATGCAGTTTTTCTGAAGGTATCGCCTATGAAACGATTCATCAGATTCGGAATAGGAGGTAAAGTGGCACCAAGGTACATTGGACCCTACAAGACTCTGAAGTAGATTGGGAAGAAAACTTACAAATTGGACCTACCGGAAGAGTTGGCATAGGTACACAACGTATTCCATGTGTCTATGTTGAGGAAGTACGTACTAGATTAGATTCACCAGCTACCAGAGGTACCGAAAGGATTGTAGTTGAATTTGAGCTACAAGGAGCAGTCTGTGGAGATTTTGGATCATCGAGAGAAGGTTCTGCGGAATAAGGTCATACCGATGGTCAAGGTGCTGTGGAGGAACCAGCTATTCGAGGAGGCCACATGTGAAGCTGAGGATTGGATGAAGACTGATTTTCCGAAATTGTTTAAGCGAATTCCGTGTTGTTTTCTTTTTCTTTTCCCTGTTAGCAGTAGTTCTGATGTCACGCCCTGCTTCCCAAAAGAATATAGAATACGAGTACGTGACAAAGCCCAACGAATGATTTTAATCATTCATAAGCTGTAAGGATCAACTCAACAGTAAACAGAAATATACAAGAAATATACAACCACGCATGCATGAAACAAATCTCATAATCAAAAGAATTATTTGAAAACAAATACATAATCCTCAAATAAAAACAAGATCTGAAAAACAATAATAAAACTCCGAGACAACATACCCAATACAAAGTTTCAAGTAGCAACAAGAGGAATAATAAACTCAATACAAGAATAAACTAAAACATAAAAAAATTACAGCCAAAGCTTAAAACACTTAATCACTCAATCCTTCTGGTAACTCGTCTCCAAAACCTGTACTTTTATCATTGAAAGAAACAGAGGAACATGAAAATAATCTGCCTGTTAGTACAAGTTACGGGCTGCAAGTAGTAAAAGCAAAAAGGAGTACAGGAACAAGATAAATAGATTGCGGAACAGGAAACAAGAAATAGGAGTACGGGAAATAGCATGAAAGGAATGTAATAGATAAGTAGAGGCAAACAAACTAATAAGCGAGTAAACGGAATCAGATAACAGAATTGGATAACAAATAACAGGTAAACTTGTAACAGATGTCAAATAAACAGATAACAGATAAACTTGTAACATATATCAAATAAACAGATAACAAATAAACTTGTAACAGATATTAGATAAACATGTGAAACAGATGACAGGAACGTGCAAGTGAAACATATTATTCTTAAGACTTTTATTTAATCACATCTAATGCAGCAATCATGCGTCCCATATATATATACCACATGTTTGATGCATACAATCAAGTTACGTTTAGAATTAGTGGTGGATTCTGTAGGGCCACGTATTTAGGTGTCATATAAACAGATAAACAGACACATGAATCATGTAATCATAAATTCATGCAAACAGGTGGGACCTACGGCCCCCCTTTCCGAGCACACCTTCCTATAGGGAAGAATGCAGTCAGGAATCATATAGACAGATAAACAGACACACGAACCATGTAATCATGTATTCATGCAAACAGATGAGACCTATGGGTCCCCCTCCTGAGTATAACTTCCTATAGGGAAGAATGTAGTTCGGAATCATATAAAAATAAACAGATTACAAATGGGAAACACAAGCCCCTCGCTGAGTGCACTTACCTATATTGTCCACTACCGAATCTTTCCCTTAACCCCGGCTTGATTACTTATTCTTTTTCCTAAAACAAACATGAATGTGCATAAAAAGGGACATGTAAACATGACAGGGACAGAAAACAGGTTCATACAGGACCAAAAACATGATCGGATGTCTTAAACAAAATATATAATGTTGAAACAACAAGAATTTCAATTCTGGACAACAAGTCGTTGCTGCGCCAAAACTGGAATTTCTGCTACTACAAGAAAGCAAATCTAGATCCGTCAGAATTTTTAGAAACTAGACTCTCTACCGGTTCCAGCGCATATACACACGACATATAAAAGTCACAGAAATTGGGTTCAAATTCTTATTCTTTACAAATTTTATGTTCAGGCAGCAGATTACAGATTATATTCACATGTATGTTTCGGGTCTGAAAACTTATTAATTAAATTCACAAAATTTCAGGGTGATCCCTAAGCATGTCTAGTCTCAGAAAAATTAATTTCGCATTTTAATTTTACTGTTAACATGTTCTTTTTATTAAAATCAGGATGATACACATATAATTATAAATCTGGAAATCCAGACCTAGTAGTACTAAAAGTCAGATTTCTAGCAGATTATATATCGGAATTCAATTCCGTCAAATGTTCTGGAAAGTAGACATATGGAGCTACAATTCATGTTCAATAATTTTTAATCAATGACAAATAGGATCAGGTCAAAACTGAGGTTCTTTACTGAACTAGCATGCAGGCAGCAATTATATAGTTATGTTTGCTGATATGGCTAAAAATAGGATTAAATCGGGACCGTTCACATCGGACGCGAATCTTAAAGCTCAGGGGTAAAACGGTAATTTCACATACAAATGGGTCCGAAACGGGTACTGGGTCTCCTTCTCACAGATCCAATTACCCGCGAACGGATCCACCTCAACTGGGTACGGGTCCTAACCCGAAACACACCCAGTCCAGAAAAGATAGAATTAGGGTTTCTGATTAATCCAAATCAACGGCTCTGATTCACGTCTATCTTTTCACCGGGAATTAAGGGATTACATTCCTAATCTGATTACGAGGATTTTATGCCTTATCAGATCACGTGAATCACATTCCTTATCTGATCCCAACGGCGACTATAAATACCCCACACCCATCTCCATTAAGAGGTAATCAATCTTTTTCTAGTTAAACGCTCTTTCATAATCACTTCTGGTTACTGACTTGAGCGTCGGAGGGTGCGTCGCCGGGATCAACCCCGGTGTCTCGCACTTCCTTGCAGGTGAACGGCGGGAGTCAACGGTCAAGCTCCGGCGGAACAGGTTAGGTGTTTGCTATTCAGGTTTTCCACGAACTCACAAATACTGTCTGTTTGCCCCCACACCGAAATTAGCGGCAACAGATTGGCGCCGTCTGTGGGAACACCATACGAATAGCCTCCGCCTTTTCCTCGTCGACTAGCTCTTCTCCAGCCATGCCTCCTAGAAAAGTCAGATCTAGAGGGTCCAACCGTGGACCCAACCCCGCTGATCAGCAAGAGGTAGTCCCCGTCCAACTCGCTCCGCAGCAGGGACAACCCCCGCTTCAAGTGGAGGACCCTCTTCAACAAGATCAGCCTCCTCTTCAGAATCGGCAACCCCCCAAGGGTCCTACCGGTCCACAGAATGCCGGTGCGGGGGGCTCCCGCATGAAGCAACCGCTCCACCAAGACCGCGTCTCCATACACAACGCCTCTACGGATTCCATGGCCTCTCACAATCCCCAAAATCAGAAGAAGGAAGAGGACCTACGCCACCGTCTGGACGAGAAGCGGGCCCGAAAGGGAGCCTCCCGCCAACAACGTCCGGGTGAGCGGTCCCCTCACCACTGAGACTACAGAAGATCCCCTGTCCGAAGGGGAAGGAGGGAGTCCCCCGAGCATTACAGAAGGAGGTACTCCCCCGTAGATCGGCAACAGCCCAGGAACAATGAGGCACCAATCACCCGTGCCGAGTTCCAGCAGTTCCAAGCAATGGTACAACAGGCACTCAACCTCCGTCAAAACCCTAATGAGCCGAAGGCCCCGTCCCCTCCTCCAGTCCGAAGCCCTCGCCGACGGTCCCCATCTCCTCGTCCCGCTCCTACCAACTCCCGGCGTACCCCCAGTCCTCGTCGCTCCCGAAGTTACCATCGCCGCAGCCCTCGCTCTCCCTCTTACGAAGACGAGTCTAGAGGCTCGGCTGATTACCGTCAGAGGGACGACACCATGTATCGCCGTCTTCATGAGGTAGAGAGGCGCCTGGGTCAGATAGGTCGAGAAGAAGAGCATAGGGGGAGGACCCTACGTCCTACTCGACCCCCTTTCTCCCGAACCATTGTGGATGCACCTGTGCCGTTCGGCTTCAAACCTCCCCAATTTGAGACTTACACCGGGGAGACTGACCCCGTTGACCACATTGAGAGCTTCAAGACTCTCATGCTCATCCACCAAGCTTCCGATGCCTTGCTGTGTAAGACATTCCCTGCTACTCTCAAGGGCTCGGCTCGGGAATGGTACTCCCGCCTCGCCCCGTCTTCCATATTCTCCTTCGAGCAGTTCGAAACACTCTTCATCACCCACTTCGTGAGTAGCAGGCGCACGGAGAAGACCAGCATCTCACTCCTCCAGCTCAGGCAAGAGAAAGGTGAGAAGTTAAGAGACTATGTGAAGAGGTTCACAGCTGAAGCCAGGTCTATAGCTTCCCTCGACCAATCTGTCGCAACGGCCGCCTTCCAATCCAATGTCTTCAATTCCAGCCTCCGCTCCTCTCTTGCTAAGAAGCCTCCACAGAACTTTGCCGACCTCCTTCTCAGGTGTGATAAGTACATTCGTGCCGAAGAGGCCGCCTACCTTCCAAGCCTCGGAGGGTCTACCTCAGGGACGAAACGGAAGTTGACCGAAGAAGAAGAGGCTAAGAAGCTTCAGAAGGACGGCAATGGCCAGCACCGCCCGACTCCTCGGTTTGAGAAGTTCACCCCCCTCATTGCTAATATATCAGAAGTCCTTATGGAGGTGGACAAGGAAGGACTACTCCGCGCTCCCCCAAGAATGAATACCCCTGGCAAGAAGAGGGACAAAGATAAGTGGTGCCGCTTTCACAGGGACCACGACCACGACACGGATGATTGTCGGGCTCTTAAGGAGGAGATCGAAGAACTCATACAACGGGGGCACCTGATCAAGTTCGTCCAAAAAGAGGGGGCCGAGCTCCTCCCCTGACCATCACCTCTTCCAAACGAACAGGAAGGCCCGCCGAGCTTCAAGACTCAGCTCCTCCCAAGAGGTCCTCACCTTATTATAGAAGTAGGATTCTGATTTTCAATAAGGCCGATGCTTGTAACTCGGCCAACAGCATGTAATAATGGCTCGCCCTATTGGAGCAGCCACTTAGTTTATTTCAATAAAATTTTACATCTTTTCATTGAAAATTATTGCTCTTGCTTCTCCATCTCTCCGAGTCACGACTCTCTTAAATGGTGGGTTCGGAGTCCAGCTTCTTCTACATGGCTGCTCCCACAACTTGCTAAGCACTTCACAACGGGTTCGGAGTCCAACACTTGGCTCGATTCTACTTCGCAAGTTCGCTCCTAAGCGGACTAGAAGTAGCTCGCCATTCGAAACTGCTCCTGCATCCCTCAAACTAACCTCACGATGGTTCGGAGTCCAGCACTCGGCTCGACCCTTCTTCCTCGGCTCGTCCTTAGGCGAGCCGGAAGTAGATCGCCGTTCGAAATTGCTCCTGCAGCCGTTGAATGGATCGGAGTCCAACACTTGGCTCGATTCTACTTCGCAAGTTCGCTCCTAAGCGGACCAGAAGTACCTCGCCATTCGAAACTGCTCCTGCATCCCTTAAACTAACCACACGATGGTTCGGAGTCCAGCACTCGGCTCGACACTTCTTCCTCAGCTCGTCTACAGGCGAGCCGGAAGTAGATCGTCGTTCGAAATTGCTCCTGCAGCCGTTGAATGGATCGGAGTCCAACACTTGGCTCGATTCTACTTCGCAAGTTCGCTCCTAAGCGGACCAGAAGTAGCTCGCCATTCGAAACTGCTCCTGCATCCCTTAAACTAACCACACGATGGTTCGGAGTCCAGCACTCGGCTCGACACTTCTTCCTCGGCTCGTCTACAGGCGAGCCGGAAGTAGATCGCCGTTCGAAATTGCTCCTGCAGCCGTTGAATGGATCGGAGTCCAACACTTGGCTCGATTCTACTTCGCAAGTTCGCTCCTAAGCGGATTACAAGTAGCTCGCCATTCGAAACTGCTCCTGCATCCCTCAAACTAACCTCACGATGGTCAGGGTCCTATGGCTCGACTTTACTTCACCGGCTCGTCCTTAAACGGGTCGGAGGAAGATGGCCATTCCGAACTGCCCCCACGACCATCCGAGCTGAGCTACCCATCTACCGAGAAGCAAAGTGGCAGAAAATGTGCCCCAAAATCCGTGCTCGGATCTGCCGAACAAGATGCATCTACCGAGCAGCTAAGCAGATGAAGAGCAAGAAGAAAAAGAGGCTAACGGGTCAGGGTCGGATCCAATACCCTCGGTCCGACCCATACCCTTCTTAGCTCCTTCATTCTTCTCCTTCTTCAGTCTTCCCGCCAAAAGTACCCAACACTTCTGCTCTTCTTCACTGTGCGAAAGAACGAGGCAGGGGAGAGAACCCGAATGCCTCTCCTCCCCTTCCTCTTTCTTCTCAAAGTCAAGACTCTTCACTCCGCTCACTTCCGAAGCGGAGCTCTTCTCCACAGGTTCGGAGCACAACTTTCTCCTGGAGTTCCTCCTCAAACTTGTCTCTCAAATAGCTCTTCTCGACGAGATCAGAGCTAAAACTCTCTTAGAATTGCTCCTTGCGCTCACTTCAAAGAATGGGTCTTCCCAGCACCTTTTCCTAGCACCTCATCTCCTAGGAGTGGAGCTCCTCTTCAAAAATCTCCAAAACCAAATAGAATAAAGGCAGAGCTTCAGAGCCCCTCATCTCTCCCATATGCCGACCCATCCTCCCGAGCCGAGGAGTAGAGCTTCATCGACCCATCCCCTTCATCAACTCACCGAGCTTCTCCTCACGCTCGAGCCGTCCGAACTCCGAGCTCTACTACACCGAGCTACTTCGGGCAGAAGGTGAACTACTGAGTTACCGAGCCGAGCAAACAAGGAAGAAGCCGATCCGATCCGAGGTGCCGGGGTACCGACCCTCGTATATGGAGAAAAATTCGGCCGACCCCATCTAACCGTTGGATCATCTCAAAATTCACACTCAAGCATGATGGACGGATCAGATCGCACCACGTCACCGCAAAACGACAAGATAACGTTTTCTCGAAACTCGTGCTTCTTGCCTCGTGATTCGCGCCACGATCGTGATCAGCCGTCCAGATGGCTCTTCTACAAGTCGAGCCCTTCACTCCGCTCGCCTCCAAAGCGGAGCTCTTCTCAAACGAGTTCGGACCTAGAACTCTCTCCTAGAGTTGCTCCTCAAGCTCCTCTTCCAGATGGCTCTTCTACAAATCGAGCTCCCTACTCCGCTCGCATCCGAAGCGGAGCTCTTCTCAAACGAGTTCGGAGCTAGAACTCTCTCCTAGAGTTGCTCCTCAAGCTCCTCTTCCAGATGGCTCTTCTACAAATCGAGCTCCCCACTCCGCTCGCATCCGAAGTGGAGCTCTTCTCAAACGAGTTCGGAGCTAGAACTCTCTCCTAGAGTTGCTCCTCAAACTCCTCGTCCAGATGGCTCTTCTACAAGTCGAGCTCTTCACTCCGCTCGCCTCCAAAGCGGAGCTCTTCTCAACGAGTTCGGAGCTACAAACTCTCTCCTAGAGTTGCTCCTCAAACTCCTCTTCCAAACGGCTCTTCTACACGTCAAGCTCCTCCCTCCGCTCGCCTCCAAAGCGAAGCTCTTCTCAACGAGTTCGGAGCTACAGACTCTCTCCTAGAGTTGCTCCTCAAACCCCTCTTCCAGACGGCTCTTCTACACGTCGAGCTCTTCCCTCCGCTCGCCTCCAAAGCGGAGCTCTTCTCAACGAGTTCGGAGCTACAAACTCTCTCCTAGAGTTGCTCCTCAAACTCCCCTTCCAGACGGCTCTTCTACGCGTCGAGCTCCTCCCTCCACTCGCCTCCAAAGCGGAGCTCTTCTCAACGAGTTCGGAGCTACAAACTCTCTCCTAGAGTTGCTCCTCAAATCCCTCTTCCAGACGGCTCCTCTACAAGTCGGGCTCTTCACTCCGCTCGCCTCCAAAGCGGAGCTCTTCCCAACAAATTCGGAGCTAAAACTCTCTTAGAGTTGCTCCTTGCGCTCACTTCACAGAATGGGTCTTCCCATTGCTCTTACGAGGATCTTCCCAGCACCGCTTTTCCACTATGCGAGAGAACAAGGTAGAGGAGAGAACCCAGATGCCTCTCCTCCCCTTCCTCTTCTCCTCTTCTCCGAGCTACTACGGGCAGAGGGTGAACTACTGACGCGCCGAGCTGAGGTACCGGGGTACCGACCCTCGTATATGGCAAAAAATCATCCCGAGGCGAAGTCACCGTCGGATCTCTCCAAAATTCGCGTCAGAATTCGATGGACGGTTCAGATCGTGCCACGCTCACAAAACGACAAGATAACGTTTTCTTGTGATCTGAACCCAATCCTCGTGATGCGCGCCATGATGAACGGCCCAGATCCGGCCACGCGTATCTTCCGAGACGCCTGCCACCGGCTCGCCCGGTCGAGCTGCCGAACAGCTCAGCCGAGCAGCCGAGCTACTGGGCACAGGGGAGGAACCCTCAAGAGATACTTCCCTAAAAACGTCCAACTCAGCACCTCGGCCAAATAGCCCTGACGCGCCGAGCCGAGGTACCGGGGTACCGACCCTCGTATATGGCAAAAAATCATCCGAGGTGCCGATCCGAGGTGCCGGGGTACCGACCCTCGTATATGGAGAAAAATTCGACCGAACCCATCTCACCGTCGGATCGTCTCAAAATTCGTGCTAAAACATGATGAACGTCTCAGATCTCGCCACGTCACCACAAAACGACAAGATAACATTTTCTCGAAACTCGTGCATCTTGTCTCGTGATTCGCGCCACGATCGTGATCAACCGTCCAGATTGAGCCACGTAGCTCGGATCTCAAATCCGAGCTACCGACCTACCGAACAGCAAAGTAGGAAAAAAATTCTCCTCAAATTCCGTGCTCGGATCTGCCGAACCGGGTGCATTAGCCGAGCAACAAGGAAGAATGGAGAGAGAGAAAAAGAAAAAAGAAAGTGTGGGTTCGGACCCGTTAGGATCCAAACCCGAACTCCCCACGTCATCCTCTTCCAATCACCTGCCCAGACAAGAAAAAAAAAACTAAACAAAACTCAACCCTGTGCCTCTTCTTCTCCACTCTCCCGCCAAAACAAGATGAAGGGAAACCCAAGACTCCACTTCGTCACGAGCCGAGCTCCTCGACGACGGCGAGCTTGCCTCCCCCTCATCGAGCTCAAGCCGCAACCAATCTCAAACGTCGAGCTCCGAACCCACCTGTCGAAGCTCCACGGTGCCGAGCTCACGGGCCGAACCCAAGCTCCGAACTCCTCACCAGCACCGACAGCTCCCACTCCGAGCTCGCCTCTTCTCTTCGTCGAGCACCGAATCACCGAGCTCGTCAAAATGCCGGCCCACTTCGCCGAGCTCCTCGACCCTGCCGAGTTTCACCATGGCCGAACCCAACTTCTCACACGAGCAACCGTTCAGCTCACTTCTTCCTCCTCACCGAGCGTCCGAGCGAAACGAACCCAACAGGAAGCTCCTCCCTCTTCTCGAGCGTCGCCCTCAAGCTCTATCGATTGAACCTCCTTCGCCAGGCCATCGACAGAGCTCGAGGCTCCATCACACGAGCTCAAGCTTCGGAATATGACGAAGCCGAGCTCCGACGAACACATTCGTGCTCTCACCCTCGCCAAGCTCCCTCCGTCGTCGAGCCGAACCCATCAACTCAGTCACTGCCGAGCTCTCCCTCTCTCCGAGCTCCACGTCGAACCCTCTCCTCGCCGAACCCATCGTTGCCGAGTTCTCTCTCCCTCACTCCGAGCTGCGCCACCGAGCTCCACACTGACGAAGACGAACTCTAGCGGCGGTTCGTGCTCGGAGGTGGTTCGTGGTGTTTCGTGCTCGGAGCTCGGCAACTCAGTGGAGAGGACCTCGGCTCGGTAGCGACGACGGAGAGGAGCCCTCTTGCTTCGACCTCATAGCGCCATCCACTTTCGACGTTCGCCCAAGCTCGTCGTCTCCGGTCTCCCCTTCCACCGACGAGTTTCAGAGCCTCGCCGACCTCTCTCAACGAGCTTCGAAGTTCGTCCGCCACGCTCGCCCACCCCACGGCAGCCAAGCTTCCCTCCGAACTCCAAGCCGCTGCCGTCCTCCTCGCCGAACTCCGGTGGAGATCCCAAGAACGGGGGTGGAGTCGGGGTTAGGGGCGTTGTCGAGTCAAATTTTGGGTCGGAGCAAAGTAGAAGAAGAGGAAAGAAACAAGACGAAGAAGAAGACCGCGCCAAAAGAAAGAACTGGGCGGAAGAGAGAGAGAAAGAGAAAGAGAAAAGAAAAAAAAAAAAAAAAAAAAAGGTGACGTGGCACTGCCACGTGGCATCTAGCCGAACCGAGGCATCTTCGCCGAAGCGCCGAGCCGAGGTACCGGGTTACCGATGCTGTAAATTGAGAAAAAAACAGACCGACCAACACGATCCGTCCGATCGTCTCAAAATTCGCGTCGCGACACGATCGACGCTCAGGAACGCGCCACGTGTCCCAATCGTGATCTGCCTCACGATGCGCGCAGATCTGATCATGATGGACGGCCGAAACGTGCCACGTGTCCAGATCGTGATCTGCCTCACGATGCGTGCTCATCTGGCCATGATGGACGGCCAGAAATCTGCCACGTGTCCAGGTAATATTTAAATTATTTATTTATTTATTTAATTGTTTTTTTTATTTAAAAAATCCGAAAAAATAATTAAAAAATCAAAAAAATTAATTAAAAATTCTAAAAATAATTATTAATTCAGAAAAAATTATTTTTAAATTCTGAAAAAATAATTATTAAATTAGAATAATTAATTAATATTTTTGATAATTAATTATTTAATTCGGAGAATGAATAAAAAATTCAAAAAAATGAGAAAAAATTCAGAAAAATTTGAAAAAATCACCAAAAATCCAGAAAATTCTGAGAATATTTTTGGGCATTTTACAAGCCCATAATAACACTGTTACACCCCGAGCAAGATTTCAAACTCCCTTAAGAACACCGATAAAATCCCGTACGCCATTAAAACAGTAAAACTACTCCTCAAAGGCTGATCAAACTCAGTCTTCGGGAGTGGGGGGCTCGTGATATGGCTAAAAATAGGATTAAATCGGGACCGTTCACATCGGACGCGAATCTTAAAGCTCAGGGGTAAAACGATAATTTCACATACAAATGGGTCCGAAACGGGTACTGGGTCTCCTTCTCACAGATCCAATTACCCGCGAACGGATCCACCTCAACTGGGTACGGGTCCTAACCCGAAACACACCCAGTCCAGAAAAGATAGAATTAGGGTTTCTGATTAATCCAAATCAACGGCTCTGATTCACGTCTATCTTTTCACCGGGAATTAAGGGATTACATTCCTAATCTGATTACGAGGATTTTATGCCTTATCAGATCACGTGAATCACATTCCTTATCTGATCCCAACGGCGACTATAAATACCCCACACCCATCTCCATTAAGAGGTAATCAATCTTTTTCTAGTTAAACGCTCTTTCATAATCACTTCTGGTTACTGACTTGAGCGTCGGAGGGTGCGTCGCCGGGATCAACCCCGGTGTCTCGCACTTCCTTGCAGGTGAACGGCGGGAGTCAACGGTCAAGCTCCGGCGGAACAGGTTAGGTGTTTGCTATTCAGGTTTTCCACGAACTCACAAATACTGTCTGTTTGCCCCCACACCGAAATTAGCGGCAACATTTGCATAATGTATTAAGTCTGAAAAATTATCAGATAATTCTACAAAAAATTAAGGTGATTCTTAATCATGCCTAGTCATGTTCAGATTAATATCAATTCTAAATTTTACTGATAGCATCTATTTTAATTAATAACTCTTGCAAAAAATCTTGTAATCAGAAATCTGGAAACTGCGACATAACAGTAGTAAAACTAAGCTAACTCATATATTACAAATCGGATTCCAGTCTAGACTCAGAAGCCTACATTTCATATTCACAAATTTATTTATTATCTTAACACTAACAGGGTCTAAATTATCATGCCAAATCAGGACAAAAGTGAATGAAATTACTTTTTGCATGAATTGTAACATTTATAACAACTATGATGGATCCAAATTAGTGTATAATGCAAATTAGAATTAAATGGGCATTCAAATCAAAATGACATGTTCATTCTTAAATCCATGAAAGGGAAACACAACTAACATATCAACACATGAACAAAACATCTATAACACATAGTGATTCATGGACATGCATTCAAATAAAAATATATCTAGATCTAATCTATGTTTGTGTAGTGGGTGTGACAACGAAATGTTTTGAGATCCTTTATGATTACGGAATGGATTGAACGAACCAAACGAGTAGGATCAAGATCATCAATGGGCAAATATAAAGAATGAGTCACAACGAATAATCTACTTGCGGTATTTCAAAAAAACTACTTGTATGGGGAAACAAGAAAAATTCGTACAAGATACTAGCCTTACAAGATGACGATTCTCATAAAGATTAGAATAACGGGAATAAGATCCCGGGCAGCGAAGCACGTGCGAGTTACGTGCAAGGAAACACACAACAACCAGCAAGAGGCCGAACAACAAACACAGCATGACAATTGAACAGCAAACAGTGAAATACGGCCAATCAGCAAACAGTAACCCAAATATCAGACAGCAGCAACTATGGCAAGCACGACTTCAACGGCGGGCGGCTGTGGCAGGCCGGTCGCGGGGTGTAGTCGAGGAGGCGACTGGGGCGGTCGACTGGCAAAGGGGGATAGGTGGAGGTGGCAGTCGAGGAGTTTGATCGGGTGTGTCTCGAAAAGGATGGAGGAGGAAGATGTGAGGATGGAGGCGACTACTCGGGATGGCGATGAAGAAGGAGAGAAGATGAGGGGGGTAATCGACTGGTAGTGACGATGGCGGTGTTGGGTGGTTGAGTTTGGAGGCTCGACGAGAAGAAGAAGAGGATGAGGACGAGGAGGGGAGGAGCAGGGTCGGGGAGAGGCAATGGTGAGGAGCTCGGGGATGAAGGTGATCGGAATGGGTTCAGGATCGAAGAGGCAGAGGAAGGTGAACGGGCTAGGGTTGGCGGCTGGGTAATTAGAAGGGATGATTAGTTTAGTGATTAGGGTTAATGATAGATTAGGGTATATATAGGATTTAGATTAGGGTTAAGGGGGGTTGTGGGTTAATGGGTATAGGGTTTGGATCCAATGAGAAAATGGGTATTAGATTTGGGTTGAAATTTAATAGGAAAAGAACAATAAATCGGATTATAATGGGATTAAAATGAGAAAGACAATATGCAAGAATTGAATAAAATGAACAACAAAATTTTAGGTTCAAGAGAAAAAGAAAATAGCAATTAAATATATTGGGAGACAAAAATTGAGTTGAGGACAATAATGAATTTCATTAAGCGAAGAATCAATTACAAGAAATATAACAATGGAGAGTAATGAATAAAATAATACTAAAAAATACAATACTGAAAACAGGGGTTACATCTGAAGACATAACTCTTTTGAGGTGGGAGTGATGTAACGCCCCATAATTTTTAAATATAATATTTTGAATAAATAAATAATTTTTAAATGAATTTAGTGCAAAATATCTGCAAATATTTTTTAAATGCAAGTTTTAGAATTTTGAGTCACTAAATAAATTCTCTTATTTATAATTGGATATATTTTATTTTTTGGGAATTTTCTTAATAAGAGAAACTTCTTTTGTAAATACTTCGAAAGAAGGGTACTTATTTGCAAAAAGTCATTCAGAGGTAAAATTTAAATTTAAAATTTGTTAACCATATTGGGGGCCAATTTTTTCGGTAGAGATATTCTGGGATGGATATTCATCCATATTTTATTGGATATAATTGGAAAGATTGAGTAAATAATTAAATAATGCAAAATGGGTTTGTAGAGGGACTTTATTGCAAAAAGTCCCTCAAGAAACCCTAATTCTGAGCCGACCATATATATGTAAGCTGTAGAAGATTTTGTCCGACATTTATTTTCCTATTTTTGGTGATTTCTTGAGTTATTGAGGAGTTGATCTATTGCTTGGAGGAGAAGACTACTCTTTTGTATCAATTTTCTTCTTGAGGTGGGTAACACTCCAACTCCCTTGCAATGTTTTATCTCATAAATATTTAGTATCATGCTAGGGATGAACTCTTGTTAATTATGGATTGTATGTAGCAGGATTGTAGTAATTGTAGAGATGTATGTATGATATGAGATTGTTGATTATGAGGCATAAAGATTGAATCGTGATTGTGTATGGATCTAAAATAATTTGTTCTTGAATAACAGAGTTTGCATGAAAGATCTAGTTTTTATTTGTAGAAATAGATCTAAAGAACCTATGTGTTATTGTAGATGTGTAGGTCTTATTGTATGATTAAAGAAACATGTTTTGAGCAAAAGATGGAATTTTTATGAGTTATTCACTGTTTTTAATGCGGATTCATGAGGAGTTGTACTAGAACTTTTATACAATAATTATATGTTAAAACCCTGGAAAATACATGCATGAATGGGTGAAGCACTAGGGTTAGGGTTTCGGGGTTAAACCCTAGACCTAGGGTAGGGTTGGGGGCTCGATTTTGGGGGTCATAACAGTGCTGTCTGCACTGTGCTGACCTCGAGTCTGCACAGTGCGGACAATGGCTGTTTGCAGTGTGGGGGGCTCAGGTTGTTTGCCTTTTGGTGTGGGTTTTGTATGTTAAGGTTTGAGAACCCTAGTGTGCATATAAATGAGTATATGTATATGTTTAAATCTAATATTTGTATGAAGTTTAATTGGTTCTTTTGATCGAATTTCGAATGTATAAATTTCAGATTTTGTTGAAATCTAGCTTCGAATTTTAATGTATTCAAGTGATGATTTTGAGGGTGCAAATTTATATTATTGTAGATAAAATTCTCAGTTTTGAGGGGATATAAGTTTCAGTTTTGAAAGACGAAAACTCGAATTCTAAAAGGTTATTTTTTTCACTTTCTAAAGAGATGATATTTCAGATTTTTAGAACTAAAGAATTTCATATTTAGGGATGAGATCCCAGATAATAAAGAGACTTGTTTCAGTTTAAGTTGATTAGATTAAAGAGAAATTTATTGGGTTTTATGTATGTATGGAAAGATTTAAAAGTGAAATTTGAAGGATTTCGTGGATTGAATTTTGTTTCCATATAAGAAAGAGTTTTATGGCAATGAAGGTTTATTAAATAAAATGTGAATAATGAAGGGAATTGTGGATGTACAAATGTTTATTTTTGGAATGAGATAATTCATGTTTGAGATTTTGATTCACAGCCGTGGTGTTGTGGGAAAATTACTGTTTTTCAGAAAAGAGAATATCAAGAATATTTTGAATGATCGAACCAAGTGAGATTTTTTATTGTGATTAGGGTTATTGTGAGAACCCTAGATGGACACTTAAGGCATTGAGATGGGAGCACTAGATACTGAGCGAACCCAAGAGTACCGGCAGTGGATATTTTGATTGTAGGAAATTAGCCTGAGGGGCTAGTGTTCCTGGATTGGCAGGTGAAGTCCAGTAGGGTAAAGCTAGTTCTAGGTGGCTCAGGTTGTTATTATTACCAATCTAAGGACAGACACTAAGTCGGAGTTGTAACAGAACTTAGGCAACATAAGTATGAGCTCTGTTTTCAGTCGAACGGATGTATTACGGGACTGTGTATTTGTTGTGTCTCTCTAGTATGTTCGTGCGTCGAGGGCCGACAGGCCTATTCACGGAATGGCTAGAAGTGAGACAGATTTGGTATGTTCGCGCATCGAGGGTCGACAGGATAATTCGCGTAACTTATGGTATGTTTGCGCGTTGAGGGTCTGCAGACCTATTCGCGGAATGAACGGTATATCTACGCATTGAGGGTCGGATGCCTATTTGCGGGATATACGGCAAGGAGGTGATTCTCCATAATTAGAGCGATGCTTGCGAGATGTTTACATGTTTACACTTGTACAGCTTGGTGGGTTGCCTTCCGGGGCTGGGGTCTATTCACCGAGTGTCTAATCTTGTCTCTGTCACTGGTGTAGTTATCATGGCGAGGGATTGAACCCTAAAAGGTGGTGAACGATAAGGGTTTGTCTTCGGACCTATGTAAAATGGGATGCATAGAATCCGAACAAGTGTGCATTAGTGTGCATTGTGTGCATTGTGTTTTCTTGGATATTGTTTTATGCATTTTCCCTTTGTTTTCCCGACACACACTTATTCATTTAGTGTAATTTCACTTGTTGATTTTATGAGTTGTTTATCGTTGTTTTATTTTATGTCGTGCGACAAGTTTGTGATTGTGAGACTTTGGAGGGTTACTATTATTATAGTATCGCGTCAGTTGCATTCAACTGACGTGCCCACTTTTCTGATCAGTTTTGCAGGATTTGCGAGTAAGTGGCTTGAGCAAGGTTAAAGCTTGGACTTCGAGATGACTGAAGTCAAATGTTGTGATGTATTGTAATAAATATGTTTAATTTTCCGTTGTGCATTGTAATAAAGAACTGTTGTAAAGAAAAGTTATATTTTTTCCTGTGTTTATACTGTGTTTGGATTACATTGAAGTAAAGATTTTGGAGTTGTGTCTCTTATTTCTATTATTGAAATTCGGGGCGCTACAATTGCCCATCTGTAGTACCACCCCTTTAACTTCCTCCTCTATGAATGGAGATACAAGAGATTTTAAGAACTGAACCATATCCTCTGATTTGTTCTGCCAAAATTCTTCATTCAACGAGACCCTAAAATCTGTTTTACGACCAAACCTGTTTATGAAGTGCGTTTAGAAAGCAAGATGAATATATTTTTCATCTTGAATCACTCATCACTTTGTTTGAACAGAGAGGATGATGTTGGATCTTCGATGTGCACTGGCAACCCGGTGGAAGAAGGATGTATTCACGTCTCCCTCTTTGAGCCAAAAAATTCTGGACCTCTGTTGCTATTTGATTCTTCTAGTTTATACAGTTGAGCAATGCCCTCCCTTAACGATAACAATCTATTACGTTCGGTTTGAGAGAGGTCTCTGGACTCCTATAGTCTCTCCAGACCGTCGATGTCTTCTAAAATGGAGTCTTTAGCTATTCAGATAGTTGCAAAACGTGACTTATTCCACTTTCTCAGCTTAGCTCGAAGTCTATGAATAGTTTCACACCAAATCGCCGTCGCTTCATTACTTCTGGTGGGAAATGCCCAATTTTCCATTACTAGATGGTGGAAACCATGTATTTCTAGGCAAGCTTTCTCACACAGGAATTTCTTATGGTAGCCAGGCTGCCCCTCACTAGAGTCAAGTAAGATGGGGACATGGTTCGAAGTGGGCCTTGGAAGGGATTTGGCACTGACAAGAGGGAATTTGGCTTCCCAATTCAGTGAGATAAGTACCCTATCTAGCTTTACTAGGATATGGGAAGTTTGCATATTAGACCATGTAAATAATCGATCTGGAATCGGAATGTTTACCAGCTCAAGGTTAGTAATCACACGGTTGAACTCCTCTATGTAAATATCACTAGCTCCTTTACCCCTATGTTCAAATGCAAATCTAGTGATGTTAAAGTCACCCCCCACAAGCCATGGATGTTGCCAACGCGTTTGAATTGAGCAAACTTCATCCCAGATATCTAAGTCTAGCTGACGCAAGATTCGAGCCATAGACTATCGAAATAGCCTGCATCTAGTTATCATTACGATGTTAAAGTAGAACGGATAGCGAGAATTCTCATTGGGCTTCATCTAGATAAGAGAAACAATCAGGGTTAAAGCCAATATCTATCCCACCTAAAGCTTCAGTGGTGGGATGAATCTTCCGTTCAGAGATCATATTCCCTTAAAATCTCCTAAGTCTCGCAACATGTGACAGTTTGGTTTTTGGGGACCAACAATGTCAGTCTTAGATGTGTTGATGATATCTCTAACCATCTCACGTTTGCCTCGCCTCCTCAAATCCTAACATTCCATAGAAGAATCTTCATTATCGACAGGGTTGGAGTTACGTGATGGGTCAGAATGAAGACTCGAGGCTAAATTAACTCTCTCAATTTCCCATCCTCAAATTTTATTCAAGAGGAGAGCGTTGCGCTCAATCGCCTACCGCAAGACCACAGGTTTCAGATAAATTAAAAGCCTCATAATCAGACATAAAATAAAAATGGAAGCTAAAAGACAACGCGTACCTCCATCATCGGTCCTAGCAGATTTGGTGGCAGCCGTAATCTCCAAAAAGTCACCCAAAGACTCCACATGAGCCCTCTTAGAAGATTTATGCACCTTGAAACCCAGTGGATTTTTCTGTTGATTGCTGACATGAAGAGGTAGTGACGAAGGGAAGGCAGATGGAACAAAGTTAGGGGATGACTTTGGGGAAGGATATAACTGTGAATCAGCGACAAAATCTACATCTAAGTCATAAAGATCATCGTATTCTAAATCGGAGCAAAGTTTCTCTTGCTCCTTAGTTCTTGAATTCAACCCATTAAGCAACGAACCATGAGTTAAACTCCTATTTGAAACATACCCCATCTTAGGCCCGTATACTAATGTAGCATTAGGCCCAGAAAGCCCAAGTCCATTAACTGACTCCTCAAATTCCCCACCGCCATGAACTCCATTCACATCTATTTGATCCACCCTCATTACGTGGCTCCGTGAATCTTTGAGATGCTCACTTTGTTCCTCTCTAAAACCACGTCTGCCACATGGTGCAATCTCATTGGCTTGAGCAGCTGGCCTTACGTGGTCTTCAGAAACTTCGAGGCGCTCGAATGTTTCATCTCCTTCTCCCTCGGTATCTTGTTCATCTCTTTTTTCTACTTCAACACAAGAGCCATAACTCTTTCCACTGTAGTTATTCCCCAAAAAATGTCCTTTCACCATTTGGGAAAGCTATTTCGCCGAGAGATCTCTCACTTCTTCTCCTCCTCCGTCCCTGAGAGCCACTAGCTATTTCTTCATCCATTGAGTCATCTATAATAATAAATGAAAATTAGAAAGCAATTAGTTAAGGATGATGAGAAGTGAGCAACATTCGAACGTGAAGTAGTTATAAATTGCTTGCCTCTCGGAAGCTCATCCATAGCAGTATTCTTCTTGATTGAGATGATAATTCTCTCTTATTCAGACAATGTTCACTAGGGATGTTAACAGAAATCCTTTGAGGAATTTCCATCATACACAAGATATGCAATATTGCTTAAATGAAAACCTTCATTATTTCTACTTGGATAGAGCAATATTCCTTGGAAAATTTCATCAAACACGAGATACCCAATAGAAAGATAAAGACAACTTACTATTTCAACCATTGTTTAGAAATAGACATGATGGGTTAGAATTCATTAAGGTGGGAACCGGTTTTGATGTTGGCAGCAGGGGTTGGTGATAATGGAATTGATCATATGGTTTTATAAACCAGGGTAGTAGCTACATTGATGAAGGAATGATTATGTGGTGGTACTGGACAAATGGTAGAAGACAAAAAGATCAAGAGGAATACCTGGGTGAAATGATTGATAGAAGAAAAGTGAATAAATCATAATATATTCTGTGTAATTGAGGTTGCATTGGAATTATAATGTATATAGGAAAGGAAAAAGATCTTTTGGATAATATATTGCAAAACTAGTAAGGGAAAAATAAGAAGGGAGGCAATAATAGAAAACATAGAAATTAGATAGGAAAGTACATAAATAGATTCGATCCGACTTAAAGCTCACGGAGCTCAATCCGACTGATAGAAGGTTTACATGTACGAATATGCAGCAAAATCCGATCCTAGCGAAGCTCGATAGTATTTTCGTGTCCACGGAATTGGAGGAGACCTTCCCTCTTGCGTCCGTCAAATCGATCACGAGATTTACGTCGGATAACATCCCGTTAGCACTACAATGCGGGGATGGACAAAGAAGCGAGCCACCACCATTCCGCTTTGAGAAAGCTTGGACTTTGCATGCCAACATCCGTAAGATTATCGAGGATTCATGGAATGCGAACACTGCGTCAACCAATGCCATCGGAAAGTGGATCACGAAAACTATGAGACTACGCAAAAAGCTGAAAGATTGGGCTAGGCAGGAGTTTGGTGAGATCAAAAGAAAGGTCGAGGAGTTGGTTGAAAGAGTTAGGGAATTAGAAGAGGTAGAGGAGGGAAGGGATTTAATGGAAGCAGAGGTGGAGGAGCTGGCAAATAGCAGATTACAAATAGATCAGTACGCAGAAATGGAGGAACAATATTGGAGGCAATGATTCAGGATTCAATGGCTTAAGGAGGGGGATGCAAATACAAAGTTCTTCCACAAATTCGCAAACGGAAGAAGGAGGCATAATCACATTACTGGACTTCAGGTGAGAAATAGGTGGACCGAGGATGAGGGCGAGATTAGAAGGCATCTAGACGACAAATTCAAAAAACTGTTTGGACAAACAAATTGACATAGATGTAGGCTACAGTTTGTGTTCTGGGACGAAACTAGAATAGATGGAAGTGAGGGGATAGAAGGGCCATTTGCAGAGGAAGAAGTGTTGTAAGCAATCGAAGGCCTAGGACAAGACAAAGCTCCGGGACCTGACGGATTCCCTATCTTCTTCTATAGAATATACTGGAAAATCATCAAAAGGGACCTAATGGAAATCTTCCAAGGATTTCACTCCGAGGCAGCGGACATCGACAGGCTGAACTATGCAAATGTAATTCTCATTCCCAAAAAGAAGGAGGCCAGGAGGAGTGAAGACTTCAGACCGATTAGCCTCCTCAACGGATCTTTTAAGATCATTATCAAGGTTTTGGCATCAAGACTAGCACCTCATCTAAATGATGTGGTAGGTGAATCACAGAGTGGGTTCATCAAAGGGAGGAACATTATGGACAGCGTCGCCTCTGCACACGAGATAGTATATAGAGGAAACAAAGAGAACTCTGATGGATTCCTACTGAAACTTGACTTCGATTAGGCCTACGACTCGGTGGAGTGGGCTTGTGTGGATGAGGTCCTCCAGCTGAAAGGATTTGGAATCAAATGGAGATTTTGGATTATGAAATGTGTGAGAGGTGGGAAATCGTTCGTACAATTGAACGGGAAGTCAAGGAAGGAAATTAGATGTCAGAGAGGATTGCGTCAGAGTGACCCCTTGTCTTCATTAATTTTCATGCTAGTGGCTGATGGTATAGTAGAAATGATCAGGAGGAGTAGGGAGGACCGAATTATCACGGGGGTTCGGGTAAAAGGGACTCCGGAAACCATATCGATTCTGCAATATGCGGACGACACAATAATCTTCGGGAAGGCAAGTGAAGAGGAGATCTTGGCAATTAACATCGTATTGATGTGTATCCAAGTGTGGGCAGGCCTGAAAGTGAATCTCACCAAGAGCTACGTTACACCCCTCAGCGATAATTTATCCACTTCGATAAATACTATCAAGATTATGATGGGATGCGAGGTGGCTAGCTACCCAATTACATATCTTGGCATGCCCATTAGCCCAGGAACACTACGGAAAGAGGACTGGAAACCGTTAATAGAGAAGGTGGAAAGGAAGATGGCAGGATGGAATGGACGTTTTCTTACACTCAGAGGGAGGATCACTTTGCTCAACTCTGTACTCAGTAGTTTACGATATATTTAATGTCGATTTATGAGCTCCCGAAGTGGGTTATCAACAGGATCGAAAAATGTAGAAGAAGGTTCCTTTGGAAGGGAGCGGACGAAACCAACAAGGGATTCCATTTGGTTAAATGAGGAAGGGTGTGTAAGAGGAAAGAATTTGGGGGCCTAGAAATACTCGATCTGAGGGATATGAATCGGGCGTTGATGAGCAAGTGGTGGTGGAAAATGAGCAGGAGAAGAAACAACTGGTGGTGCAACTCTTTTGGAAGCTATTGGAGACGAAAAAAATTCATATTTGGAGGAAGAAGTGCGTACGGAAGGACATCCTATATGTGGAAATGAGTGGCGAGAGTAGGGGATATTTTCCACACAAATACCACATGTAGAATTGGGAACGGAAAAAATACACGTTTTTGGAAGGATAAATGGTGTGGTAACAATACTTTACTAAGTATGTTTCCCGAAGCAGCAAGGAGCATGGTAACTATAGACTCGCTAGTCGTGGACGTTTGGTGAAATGGAAGTCTTAAGCTACAGGTGGGAGAGGAAGTGTCACAGGAGAGTATCACACAGCTACAGAGCATGAATTGGTTCATTCGAACTGAAGGAAGGTGGTCTGAAGGCACAGAGGATGTCAGGGCATGGTCTTTAGAGACTAATGAAAACTTCTCGGTTGCATCCCTTTACAACAGATTAAACGACGGAGGAATAAGAAGCGGTAACAGTAAGATTATATGGAGTTATCAAATGCCTTTGAGAGTAAATGCATTCCTTTGGCTGGTAGCGAATGATGCTATCTTATCAAAGGTCAATTTTCAGAAGCGAGGTATGCAGCTTCAGGTGGAGTGCTCCAGATGCAACAGTGGCAAAGAAGACTCTGATTACATCTTTTTCAAGTGTCATAGGGTTAAACTAGCTTGGGAGGTCGTCTGTCTTGGGTTTGGGTGTCTTCAGAGTCCCTCCTCAATTCTGAGGCTTGGGACATAGGGAGGGGGGTAGCATAAGAAAAGAGGATAGGAAAGCCTGGGATATGTCAGTGGCTGCGTGGGGCTTGTGGCTAGATCGAAATAATTTTTGTTTTTGTAATTGCAATCATAGATTTCCTGTATTTATACATAAAATTTTCGATTTCATTTATGCCTGGGCAGGTGTAGAACCCCGTATTTTCAAATATTATTTTATATTTGAAAAATGAATTTAAATTGATTTTTGGAGATTTAATGAATATTTTCAGAAAAATTTATCTTTTGTACACGTGCAAAACACGTGCAAATACTTTTTGAGAAGTTGGAAAATTTAGTTTTCTTCATGAAAAATCATTATTTAATATTTTAGATTTAATTAGTATTTTTCTAGATTTTTCTGAAATTAATTGGAACTATTTGCAATTTTTGAGAAAAGAATGACCTTTTTGCAAAATTGACATTTTTAGGGGTTAAAGTGCAAAATGTATATTCTGGACGTTTTGAATAGTATTGATTGAGATTTAGAATTTATATTTTCTTTTAAATCCAAATTTAAATGAATTTCGATTAAATTTCCAAGGATAGAACTATATATGTAAGTTGTGTTTTGGAAGGGTTTATTTTGCAAAAGTGTGGGTAAAACCCTAAACCTAATCCCGGATATTTAATGGATTTTTCCCCAGCCGTCATTGTTGATAATACACAGAAATTTTGGAGATTTATTTTGGTGGAGAAAGGAGTTTTTGGATCTAGCAAAAGGAAGACTTTTTCGTGGACTTTTCTCAATTCAAGGTGAGTGATATAAAAAATTTTTTGTTGTTTGATTCATGTGAGTGACTTTGTTTTGTTTGTTTGATTTTGTGAATATTATAATTTGTCTTGTTGATGATCTAAGTGTGCAAGTATCAATGATGTATTGATTTGATGTTGTGAACAATATAGATCTTGTATTGTGGTTTGATTCATGTGAGTAATTGTGGATGGAATAGTAGACCTTTATTATTAAAAATTGTGTTGCTAAAAGCATGTTGAGATCTGAGTATGAATATCGGGACATTAGATTTATAAATCAGACTTTGATTCAGATTTATGAAAGAAATTAGTCTTGTAAAACCCTAATGAAAGAAATGGTGATTTAGAACATGAGAACTTGAATTTTGACATATTTGATGTCTTGAGTAATATATACATATACATGATGAGGATTTGTTGAGATTTATCATTCTTCCTGAATATGAACTATTTTCACAAACATTGAATCATTAGAAAACTCCAGACTTGATTTTGTAATCAGACCTAAATTTTGGAAACTGTAGGCCGACAGTCGACTGGTACGAGCCTGATACTGTATTTTAGAATCTTTGAAAAAGTTGTTCTGGACAGTCGACCTAGCTCATAGGCAGTCGACTGGTTCACTGAGGAATGTATTTTGTAAAAATTATTAGTCCTTTCTGGACAGTCGACCTATAATCCTTTAAGTCGACTTATATACTTAGAATAATTTTGAGAAGATTATTGGAATTTACCTCGGGTAAGTCGACTGATTCCTTTTCTTAAGTCGACTTATATGACTTAGTTATTTTTGTGAAATTTTGGATATTTGTCCTCTGGGCAGTCGACTTACTACGGTACAAGTCGACTGGTACTGAAGGATCTTTGTAAACTTGAGTGTTCCTTGAGTGTTTGGTTCCCAGACAATTCAGTCTATTCTAAGATATTCAGTTAAGTATATGAATTAAGATATTCAGTTGAGCCACTTTGTTTAGTGGGACTTTGGTTTAGACTTTTGAGTTTGAGTCTCTAGAGGTGTGTGACCCTAGTATACCGGTGTTGAGTTATTTGTTGAGGCCCAGTGAGGCATTTCAGTTATTTAGTTTTGAATTTAGGCCGGTAGGGTACACCGCTCTAGGAGATTCGTTAAGTAATTAATTAACCCAAAAATGATAAGGACAAGCACTAGTGGTGATATGATGAACGGGAACATGAGTCAAGAACCTCAGTATGGCTTTCGGTGTGGGATTTAATCTCCGGAATTATCACAGTAGATTATTAGTGGTGTGGGATATGTCTCCGGAATTATCACAGTCTTGTGGTGTGGGACAATCTCCGGAATTATCACGGTAACTACTTGTGGTGTGGGGTTGATCTCCGGAATTATCGGAGTCGAGGTGAAGCACATGTGGTATTCGTGTGGTGACGTGTCAATGTTTCGGTGTGGGATGATCTCCGGAATTATTCAAGTGAAATATCTTGGGTGTGGGATCCATCTCCGGAATTATCGGGCATGAAATACTATCCATGGTTTATCTTTATCTCGTAGTAGTCATCGTGTTAGGATTAGTTGCATAGCGGGGGATTGAACCCTATGAAGTGGAGACGTTAAGGGCTTTCACCGAACCTATGTAGAATGGGATGCATAGACTTCGACAAGTACGCATTAGAGAGTCTGCATATAGAGTATTTGTTTCTTGGCTTGGTTTTATGCACTTGGTTTTCCTGTTTCCTACACCTGACACTTAGTTTAGCTCCACTTAATGTTTTATGTTACCTGTCATTTCGTACTTTCCATATTCTTATTTAGTACTTGTTGTTTAAGAACTTATGAGGTATGATCTTTTATGTTGTTTGTTTGTTTTTATATCTCTCACACCATTTATGGCTGACCCCTTTAGTTTGGGGGTTAGGGATCATCTCTAGCCTCACATGTTGCAGGTAGTTGCTTAGAGTTGGAGATGGGATGCTTGAGTGGTTTTGAGATATAATTGACTCATAAGAGATTTGTGTAAATTTGTAATAACAGTTTCGAGATAAATTTGTGTTGTAAATGAAGAAAATATTGAGTTGAGTTTGTTTTGAATTCCGCTGTGATTTGTAAAAGTTTGTTGTAATAAAAGTTGAAAATTTTAGTGGTGTTAGTTGTGTTTAATATTATATTGAAGTGGATCGCTGGGAATGTGCCACGTATTTTCTAAGATATCTTATTAGAAATTCGGGGCGCTACAGCAGGTCAGGCGGGTAGTAAGAAGAAGCTGTGCATGGAGGGAGAGTAAGCTGCCAGAGTCAGCAGGGAAGTTGGGATGGGTGTTCTTTTGGATTTCTTTGTATCTGTATTTTACTTTTGATTGTCGTTACATTAGACTGTTGAGATGCTAGATGTATCTTCATATTTTGTAATCTTGTATGTACTTGGTTCTACTGTGTTTTGTTAACCTATCATTAATGGAATGATGACGAGGTCATCTTTATTCTTAAAAAAAGTACATAAATAGAGAAGGAGTTTCAAAGAAATTATTCAATTTAGGTTTAAGCAGATCATTTTATATGTTTATTTCTCTTTCCTTTATGTACTTACAGTTCTCTACTATATGCTTTGGAGTTTACTACACTATATCTGTAACACCCCGCAAAATTGGAAATGACAAGCCCTTGTGTGTTACGCACGTGTATTTTGTAACGTGTTTTCACCACGTATTTTGATTACCGACTATTTATGCATTTTCCGCATTGTTTTTACCCTATTTTGAGTCAACAAAAATATAATATTTCAATCTCTGTATTTTACGTGCTTTTTATGTATTTTCGATGCACGTATAAACTACGTATTTTTACATCACTACGGGTGATATTTTTATGAGTATTGATTATTTATTTTACATGTTCGAACTCGTTTTATAAAACGAAAATTCAATTTTCCCTATTTTGATTAGAAATGCATTTTTTTGATTTTTTTGCACGTATGGTGCACATGCTAATTTATCCATCTCTTTTTTTACTCTCATTTACTAATTTTAAGCATGCATAGTCTTAATTAGCCTTCTGTGATCCATGAACCTAAAGATTAAATCCTAGCCCATTAAATTGATTAAAAGGAGAGCCCACTAGGATGATTAAGTTAGTAATTAAAAAGAAAGCCCATGGGACAAGCCCATTAATAAAATCCTAATTTAAGTTGAGCTTGGACTACTACATGACAAGTTACAACTTTTCGTACACATTTAGAACTATAGAAAAATGTATTTATTTGGTTGTGCATGTGTGCATGTGCACACTAGGAGTTGGCCGGTTTGCACTAGGGTAAGGGGTAGGCCGGTTTTGATGGGAGGAGAAGAGAGTTAGAGCTTTGTATGAGTGGGGAGAAGAAGAGTTGGGAGTTTTGGGAGTTAGGGTTTTGAAGAGGTGAAAAAGGAGTTAGAAATGTGAAAGGTTGGAGGTTTTGTGAGTTAAGAAAATGAAGCGTTGAAAATTAAAAAGAGCAATTTATTAGGTGTGTAATTTTGCACTTTAGACCCTAACAATATCCTATAAATAGCACCCCCATTTCTCATTCTCTTTTGCACCAAAACAAAATCAAAATAAGCGAAAGAAAAAGAAAGAGAGTAAGAGAGTTCTTGTGCTTGGAGGAGATCTTGCTAGGAGGAGAAGATCGTGCTAGGAGGAGAAGCCTTGCTAGGAGCTAGGAGTTGTTCCAACCTTCTTATTGATTTCAATCTTCAATTGAGGTGGGTGGTTTCATTACTTTCTAGTTGTAGAATATGCATACTATAAAATATGAATGAGTAATATAAGTTAATGTTGATGAGAACGATATAGATAACATTCATACTAGTGTATCATGCTATGAATGAGGATGATTTTGTTGTGATTGTAGATACCATGCTAATTAAAAGAAGAATTCTTTTATAATATGAATCATGTTATTATGTTTGCAAAATTTTGTACATGTTGAGTATGTGAAATTTGTTGAAAAAAGTTATATTCAAATCATGCTTGATAACTAAGAAAGAAGAAAAAAAAATGAATTTAGTTAGTATCATGAGATGTGTTGACATATGTGTATTTTTGCCATGTTATAATTGAAAATATAAACTATTGCTTGAAAGAGTCTTTTGTGAAATTTTCATGAATAAGTGACATGCTAGTATTGTTATAAAATTGAAATTTGTAAAAGTAGGAACATAAACTAGCTTTATGAACACTACTCAAGTCTTATACAAGTTTATGTGAAAAATGAGAAAAATTGTTTAAAGAAGTAGAAATAGAGTTTTAATGAATTTAAAATTTGTTGTTTTACTGTTTTTAATTTCAATCTCAGTCAAGAAAGTTTTATTTCAACTTCTTAGAAAGATTTGATCTTTGGGATAAACAAGTTGCATGAAAAAGAACCACTTTCTGAATAGTTAAGCAAAAGTACATTAGTACAATTCCTAAACAGAAAATATACTTAGACTTAGTGGTTAGCTAGTGCACCACAGAATACAACTTGTAAGAGATCTTGGATTCGAAACTTGATAGTCACATTTTTATTTTGATTCATTCAATAAAAATCCGAAACTGAATAGTTTGTATAAAATGTTTTCCATACGGTTTATGACCAAAAGTCCAAATCGACTTAACGGCTAGTGGGTTTAGGGTCTGGGCGCTGGCTTGGTGTTGCCGCAGGTCTTGGGTTCGAAACCCAGGCCTCTCATTTGATTTTTTTTTTTTTTTTTGAATTTTCTCATGAATTGGTCTTTTTAAATATAGAATGAAACCTTAGTATTAATATAAAATGAAATGAAATTTTTTAAGAGGTAGTATAGAGTTTTCTTGAAGTATAAAAATAGAAATTCGAGAATATAACTTGCTTTGGTGAAGAAAAGTAAAAAGAAATATTATTTTTGTGAAGTGTTTACTCTCGAAGAGATTGCATTTTTTAAAGAAATATCTTGAAGTAAATTGAGACATCATATGAGTTTGAATTTGTGAATAAGATTTTACGAAATGAAATTGTGTACTTGAAATGAATTATTATTTGCTATGAATAACTAGATCATGATTAGTGGCAAGACTTAGAAATGATTACTTTATGGATAAGTGTTAAGACAAGATTTTGATCATTTGTGAATAAGTTGAAGATGAAAATATCTAGGTTTAAGACATGTTTATTGAAGGGTATGTGTACCCATAGATTCTTGCACATGAAAAAGTTTTATGATTTAGAGTTAGTGAGACCTCGGGTACCTGGCACTATTAAATTGAAAAGAGTTGAGATTATGTTTTGAGATATGACCATGGAGCTATCTCGTATTTGTTGATAAAGCCCGATAGAAGGTAAAACTAATTCTAGGCTTGAAAATTTATTCATGTCTTGAACTAAATAATTAGGCACATAAGTGAAGATGTAGTAAACCTGGGCAAACGTAAGTGGGTTGCTTCTATATAGTCGGCGGTGGATCTCCGTGGCTATAGACCCAGTTGGCGGACTGTGGTTGCTCCGTGGGAGGTGGACTTTTATTTTTAAATCCAGAACTTAGCGTAGTTGGGCGGATATTTACCATACTCCAATGTATATACGTATACTAGGGCTAGGGGGCACTTGCGGATGATTCGCACGATGAGGGATCTGTTAAAATAGCCAGCGAGACTGAGATCCCTATTTGTGGAATGATCTAAACCTTGTTTTATTACTTGGTAGTTTCATGACGAGGGATCGAACCCTTAAATGTAGAGTACGTAGGTGCTTGCCCTCAGACCTATGTAGTATGGGATGCATAGAATCCGAACAAGTATGCATTAGTATCATCTTAGAATAAAATTGTGTGCATTAGGCATTAAGGCATGACATACACATACATGTTTAGTGTAGTCACAATTTAACACTTTATTGTTCATTCAATTTTCTTGTGATTTGTTAAAGTAATGAGATCGTTATATGTGCAGCATAGAGAGGATGGCCGAGTATAACATTTTTGTCAGTTGTAAGTGAATGCCGTACCCACAGCTTAACATGTAGGTAATGGACTTTGTAAAGAAGTATAGATGTTATGATGCAGTTGATGATCTACATTGTTATAGTTGCACAAGTTGTATTTTTGTGTTGTATTTCTTTTATTCTTCTGCTGTGTAAACAAAATGTAATGAACTCTGATGTTGTTGAATTTTTTTTAATTTTCTTGTAAAATTGTACGAAGTGAAGTGTAAAGATCCTGTGGAATCTCGAATTCGGTCTTATTTGGAATTCGAGGCGTTACACTATCTACCACCTTTAATGTTATTCTTGTTGTTTTATGCTTAGCGTTTATTTTCGTCTATCGCCTATCTCTTATGATGTGGTTTGGTTTATTTTGGCTTTACCACACTGTTGCTCGACGGTGCAGGTGTTTGGTTGCTGTTGCCTCTTGTTGTTTGTTCGTCCAGGTCTTGGCGATGAGGATCTAGGTTTGTTTTGCTGCGTGGTGCCTTTTCCTTTTCTTTCGGTCGCGGAACTGATTTTTTTTTCTTTTTTTTTTTCGGTGGGGGGGGGGGGCTGTCTTGGTTCTTGGCGTCTCTTTTGGGCTGCTTGGCTACCGTTACTATGTTGTCTTTTGCTTTGAGTTATATCTTTAGGCTGCCATCTCAGCTGCATTTCTATTATTATCCGTGTTTTGATGTTTAGTGGTACTCTTTCATTCTTTTGTTTTTGTTTTACTCCTTGTAAACATTGATTCTGTATGTTTCTTCTTTTTTACCTATAATATATTTTGGTAGGCCGGAGTCATTTGACTCTATCCTAATATCAAAAACAAAAACAAAAACTTTTTTTTTTGTTTATTTATTTAACAATTGTTCATACTTGTGACAGTTCAATTAGATCATCAATACTGTATAAGCAATTTTGATGCACAAATTAGAAATCATCAACAATGAATAATATTTGTGATGAAATATAACTCACCAAAAAAAAATAGTGTTATAAATGATATCAATTTCGATGAAAAAAAAGTACATCAAGAATGAGTACAATATCGACGAAAATTCTTCCCATCGAGAATTTTCCATCAGAAATATTAGTTTATCTACCATTGCCTAGAGCATCGACCTTAGATGCATGGGGTTATTGAATATAAAGTATGGGAACACTGACTTACGTGGATGGACGCTGCACCAATTACCCCACCATAACCTCGTAGCCAATCCATTGCCCACAGATGATTTGGTGCAGGTGTGGAACATCTCATGTGTATTGGAAACCCGCTCCAAAACTAGGAGACCTTCCTCCAAACTCCAAATTGCATCCTTCATGTATTGAGCTACCAAGGATCTTGAAGGATTATTCGATGTATCCAATCCACTGCCCAATTCATTCAAGGTCAAGGCCTACCTTTTTTGTTGGGTTTTTTCCACGTAGGCCGCCTACAAATTTGCTAATTCCAAATAAGCCACCGAAAAATTGCTATTTTATATGCCACCCAAAATATACGATTCATTCCGAAAAAAGCCATTCAGTTTGTTTATAAATTATTTTGAGAGAGAATATTCCGTAAGGTTTCATTGTTCGAGGGTAAAATGACAAAATACCCCATCTCTTATTAAACAAAGTGTTGTGAATGAGTTTATGGTCAGATTTCGGGTCAAGTTAGATAATAAGGGAATACAAAATTGACATAAATCTAACTTGAAATCCACCCACAATGTTGAGGTTGACAAGATACAGGGGTATTTTGGTTATTTTACCATCATCTAGTTAGACAAAACTGAATATTATCTCACAAATTAATAACAAAATAGTAATTTACACGTGTGATGCATGCATTTTTTCCTAAATTATAGTAATTCTCTAATCTCTAATATTAAAATGGGAGAAGGCCTTAGTGTCATTTGTAAATCTACCAACATGTGCAACACACGTATATAATTAATATAAAGGAGGTTTCAGGTTTGAGTCCTCCTTACCCCAGAGTTTTTATTTTTTTATCTCTAATCTCTAATCTCTAATAATAATAATAATAATCTCTAATCTCTAATATTATAATGGGAGAAGACCTTAGTGTCATTTGTAAATCTACCAATATGTACAACACATGTATATAATTAATATAAAGGAGGTTTCGGGTTCGAGTCCTCTCTACGTTAGAGTTTTAATTTTTTATTTAAAAAAAATTATTAAAACTTACATCGCACGTGTAAATTACTAGTAGAGATAATTTGAGTGTTGTTTTGGAATAAGCCCAATAATATGTGTGATATTTGTAAAAATATAGATTTGATTGTGGCTTATTTAAAGTAGAAAATTTGTGAGCTTCCTCTAATTCCGAGGCCCTTTTTATTAACACGTAAGCTGCACGTGTTTACGAATCTAAGTTGTAACCTGCGAACAAGGTCATAGCCGATAAACCGACAGGGTTTTCCTCAAAAACCATTTCCCCCTAATCTTTCCACAAACCAAAACCAAAACCAAAACCAGAAAACTTCCCCCAATTAATATCTCTTAGATCAAAACCCTAATTAGGGTTTGGTGCGGTTCAAAATCCCCAATTGCGGAGATGGACGTCCCAGAGAGTGTCGGCGACGATCGGCCGTTCAAGATCAATTTTGGAAGCGAGTCCATCTCGAAATTGTTATCGGAGAAGATTGCCGATAAACTCAAGGAATTCATTGGAGATTACACCGATGAAACCCTAGTAGTACGATTACTTTCCCTATTTGATCTGTTCCCTTTTAATTTTTAATTTTATTTATTGTTTTAGTTTGCGGCACTTGTTGGCATTGTTAGATTATCCAGCTTATTATGGTTGCCAATTGGAAGTAGTTTTTGATTTTGTGATACGTTCTAGATTAGAAATCTTTAGAGGCTGCCCCAATAGTAGATAAAATGGTGAGAATTGATTGAGGTGGGTTGGACACATACAAGGAAGGCCGATAACTGATTCAATCATGAAAATTGATAGGATGGAAGTTAGGGGAGCAAAAAAGGACTAGGGTAGGGACGAACTTGGGTTGAAGCTATTAATAGGGATTGGAATGTGTTAATTCGACAAAGGTGGTGGCCCACAATAAAGTTGAGTGGAGAAGGATTCATGTAGCTTACCTAAATATTTTTTTAGCTTACCTAAAAAATTTGGGATAAATGCTTTGTTCTTGTTGTATTCAACTTTTATCTTTTTGATGGTGTAGAGTAATAACGTCAAGATGCTGGATATAAGTGATAGAGGATTGAACCATTCCATTTTATTCTCTCATGTTTCTAGACATTTGTTTGTGTTAGTGTTAGTAATTTGTGAGTAAGTGCATTTGCAATATGGTGGATATTCAGTTATATTGTTTTCCAGGTATTTACTAATATAACCTTAGAAGGGATCAACGGTGGAGATGTGGATGAATCTGATGTCGGGTATCTACTTGTTTGCATTTTATTTGTTGGCTTTTCTACCAATCTAATTGAGTTGGGAAGGTTTTAGATTATTATGGTGTGGGTAGGATAGAGATGTCGTTGAGGTGTAAGGGATATTCAATGAACAATGCGGTGCTCCCCCCCATCATCCATCACAAAATTTTGTGTTGTAGGTGGTTGCAAGTGCATGTGAAAGAATAATGTTGCCAGTAAATATTTGCCAACTTGTAACAAAGTAAAGGGGTGTGTTTTTCTATAAAGCCTGTCTTGAACTCATATCAATTTCCTTTTTTACCATTGAAACTGTCATCCTCTGTAGCTTATAAGTTATAACTATCAGTAACCTGAAGGAGATTACAAGAGAATGACTGAAATGAAAATTTACACAATGCCTGAAATAATTGAATAACAAAGTAGGATGCCACTTTTGCATAACATAGCACATGAACAATGATCTTGCGGGTGTAGGAATATGTGATAATCCAGTTGCTCATGCTTGCATGTACTCCCATACTGGAATCTAATGCAGTTGTAGAAGATTAGTCACAATCTTAGAATGATTGTTGAAAGATGTTAAGGGTACACATCCAACACATATTACCTCTATGTTCGAACATATGATTCATGGTTTAGTAATCTTGGAGATGGAAAGTGCGCATCCTAATACATTTTGAATTATTGCTGAAAGATGCACGTTCAACACGTATTACCTCTATGTTCGAACATATGATTCATGGTTTAGTAATCTTGGAGATGGAAAGTGCGCGTCCTAATTATTTTGTGATTAAGCCATGGTTCAAGTATAGACTGAATAGTGAGTGCACAAAAACTCTTATCCTACATCTTTTTTTCCCTTATAAATTTTTACAAATGGGCACAAAAACTCTACATTTACCCTACCCAATAGCGTAAATGGTGAGAGGAATCAAGTTTAACCCTTACCCATTGTTATCCATAGTTCATGGTAGTGTTGGTAGACTGCCATATCCCCTCCCCTGTAGCTTAGGGGGCTGTAGTGTCACACTCCAAAGTCCCCATTTCTTCTTTCTATATTTATCTATCTATCTGTCAATCTATTTATCTATCTATTTGCCTACCTGCCTACCTACCTACCTACCTACGACCTTTATTAGGAATATAGGAAAGCAAAGATGATGGGTAGCATATGGATTCATGTTTTATTGGATGCCCATGAAGAAGCATAGATCCTTGTTCAGCTTGGTCTTAAGGTTACCTAGTTCGTTCAAATCCCTGTGTTTTGATCTGGATCATTCGTTCTAAAATGTTGTACAATCATGATCAGGAATAAAATGTTGTGCAATCATGATCCAGAACAGGGGAGCGAACCGGAATTGAAAAACCCTTGATGGGATTGTAATCCATGTGTAACTTCATCTATTATAAGGAAAAACTAAGGAATAATATAAACCTTGTGAAACATTTGGAGTTTTCAATTTATCTTTTATGATTGTTAGTGAAGTTATGTTACTTTGGTTTCATTTATATAATAAAACACAAAGAAAGCTATCAAGTGGCCCTACTTCAATCTCCCCAAAATCAAAGGCCCAGATCTAACCCAACAAAACATATTTTCCCCAATGTTCTAAAAAGTGCTAGGCAGTAGTCGGGCGGCCGATGGGGGCCTAGCGCTTGGACCTTGTAATCGGGGATTAAGCGGCTAGGCGCTAGGCGGTTTTTTAAATTTATTTATTTATTTATCGATCTTTTGGGTTTATTTTGTTGTTACCCCTTTTTACTCTTTATTGCTACTCATTCTTAGTTTCTTACTATTGAACTTTTTCTCCTTGCAATTGTATGATGGGCTTCACATAGTCTAATCGGTGTATTATTGTATTAGTGAACATGAGGACTCTATCTTCTCCATATCCGATGTAAACCGAGGAGCTGCGATTTGGGGGGAAAGTGAAGAGCGCGGTTTGGGGGTGAAAGTGAAGAGCGCGATTTAAGGTTTTTTACTTTTTTTATTAGGAGGAGAAAGTGAGAGCGATGGGTTTTTTTACTTTTTTTAAAAAAAAAATACTTAAGGCCTAAGCGGGTCTAGTCCGCCTAGACCCGATTAAACGCCGCCTAAGTTCGATTTTAGCCGTCTAGAACCCATTTCCGATTTTCATAAACGCCTAGGCCCTAGTCGAGGCGTTGGGGGGCCGCCTAGCGCCTAGGCCGCTTTTTAGAACACTGATTTTCCCCCCAAAAGTTTCCTCCCAAAACTCAAATTCAAATTTCCCTCCCCAAAACAACTCATTTATTTATTTAATTATCTCTCTCTCTCTCTCTCTCTATATATATATATATATATATATGGAAACATTGACTTTTATATTCTAATTTATAATTATTTTTCATCATATACTAATGTAAACATGGACTTTTATTTACAACTAATTATTGTCATACTATTCAAACTTTAGCTACATAATTGTTGATTTACTGTTTACAAGGCTTTTCCCTAGTGTGTGTGTATATATATATATATATATATATATATATATATATATATATATATATATATATGGAGGTGATCCCTTAAGGCCCTATTTCACCTCTCATTTTGAGATTCTCCATGATACAAACTCATATGATCAATCAGAACTATTCATCTTGTTCTACATGCCTAAGATAGCCGAAAGGTTTAAAATCAAGTTATTTGACATTCATTTCCATATCCATCATGTCATTTGAAAAATAAAGAATTTTTTGCTATACAATTTCACCATGTTGTAAAACACAAACAAATGAACTTTAAATAACTTGATTTTACACCTTTAGGCTATCTAAGGCATGTAGAACAAGATAAACGGTTCGGATTTTTCAGTGTTCTAAAAATTGCTAGACGGTAGTCGGGTAGTCGATGGGGGCCTAGCGTCTAGACCTTGTGAGTGGGGCCTAGGCAGCTAGATGCTAGGCGGTTTTTATAAATATATTTTAATATATTTATAAGAAAATATAATATTGCATAAAATACAAGATATATATAATACTAAAAAATAACTCAAAAAATTATAAATGGGAATTAGTTCAATGGTAGAGCGCTCGTTTTGCATATTACCCATTATCAAGATTCTAATGAGAGAGGGGCGATCAATGTGAGATTTTAACGATTTGAGATTTTGAGAATTTGGGAAAAGTATGAGAGATTTGAGGGATTTATTTTTTTTTGGGAAGATAAAGAGAGAGGAACGGGATCGGGGGTTTTGAGAATGTGGGGATTTAAGTGAACTGGTTCATTTAACACAAAAAAAAGCCCAGATCCGCCTAGACCCACCCCAGACCTGTCTAGGCAGCCAAACTTGTTTTTTTAAAGGTCCAGGCCATAGGCGAGTCGGCTGGGGACGACCTAGCGCCTAGGCGGCCGCCTAGGGAGATTTTTAGAAAACTGGGATTTTTCATGGGGGCTTCTTATAAATGGGGGGTCACATATGAGATATGAGGCCTCAAAATAAGGTGTGAGATAGAGCCTTACGGGATCACCTTCCTATATATATAGGGAGATGATCTAGTAAGTGACATATTTAATAAGATGATTTAGTAAGTGACACATTTAATAACTGAAAATAAGTGATCTTGTTTCACCCATCTCCACTTCTTAAATGCATGATCCGCACTATTCTAAGGGATCTACATGCTTAAAAACATAGGAAAATGAAATATTACGAAGTTTGACATTATTTATCCATGCAACAAGTGGTTGCAAATATGAACAACTGTTCGGCAATAGAACAAATGAAATCGCTTAATGCATGGACAAAACATATTCAAACTTCGTGATATTTCATCCTCCTCTGTTTTATGATATGTTGATTACTTTGAATGGTTTGGATCATGCATTTGAAGAAATAAATATGTGAAACAAGTTTTCACTTATTTCACTTTCACTTAGTAGATCATCTCCACACACACACACACACACACACACACACATATATATATAGCACATTCTAAAAATGTTTTGTGTTCCAGATAAATGTATTTCGTTCCGATTGAGCGATTCAAAGAAAGCTACCACTGTCATACCACGTTCTAGTACTACTGGCATTTTACGTACCCGTTTTTGTTCCACGTATCGAAGCGATCCGCATGTGAGACAACCTAGTTGTTCATATACAAGTTTGTGCGAACGAAGAACATATATCCTAGTTACGTGGTCCCATGAATGATTTTTGTTTAGGGTTTTTTTCTATTACCAATTGTTCGGGGTTTGGGGCCACCTGGCAGCAGTACCTTACTAGTTTTGAGCTAATAAAATTGCTATTGCTAATTGTGGGTTCTTTCTTTGATTTCTTTGTTGGCATTGTTTGCTTTTGATTTGATTGTTTAACTAATAGTAAATTTTGTGTGGATAAATACACCAAACAAGCTCAAATTTTTCTAAATACCAACTCGCAAAGGAATGGGATACATAGATATGAGTGTGTTTAGAGAAATGATAGCATGTCACTCTAAATGTGCCAACTCCATTTGTCATTTGCTATGATTGGTCCAATTTCAAAAAGTAAGTGGTCCCAATTAACTACATTTATATATTTTTTTAAAAATTATGTATGTACCAATCATGTGGGAGAGTGGCATGCTGTTATTTCTTGTATGTTTAATATAACATATTCTCAAATATCCGTTACATCATTATACAACTCCTTTGGAAACCTATTCATATTGTTTCATGTTCAAGAGTGTGACGTATTCCATATTGAAAATGATCGAAATAAACTCCCGCTGTACCATATCTTCAAAATGGTAACATTCTATATACCCCATTATCCCCTGCCACACACACCTACGGAGCAAAGTTATCCTTGCTTCTAATAAACTTGCGATGGCCTGCCATCTCCGCAGCACCAGTACTGACCATAACAACACGCTAACATAACACTCCCCTCCAAAACTATTGAAGTATTTCACCACATCTCACGACTTTCCCACCACTACCCAATTTTCCCATGATCATCAAAACCCACAAACAGGACTCCGCACCACTACCCGCGATCTTCAAAACCCACACATCTTTGATGAAGTTTACTGCTGCACATCTGACCTCATTTTTCCGAAGATAAATCATGGACTTCATTTTCCCCTACACCTTCCATATTTTATTTTGTAAATAATCCGAACTACTTTGTCCAGTCTACAACTCTACACCATTTGGTCATAGTTTTATTTCTGAAGTACCTTCTGCATGCCTGCCCTTATATAACTTGCAATTGTTCCCATGAATTGAAGTGCAGTGAGTATTCCAAAAAAAATGGATTTTTTCATGCTGCTTCCTCTCTTTTGCCTTTCCTGCATGATTTTCATCTCGGACTCTGTGAATTGTTATAATGTTCTGCCCTGGGATTTATTGTTTTGGTCACATGCTTTACTGAGTTATTGGCAAGTGTTACTGTGAAATTGTTTTTACTGGACCATGTAGTAATTTTTATCTTAAATGGACTCTTAACTTTTACCCTTCATCAATTTCAGGAATACGTTCTTGTGTTGCTCAGGAATGGAAAGAGCAAAGACGAGACAAGAAAGGAGCTGGATGTATTTTTGGGGGACAACTGTGTGTCCTTTGTATCATGGTAAAGATATTGTGTTAAAAGTAGATGCTTCATTTTCTTAAGCTATATAGAATATTGCTTGTTAAATGTGGTTATGATTATTATGATACCATCTACTTGCAGGTTGTGGGACCATTTATATTCAAATTTGTCCTTATATACAGAGTCGAAAGAATCTTCCTCTGATGAATTGGCTAAGACCAACCCTAATGACCAGTCTGGCAAGCACAACTCGCAGGTGGAATATACCTATGGAATTATTAAGAAAGACTCAGAAACTGAGAGGGAAAAGGTATCCAAAGTTTCTGGAAGTAGGCACAATAGGGAGTGGAAAGGAGTAGTGCAAGAAGAGGGCAACCCGTTTCCTCTTCGAAATACTTTAACTAAAATTCTGCGTTCAGAGAAAAGCAGCAGCAGATCTAATTTTAAACGATCTCCTTCTCCTAAACCCCGGATTGTCAGAAAGCAAAGCCGAGAAAATGATCAACCAGTGGAGGTCTGTATATAGCATTCTGTATGTATTGATTTTGTTGTGATATAATTCATGTCTAGATAGATTGTTTTACATTCTATATTGTGAAATGGGTAGCATGAAGTAATTCCTTTCGATGTTGCTTATGCTTTCAGGTTTTTGAATCGATAGTGATGTCAAAGTAGTGACATTTCCTCTTCTTTAGTATGTCTTGAAACTCTTTCCCAACTTTTGAAATAATGATGTATTGTTTTTCCCTTCTTTGTACTACATAAGTTTTGGAGTGATAAAAATTATAATTCTTTAGAGCATTTGTAGTCGTTTGCCAAATATCGATAAAATGGATATTTGGCAAACGAACGTGCTGCACTCGTTTGCCAAATATCCATTTTATCGATAAATCGCTACAGTCGTGTGCTATAAATGAGAATCGGTTTGAGAATTATCCATATTTGAGCGACGGCACTTCGAGTGCCGTCGCACCAAAAAAAAAAATTTGCCGCGTCGGACGGCACTTCAAGTGCCGTCCGTTGAAAAATAAAGGAATTTTTTGCAATTAAAAAGCCCAAAAAACAGATTAAAAAACCCAAAACGAATTCCTCCTTGGACGGCACTTCGAGTGCCGTCCCAATATATCCGTAGTTCCCGGACGGCACTTCATGTGCCGTCCTTTGCTATATTTAAAAAAAAAATAATTACCGTTTGACTAAAATGCCCCCGCTTAATTCAACGGCTATTTGATGGGCATTTTTCACAATCCAACGGCTATATTTTTCATCTAAAGTAGTTCACTATATTTTTCTATATATAGTACTCATTCTCAACCGAATATTAGCATAAAAAAATCTAGTAAATTATTCAGATCTCAACTATCTTCTCTGTCTTGTATTATCTCAACTATCTTCTCTGTCTTTTATTGAGTTATTTGCCAAAGAAAACAAATGGCAAATGTTAGAGGTGCAAGGGGAAGAGCTTATACGGCTCAGGAAGATGTTCTGCTATGACAGAGTTGGATCAGTATTACTCAAGATCCAGTTATTGGTACTGACCAATCTGGATCACAGTTTTGGGATCGTATTTATTCTACATTTAAGGTAATATTAGGCACTCCGACCGACAGAACAGCGGCCTCACTCACTAGTCGGTTTCAAGTGATTTCCAAAGAAGTAGCTCTATTCATTGGAAAATTGAGCAATGCAACAAGTAGAGCCGGTAGCGGAACAACAGAGGCAGACAAGGTTTGTAAAAAATATATTATTTGAAGTCATTATTTGTATCTCTTGTTTACCTAATAACGTTTGGAATATCAATGTGTTCTCAGATTCGTGAAGCGAGAGTACAGTATTTGGCATCTTCGGGGAAAGCATTCAAATTTGATGAATGTTATGAGATCCTCAAAGAGCAGCCAAAGTTTTCATTGCGCACAACACAAGTTTTTGATCGAGTACCGAATACCCAATTCGGTGAAGGTAGTGAAAGCCCAAACTCTCCAACAATCAACTTGGACTCAGATCTACCCATGGATACGGATTCACCTACACCCCTTACCCGCCCACCAGGTCGCAAAGCGTCTAAGAGAAAAGGCAAGTGTTGCCGAAACATCAGGCATCAAAGATATGGCCGAAGAAACAGCCATATTTACAGCTGTATACAAAGAATCGCAAGTTACAAGGAATGCGATAAAAATCCGAGAATGCGATCTTAAAGAACGGATGGAGGAAGATCGTATTATGGGTATCGATCTAAACACGTTACCTACGAATCAACGATATTATTTTATATGTAGGCAAAATGAAATTCTACAAAAACGAGGTTATAACGATGGGTGAAGAACTTGATCCCAAAAATCTGTATTTTATCTTAGTAAAGCATGCATTATTAATTTGAAATGAAGAAGAATCTTTTTTTTGCAGTGAGTAGACCCATAGCATCCTGTTAGATTGTAATTAGTGAATGTACGATTGACCCAAATATTATATACTACCATAGTTGAAAAAACTAAAAGAACTACTTTTATAATTATACCATAAAATTGAATGTTACAAGACAAAGGAAATACATACTAATACATGTCAAGTGCAATTACTCATCTCCAAATTGGTTCCAAATATGCTCCACAAGATCTTGAGGAAGTGCATGATGTCTTTGTCGATCATGTAGAATGACATTACGAAACGTTCGGCCTACTTCATCAATTGGTCCACATGTGCTTGGTTCGATCCCAATTGAGTCAGGAATTTGATCATAATCATAGTCAAGATTTCCATCGTCAAGTTCATCCTCCACAATCATGTTGTGTAAGATGATACATGTTTTCATAATATAGGACAAACTATCTGCATCCCACATGCGTGCAGGACCCTTCACTATTGCAAAACGTGATTGTAAAACACCAAAAGCACCAAAAGCACGCTCCACATATTTTCTTGCACCCTCATGCAATTCTGCGTATTTTTTTGTGTGTATCTGGTGCGGTGTAAGTTTTCACGATGGTTGCCAACGGTGGGTATATACCATCTGCTAGGTAATAACCCATATTGTAATTGTTGTTGTTGACGACAAAATTAGCTGGAGGTGTACGACCGTCAAGAATCTCATTAAATAAAGTTGACCGGTTCAGCACATTTAGATCATTGTTGCAACCTGGCATTCCAAAGAATGAATGCCAGAACCAAAGATCATAAGACGCAATTGCTTCGAGAATAATAGTTGGTTCCCGAACATGTCCTGTGTATTGTTCGTGCCATGCTGCCGGATAATTTTACCACTTCTAATGCATGCAATCTACACTACCCAACATTCCAGGGAATCCTCGAGCTCTATTCTCTTCTAGTAGTCTTTCCACATCGCCTGGTGTTGGTTTCCTCATATATTGTGTACCAAATAAAGTTACAATTGCAAAACAAAAACGAAGTAGACTTTTCAATACCGTTGTTTCGCCAATACGTATATATTCGTCAACAGCATCAGCCGCCCCTCCGTACACTAAACAACGTAGTGCCGCCATTATTTTTTGATGGGGACTTAACCCAACTTGCTTGCATGCATCCTGGGACAGTTGAAAATATTATCGTAAACAACAGCATTCAAGATCCGGTTGAAGAGTTGTCGGCGCATACGGAATCGATGTCGGAAAATTGAATCTGGGTAAACTGGATTTTCGGCAAAGTAGTCGTTCCACATCCGTCTATGACCTTCTTGTCTTTCGCGTCGAATATGACAGCGACGATTGATTTGTTCGCTAGCTCGGATTGCATTGCCAACCCTTATTAGACGGTTGTGAACAACCCGAACCACAATATTGTTGTCCTCTGATGAAGAGGAAGATGAACTTCAAGGAAAAGGTATTTGTAAATTGGCCATGGGAATTGAGGAGGTAATAACAGAGCAGTGAGTAGACGAAGGAGTTGAAGTTTTCAAAGTGGATTACATAAATAAATGTACACAGGATGGCAGCATATAAATAATGAACATGCCTCTTGAAGAACGAATCATTTATTATGTCCTGTCATATCTGAAATTTAACACAGGTGGGAAAAAAGTCAAAACCTATAATGGCTAGATAGGGACATGAACCGACTACTCACTGTCACTACAAAACAAATTACAAATGACTTGCCATGTGACAATCTTATGTTGACTATAATACCCTGAGGACTAATATGCCCTCATTTGTCATAATTACAATTTACAAATTAAAACTTTTGCTCAAATTGACGATAATACCCTCATGTGTCATAAAGATAAAATACAATAAATTTTGTATTACAAATAATGTAGATTTTTGTACTAATGTTCAAATAAATACCCTCATATATTACATATTTAAATTAAATACTACATACATAGGATGTACAAATATTACTATTCTTCATAACTATACTGTGTTTCAGGCACATATGTAGACGTGGATGCTCCTGTGTCATCTAAATTTGGATTCATTGGTCTTTGTCGGGAAAGAGATGCTCTGCCCATCGATACAGATCGCCTCGCATTTGGTAATTCAGTTGGAATTGATTCCCTCAAAACCATATCTGACAGTATCAATCGCCGAAGCTATGCTTCAATGTTGCTCAATTGTTGACAACGAGTATATAACTTTTCCTGGGGAAGGGTATAAAATATATAAATGAATGAGAGTACGTAAAATACAATTTACACTAATAAAAAATTTAAGAAAATGTAAATTCAATTTTCGTAACTCACATATGTTGGTTGCCCACTATGATGAAACGGGACATTGGCAGTAGAGTCCAAATTCTTCATAATAGTACCGCTTTGAAATAGTGGCACTTCGACGTAAAATTGACCAAGTAATACCGAAGTTTCTGCAGTTGATTGAGTTGGATACTCGGCCGGTTGCCAACATGGAGGTGCAGCATATGGCAACTGAGCAGAAGTATCCCGTATAGATGCTGGCCCAATAAAATCGACATTGGATGCATGAGAGAGTAACGACATTATAGGACCAATTGAAACCTTTGCCCAATACTGATCATAAGTTAACTGCTCTACACGACGCACAAAAGGTGAAGCTTAATTGGTTCAGGTAATGTAGTACCAGATGCCATGAAACGTAAGAGAGGAGGTGGGTTTTTTGGTATAGCAATATAACCAGTAAGTTGGCGAATACAACGATCACCAAGATACCATACACCCTGCAATCAATTGTCCACTTAAGCATAATCATACTATTTATAAAAAATATTGTAAATTCAAATGAAAAATTAAATATACCTGACCGCAATACGTAAAAGTATGACGAAACCGTGATATATATTTATCAACTTCTATTTCATACACATCTGTATTGTTGAAGAATTATAAGGCTGCCAAATGATTGAGGAAGGAGTGCGCATCTCAAACTGATTACGGGCCATCGACTGATTATATCGAATAGGATCACAGCGACCTGAATCCAAATATTCTTTATTCCATCGTATAATTCTCGGCCATACATCAGAATTAGACATGTGGGTCTTCATAGGGGTGTTCCTATCTCTAACTGGAATACAACAATTTGTGTACTCGTAAGCCCAATACTGTAAAACATAATTATCGATTATGTTAGGAATAGATAAATTGAAATAATATAATGACATTTTCGGTCTAAAATTAGTTTAGGATAAGTATTACCTCCAACACTTGCCACGGCCCATTAAACGACTTCACTTTAAGTCTACTACATGAATCCAAAGACAAATACAACAGAGCAAGTGCATGACTACCCCAATCGTATTTGCCAACTTCATTGAGGTCTACAACTGCAGCTAGCCAACCACACCTTACTAATCCAGCTCCATTTGTGAAAAGAAATGCACCGAGAAAGAACATAAAGAACGCTCGAGCGATCTTCATCTCTAGATTTCTGTCGCTTTGGGCTTCTTCAATCAAAGTATTAGTAAAATAGTTTTTGAAAAAACCAACCCGTAAACCTTGTGATTTCCAATCATCTACTGTTAGTTCTGGAAAGAACCGTTGCTGAACAACTTCAAAAGAGTACATCTCATCGTCGCATGGAGGTAAGTGGCCGACACCGATAGAAATTCCCGTAAGCATTACTCAATCTAATGGAGTGAAACCCAACTCACCACACGGTAAGTGGAAAGTATGGGTAGTGTCCCACCATCTCTCTACGAGTGCCTCCACGAGCCGAACCGACGATTTGTTTGTATTGATAGTCATGAAACGGTGCCATCCCGCCCGCTCTACTAGTAGTTGAATAAGTGGAACCCGTGAGCAATACTAATTGTACATCTTGATCGGTTCCTTCCAGTTTTTCCTGAATTTACAGAAACCACCCTCAGGGGTAACAGTAACATATTGACTTATATGTTTTGAATCGTCTACTACACGATTCCAGTTGGACTGATCAGCATAGTCGACACTTGACATAACCACTTCACCCTCATTGCTTGTGCCGGGTTGAACTGGGACATGTTCTCGCTTTGATTTCAAACGACCAATAAATCTTCGTATCGAAGACATTATTTCAGACTCAATAATAAATTCAGATATAAATAATATAATTGAGATTGAGAGGTGGATGAGATTGAATTGGGATTGATATTCTAGATTGCCGAGAGGAGAGGAGAGTTAGTTGTTTTGAGATAGAGTGAGATAGACAGAGAGTTTAGTTATTTTGATAGAGTGAGGATATAGCCAGAGAATGATACATATATATACATCTATTATAGAAGGGTAATATGGTCAAAAAAAAGCTTTAATAAAGCCTGAAATGGTGCATCAATTCCGGAAAAGTGCAAAATGGCCAAAAATAAATCACTTCCCTGTCGGACGGCACTTCATGTGCCGTCCATCGTTTCCGCGGCAAATTTTTTCACATTTGGCTCCGACGGCACTTCATGTGCCGTCGCTCCTTTTTTTTTTTTTTTTTTTTTTTTTTTTTTTTTTTTTTTTTTTTTTTTTTTGGGCGATCGGACGGCACTTCGAGTAGTGCCGTCCCACAAAATTAAGTGTTTTTTTCTCTCTCCGACGGCACTTCATGTGCCGTCGCTTATTATTTTACGATAGATCTCTCTCCGACGGCACTTCATGTGCCGTCGCTTATTATTTTACGATAGATTGCTAAAAAATAGCTTTTAACGAGTGCAGCAAAAGTTCGATTCTTATTTTCATTTATCCATATATCCATTTTTTCACCTTGAACAACTACAGATGCTCTTAGGAGTACAGATGCAGATACAAAAAAAGGATTATGTACCTGTAAAATACAAGGGAAATATGCATGGGTTGTCTACCTTTTCTGGACTGGAAGACCATATTAACATTCACCTCACCGAGGAATAAAAAGATGCATTATGTCACATCTTGACATATGAGTGTCGCTTGTGTTTATATTTAATGATAACCCCAGTAGGCATTTAATTTAATTTACTCATTGCATGAACTTATCCTGAATTGCTATCGGAGTCATGCAAGAGTTATTTTGTATTCTGCTATTCCTTTTGTTTTCTAAAAGATACATAGTAAGAAGCCTATTTTTTGTCATAATAAAGAAAAATTAACCTAATTAATGTGTAGACAAAGTTCAACGAGTCATGTTAGGTTTGATCCAGAGCTTATTATGGTTTGTTGGTTACTTTGGTACCATAATGGATTTGTCATGCAGCTCATGCTTCTTTCTCTAATTAATTCCCACTACATTGTTATTGTCAATTTGGATGGAGTATATCAGGATGAAGAATGTGTAAAATATGAGATATGAGCTATCAGGAAAGGGTGAAACAATAGTAACTAACTCAATTAAATGAACTAAAATTTCTTTCTTTAAGGACAAACTAGTTTCATTTGCTCTGAAAACAGAACCTTGAATCCTGGCCAACTAGTGGGTGGTGTTACAACCTTGAAACCCCGCATATTCGTTTCTAATTCAAAATCCTGAAAATTGCTGATCCTGATGCATGTGATAGTTCTTATTTATAAGAATATAGTACATAAAAAGTTGAAAAAATGTTGCTTATGTTTAGTTATAAAACTGGACCATCTACTTGGGTAATTGACGACACTGAAGTTTGTCTTGTGTTAATATTAGGATATTTGTCGTTGATATTTCTGTCTAGATCTTTTTGTAAAAATGAAATAAGACAGATGTCTTAATCATGTTATACTGTTAAAATTTTATGTTATAATAATTTATAGCTTTTTGTTGAATGTTTTCGACGTATGTTTATGCTGATCTCTTGGGAACAAAATGAGATTTCACATGCATTTGCTTGTGATCTCAATTTGTCGATCTCCTATAAGGAACTAGTTAGACCAATTGAAGCAACTGAAAATACACGGCTGATGAATTTTACCACTAATCCATTTTAATTGTATGATTATCTTGTCAGTCTATTTGATTTTGCAAACTCTACTCTGTATATCTGTTAATTGCCTTCTTATTGACTTATATATTCTTAAATCTATTGTCAGAGAGATGCAGCTTCCCATCCAGTGATTGGAGCAACTCGTCGGCTTCTTCAGTTTGCTGTCCGAGATGCAGTCAGGACTGTGCAACAGGTGAGCTCTAAAATTGAGCCAGCTCCCAAAAAGCGACTTCGTTCTGTGGTTTCAACATCGATACAAGACTCTTTATTGGAGGAGAGGCCCCAGAAACTAAGATCAGTTGCAAGGGTACTCAAAGCTGCAGCCGAAGCTGCAGAAGATGTTACTAAGGGTAGACATGGAGGAAGTGTATTTGATCGATTGAATGGTGCTAATGCAGCTAATAAAGCTATTAATAAGCAGTCATTAAATCTTGAGGAAGATGTGCTTGAAGATGGTGAGTACGGGGACCCGGACCGAATTAGGGGGTCAGACCTTGCAGAATTTAGTCAAAGAAGTGAGTATGATGGAGATTTTACTGGCGAGAGGAAAATTTTAGAGAGGGATACGGAGATGGCTGTCGATTCTTCTGAAAATGATGGATATAATAAAGATGGTGGAGTTGGAGAGCAGGGTGTACATGTTGCCCAGAGTGCTTCCTCTGCAAACAAGGATAAAAATTCATTTACATTGCAGTATGAGGAACCAACTAGTAATGCAGCAGCAAAAACATCCAGTAAGATTGTGAATATTTCAGTCAATGTAAATACATGGAAACCTCCCCACTACCAAGTTCCTAGAGATGTTAGTGAACCGGATAATCAAGTGTCTGTAGACGAACGTGGTATGAGTGCAGGGACGACTAAACCTCTACAACTGGAGGAGAATAATACTACCATCACACAAAAAGTAAGATTTTTTTACAAATTTGCACTTCGTTCAAGTTAAAGGAGAATACATGAGAAACAAAAATCCTGTTAGTAATTTTAAGCAATTGAATGCAGTAAATTTGAAAGTTTTTGTTTGGAAATGATTCACCTATCCTCTCGAGTCGTTTTATTGGCTAATGAAAAGACAAAATGCTAAGAAATCGGTTTCACTACTAATAGGCACTTCTCCCTTTATACTGAACACATGAAGACACTGGAATAAACCCATGTTTTGTCCAAAGTTTTTTTGGGTCAGGCATTGGCAGTTAATAGAAGAGGGTTGACAGAGTTATTGGACATAGCATGATGCAGTTTTTCAAACTTTGAGATAGTCCTGTCGAAGTATACATACAGGCCATTTTCACTAGTTTGCCTAAACTCGTGGAATTCCTACTTGACAACTTGTCTAACTAAACGGTGACTTAAATTGGTTGATATTCTTCTCTCCCAAAAAATACTGATATTTGAAATCTGTGCGTGTGAAACTGGTCTCACTAAAATTGTACATTGCAAGGTTATTGTTAATACCTCTCCTGTTGATGATCATCAAACATAATACATAGGGAAGTAATTAATCTTAAGGCCTTGTTTTATGTTTCATATTTTGAAACACTTACAAACTTTCATTTCTTTTCAATTCCTTTGATGATAGAATACTTGATTAGTTTGTTAGATTCTACCAATGTTATTTTTTCCCTTTACTATTTTGCCAGATCTTACAGTTGATCTATTTTGTACAGGAAGTTGCACGACCCGATGCTCAAAAGGAACCTAAAAAAACTATAACTTCAGCACCAGGTAAATCGTGGATTCTAACTTATGAAGGTTAAAATACTTGTAGAAGTTACTTTGATAATTAAAAAGAGTCACAGTCAGTATGAAAATTATGAACGAGATTTCTTTTTAACATCCTTTTCGTGCATGGCAGGTTCCTACACTAGTAGCCGTCCCTCTGATGATGTTGATTCTCGGACAGTCTTTGTCAGCAATGTAAGTATTTCATGTTGTCCATTTCTTTATGAGACAATAGCTGTGTTATACTTATTTTTACTTTATTATGCTTTGAAGGTTCATTTTGGTACAACAAAAGATATTCTTTCTCGTCATTTTAACAAGTTTGGGGAAGTTCTGAAAGTAATTATTGTAAATGATGCTACCACTGGGCAACCTAAAGGGTAAGTACTTTTGGTGTCTTTCTAGCTTTAAAAAGAGCAATTTCAGTTATTATCATTATTTACCTGAAACAGATCAGCATATGTGGAGTTCTTACGGAAGGAATCTGCAGAGTCTGCGCTGGCCCTGAATGGAACATCCTTTATGTCTCGCATTCTGAAAGTAAGCTGCTGTCTTGTCTTTGTATTAGTGTTTACGTAACTGTTTATTTTTTGCATTCGTTGTGTTTACCATTCACAGTTTTTTTTAACGTGAATTGCTTTCAGATTTGGTTGTATATTAGATAATTGATTTACACTTTCTAACTTAATTGTATGTTTATTTTCAGAAAACACATGTGAACAACCTTTGTGTATCAATTAATGATGCATGTATCTGCTTTATGTGTGCACCTTGCATGAATACGCGTATTTAGTCATCAGCTATTGATCATTATATTGAGGAGGCCTTTTTTAAGGGAGTTTGCAATTTTGTTTAGTGCACTGTACATCACAAGTAAAAGAAATAATAAACCCATAACTTTAACGCCTTTTTTTTTCTTAAAAGAAATAATAAACCCATAACTTTAACGCCTTTTTTTTCTTCTATAGTTAGTGTAAAGCGGTATAGGCAGCTACCTAGGTAATAGCACAGGTGAATAGCACCCCTAAACTGCTCCTTTTAACTCTAGGCAGTGGGCCTAGGTGGTCTGCCTCCATACCTAATAAAGACAATGGACGAAAAACTAAACTAGTGAAAAAAATGGGAGAGGGAAACATTTCTTGCCACAATTTTCTGTTGTCCAGAGTCACCTCACACAACCTTTGCTGCTCTTTCGCCACCTCTTGTTCAACTGGATGGAGAGACAGGGAGATTGAAAATTGGGTATGGTTACCCTATTTAGTGAAGTTTGTCAGGATCTGTTGTTCTTCACTTTGGGAGATTGAAAGCAGAGTATGGTTACCCTAACAGAATATTCTGTTAGCTGATCTTGAAGATGCACGTCACACAACACTCGTGTTTACTTTTTACCACTTTTAAGTGTGAAATCTTCACCACTATTGGTATGGTATATTGGTGGTATGGGGCATTTAAGGATGTTTCCCACTTTACAGAGCTTGGCTTCACACAGATTGGACTCACAATAACTTATTTGGGTTATCTATACTATCTGTACTATTATATAATGGGAGAAGGGTGTATTCGGTTTGGACTGTTTTGGGAAGGATAAATTAGACTTTAACATAGGTATTGCACATGGCTTGGAAATTGATGACAATTATGCAGAAAGGAATTGCATAGTGCTCTCATCATAAAAAGGTCGGGCTCTACTAATAGGAAATAGAGGTGTGTGTATGTACATATGGAGGTGTTAGGATAAGAACTGTTCTCACAATACGTTTCATGAGAACTCTGTGGTGGCACTTTGCATGAACACCAAATTGTTCATATTGATTGACGTGACGAAACTAGTCGATGTGGGATCAAAATTTTGAAATCCATTTTTGTGTATGCACTATGTCATTACAAAGATAATAACATTTTTGCCACATAAATTTGTAACGTTCCAATGCATGGGCAAGTTCCAATGCATGGGCAAATGGATCTCAGATGACTTAGTCTTACACCCTCGACTACGTTAGTCATGTATATCGAGATGAACGGATCAAATGATTCATTAGATGTCCCAGTGGAGTTCCGACCATCTGTTCCTCATGTACGGAGTTCTCACCGTGTGTGTATAGTATATATATATATATATATATATATATATATATATCCTGTCAGTTGCGAACAGACTTTTGGTGCGAATTGGTGTGCAAACCACTACTGATGTTGCCACTGGGAATAGCGACATCAGTGCAAATTTCAAAAAACATACAGTGATGCTGCTATTCTCAATAGCAGCATATTTGCACTGATGCTGCTTCTGGGAGTAGCTACATCAGTGCAAATATGCCGCTTTTGAGAATAGCGACATCACTTTATGTTTTTTAAAGTTTTCAATGATGTCACTACTCCCAGTGGCGACATCAGTACTGGTTTGCACGCCAGTTCGCACCAAAAGTCCATTCGCAACCGAAGGGGCCTCGCGCTCTCTCTCTCTCTCTATATATATATATATGTGTGTGTGTGTGTGTGTGTGTATATATATATATATATATATATATATATATATGAACACTCTGGATCAGGGATGGATATATATATATATATGAACACTCTGGATCAGGGATGGCTATGCATGGGGTTCATGAAGCTAATATGGTCTATATTAGCTTCATGAACCCCATGCATAGCCATCCCTGATCCAGAGTGTTCATCTTGATATATATATATATATATATATATATATATATATATATATATATATATATATATATATATAT
>JACEHZ010000156.1:0-250826 GCA_017893485.1 Hemerocallis citrina | reverse complement strand
CCCCCCCCCCCCCCCCCCCCCCCCCCAAGTCCATTTAATTCCATATAAACCCCTTATAGAAAATTCTAATAGGGCACTCTCCAATTAATTATATATATATATATATATATATATATATATATATATATATATATATATATATATGGGAAAAAGGGGTACGAGAAACTTGCTCATTTAGTAAATAAGTAATTGATGATGTGGCATGCATGTGATTGAAAAATCCTTAAAAGAATTAGTTGTCCAATGTATCACATGCATGTCACATAATCATTTGCTCATTTACTAAATGAGCAAGTTGTTTATATCCTTTTTACCATATATATATATATATATATATATATATATATATATATATATATATATATATATATTCTTAACACGGGGTGTTACAAACAATGTCATGGTGAGAATGGTTGTAACTTCTGTCTCATTCTCTAGTTGAATATCACCTCAGTTATTTCTCTTTCGGATTAGGGTTAGCCCAAATCGGAACAAAATTGTGTGTTTGGTTTAATCTTTTATTTTTCTTGGTGGTTTCTAGTGATCATGTTGCATAAAATCTACATGAATTTCTAACAATATCAAAACTTCCATAAATTCGAACAAAAATTACAAAGAGGAGATGAAGATTATGGTTTTGAGGTTGCCATAACTGATAATGTGACACTCAGTCTATAAAGGAAACTAAAATATTGAAACGGATGCTATCTTTCAAAGGGTGGAAGATAGCTATTGTTTAAAGCATCCACTATCGTTTGGTGAAAGAAAAAAAAAAGCATTTTTAGCAATGGAAATAACAATCAAAGGGGGAACGCCACTATCGTTTATTACCAAATTTGCAAATATTGGCATTTCCGTAAATATTTTGTTAAAAATTTTGGTGGATGGATGATCTTCATCTGTCCCACCTTTTTTGGGGTTTTTTTTTGTAAAATGGCATTTTTGTAAATTAATGGATAGCATTTTCATAAATATTATTTTAAAAATTTTTGTGGACAGATGATCTTCATCCGTCCAACCTTTTTTTGTTTTCTTTTTTGTAAAATGGCATTATCGTAAATATTTTTTGAAAAATTATGGTGGACGGATGATCTTCATTCGTCCCACCTATTTTTGGTTTTTTTTAATTTTGAAAAATGGCATTTTTGTAATTAAATGAATGGCATTTATGTAATTATATTTTGGTAGCCAGATGATCTTCATCCGCTCGTTCAAAAAAAAAATTAATAAAAAATATGAACGGAAGATCATACTTTGTCTTCTATATGTAGAAATCGCTAAAGCCGACTGCTAAATTTAGCGATCCACATTTTATTTTGTTTGCTATAAATGCATTTATAGCGAACGATAGTGAGGAGTTTGGATCTCAAATGCCAAATTTTGAGTGTTTAGAAAACGATAGTGGATGCACTTACGGGTACTCCCAAGTCGAAAGCGATCAATTCAGGATGGGAACAATTAATGATTTACACAGGTTTGGTGTATCTAGTGACATCTATACAATATTGCACCATTTTTAAAGTTTCATTAAGGAATAGGATTGCACTTCAAAATTTTGATGGAGAAAGAGTGGCGGTTGCCTCCTATATTTGCTTTTTTTTATTATAAACAAATTAGAAAAATTCTTGGACCAAAAGTGATTTAGCATAATATATTGTACATATATTATCTAGAGAGAAACTATAAAGTGAAGTCATATAATCCTACTGTCTAAAGTGGATTTTTTTTTTTTTTTTGAAATAACAAAGAAATCTTTTGGACTTTGAATATTATGTATTATGAGGTCTTGTTCAGTTATTTTTCGTTAATAAAACATGGTAGAGATCGTCATGTTTGAGTCAAGATTATAATAATGATAACTAGTAGTTTACACGTGCATCTCACGTCTTAATAAATATAGTTTTTTTAAAAATAAAAATTTAGAAGTAATCTGGATTTGATCTAAAACCTCATTTACAATAGTTATGCACTTGCGTTGTACGGGTTGGTAGATGGACAAATTACACTAAGACCTTGGCTCATTATAGTAGTAGAGACAACAATAATAATAATAATGGCAAGCATACTTTATATACATGGCAAACGTCCATAGATTGGGAAGTTACAAATGCTTTTATAATTTTTTGGTAGGGGCCGGGGAAGTTACAAATGTTGCAACAGCATAACACAGCAAATTAAGAATCTGACACAAGCAAGAGGCATACTATTCAAATCCCGCCCGCTTGTAATAGACCATGCTCTATTTTGAACACCAATAAAAAAGAAAGTTTAGGCGATGCGGTTAAAAAGATTATATGTATGTGTATATACCCTTGCTTTTGGCACATCATGGAATTTATTATGATCATATATCATGGTGGTTCTGATTCACTTTTGAATCTAGTGTTGAACATATGCGATTGATAGGAGGGAAGGTAAAGGAACCATTTAGTAACCCTCTTGCAATTGTCTTATAAGCAGCTTCAGTATAGTGTAAACCATCCCAAGAAATGTACAATGATGGATCATCGCAAATGCTTATATTTGTATCATTATCCCCACAATCTAGAGGTCGTTTGAAGTTGTAAGGACCACCACCTCCACAACAAGCCACCAATGGAGAAGCTTCAAAACCTGTTATCCTTCAGTTTAATTAGCACAGATAGTGTATATACTATGTAGTATGAATACTTCTATCATTGAGGCATACTCGTATTGGAGACATGTACATGAACAATTCTTATGTGTCCCCTAAATTTACGGTTTTCAAACAGCTTTGCACAAAAGAAATTTCCATGTTTGCGTTGAATATATCATTTTTCATGACAATGTATTGATTAAGGGTATTTTCATTCAGAAAACCGAGATTTTAACGGATTAATTTCTAGTATTATTTTGGACGGAAAGGTGTTAAGGGTCATAAACCAAATTTTCCGAATGCACAAGAAGGTAAACAAATTAACTAAAATTTAGAATTTATTTTTTTCTTTTTTTAGAGAAGATGAAATATGATGCAAGCGGAATATGAATCTTAGACTTCTAAAATAAACTGCAATAGCAACACTTATGGACTAGTCCAGAGAGACAGGAAGCTAGTTTACCAAATTTGTGAGGAGATTCATACAGACGCAAAGTGGCGTTGTAATAATCAGCATAAATGATGGTTGCATAAGCATGGCGTTGGCGAATCCGATTCAGCTCCTCTATGAGATTGGCGTTATGATACTCTGCAAAATCATTCAACCACTTGATGCATCCAGTATGCATATCATAGTCTTCATTTGCTCGACCCTGGAAATGTGTAAGGTACGCTGGCGAACATCCAATTGGGAAGTTTCCGGGAACTACCAATGTCCTAGCACCAAGTTTAATCAACCCCTACAAATTAATCAATAAGATGTCAATATTAGAATTACAAGGAGTAGACAATTATCAGTACTTGTAAATGTAAAATTGCGTACCATATAATTAATCTGATTCAAAGAATACCTTAAAACTTTCAATTTTTGTAGTTAACCTCATTCAAAACTTCACAGATATTAGTCAAATGCAGATTTGAGATTACTATTCATATTCACACGTATAAGATTGTTCAAATTATTTTGAGGAAAAACTTATTTTATGAACTAGAAATGTTTAACTAACAGTGACTTTAATTGTCAAAGTTTATTAATTTGTGTAACTTATTTATCAGCAATCATTCTCTTTTTTTTTTCTTTTGACTAAATTTGATAGAGTTTAATGACTCCAATTTTATATATATACAAGGTATGCCCGTGGGCACGTGCCTACGGCACGTATTCGGAACGATACAACATATGAAAAATCATGTAAACAGTAAGGAATGATTTATATAGATGTTTATTTGCTAGTAGACGTTGATGTATTGATTTATTTTAAAGTAGGATTATGAAGTGACCTTAATGTTTATTGGTTTGTATATTGCAGGATTATTTGTTAGCAGCTCGGGATTGAAAAATAGTATTGTGAATCTACAACAGTAGTGAATCGGAAATTCCTTGCTATGTGTGACTTGAGCATGAGAGATTTCTTTTTTTATTTGGAGTATAACATAAGTAGCAATTAATTTTCTAACTGCATGAGTTATGGTTAACGCCTCAAACTGCATGAGTTAGTTCCCCCTTGTTTGTTTTTTATGTAGTTAACCATGTATGAATTTAAAAGAGAAAATTTGTTGTGATATATACGTGAAGTGAAATTGCAGCAAAGCAGATCAAAATACAATTTTATAGCTACAAAAACCCGAAATACAGGGATTAAGTATGGATTTGTCCATAAAAGCACAATCAAGCGAATTAAAAAATTTGCAATGATCTTTCAAAACAGCAAATGTCCAAATATTCAAAAAAAAGCATAATCCGAAATTGTATAATAAAAAAAAGGCATTCTAATCAAAAATAACTCACCGAAGCATTCTAATCTAAAACAATTACTCAGTGAAGTATTCTACAATCAGATCATATATAGTAATTCAAAAGCAATTAAATGGAAGTTAATGTTATTGAGTTATGAAAGCATAATCCGAAAAAAACATAATTAAAAATTCTAAATAATAAAAAAAAGCATAATCAAAAATTATAACAAAAACAAAAACATTCACTGTTTTTTTTTTTTTTGACATACCTGGGTAAAAAAAAAACAGAGAAAGAATTATGAAAAAGGATAAAATAGGGGGAAGAGAGATATAGTAATAAGTGAAGGGGTTGTTTTGTTTTGGGGGAAAATTTTGAATTTTGGGGGGGAAACATTTGGGAGGGAAAAATGTCTTTTGGGAGCAAAAATCTAGACTGTTGATTTTTTTTTTTAATCTAAATGAATGAGAGCTACTTGATAGCTTTCTTTGTGTTTTATTATATATACTAGATTTGCTCGTGGCCACGTGCCTACGGCACGTCTTTAGAACGATGCAGCATATAAAAAGTCTTGTAAATAGTAAATCAACAATGATGTAGATGAAGTTTGAATAGTATGACAATATTTAGTTGTAAATAAAAGTCCATGTTTCCATTAGTATATGGTGAAAAATAATTATAAATTAGGGTATAAAGGTCCATATTTCCATATATATATATAGGAAAATCTTTCATTGTGCACCACCCCTCCGTGTGCACTCATGTGCACTCGGCCTTCCTGCTTTCGTATCGACGATCCGAACCGTTCACATTGATCTATACATCTAAATTAGTCTAAATATCTAAAATCAAATCATTTAAAATTCATTTGCCCATCCATCATGTGACTATAAAAAATAATAATTTTCAGCCATACTATTTTGTAATACTTCAATGGATGGACAAATGAATTTCAAATGATTTGATTTTACATATTTAGACTAATTTAGATGTGTAGATCAATATGAACGGTTCGGAGCATCGATACGAAGGCAGGAAGGCCGAGTGCACACGCCGTGTGCACCATAGGCGGTGCACAACGGAAGACTTCCCTTTATATATATATATATATATATATATATATATATATATATATATATAGAGAGAGAGAGAGAGAGAGAGAGAGAGAGAGAGAGAGAGAGAGAGAGAGATAGATAGATAGATAGATAGATAGATAATTAAATAAATAGATGAGTTGTTTTTTGGGGGGAGGAGGGGAATTTGAATTTGAGTTTTGGGGAGAAACTTTTGGGGGGGGGGGGGGGGGGAATGTGTTTTGTGAGGTTAGATCTGGGCCTTTGATTTTGGGGGGATTGAAGGAGAGCCACTTGATAGCATTCATTGTGTTTTATTATATATACTAGATTTGCCCGTTGGCACGTGCGATACAACACATGAAAGTCTTGTAAACATTAAAACAGCAATTATGTAGCTCAGGTTTGAATAGTAAAACAATAATTAGTTCTAAATAAAAGTTCATTTTTCCATTAGTATATGTTGAAAAAAAATTATAAATGAGGGTATAAAATCCAACTTCTTAGAATTTTGAGAGTGAAAAATGATGAAATTTAACTGTTCATGAAATATTTTCTATTTTCAATGTAACATGAGTCATTAAAAAAATACATAAAAAATCTGGAAATTTACAAACTTGAAATCTGAAAAAATAATTTTCTGAGTAAATAGAGAAAGAATGAGAGAGAGAGAGAAAGAGAGAGAAAATAAAAAATAAAGGAGTTGTTTTGGGGGGAAACTTTTGGGCGGAAAAATAAGCTTTGTGAGGTTAGATATGTTGGAAAATTTTTTTGCAGATTTTCCAGGCCGGATTCCAGTGGGCTCCGGCCACAGGCGGTGCCGAAAATTGATGGGATCATGTTCCTCTCGTCGGTACTATTCTGTGATGTACTCATGTGCCAAAAATGAATTCCGTATGAACGAGAAATATTGGTCCAAAGTTGGGTACTCGAAATGTTCTAACTTGGATATTGGGAAAAAATTGATACTCCCATATCCGAAATGGGAAAAGTTTTTTCTAGTATATATACTAAAAAAATAGACTAAAGGGCGTGGCCCGGGGGTTACCACTAACGTGTAGTGGAGAGAGGACTTAGCCAAAATGACAAACACACACGCGCACCTGACCCGGCTCCGACCTCGGCCCCGGCCTCGGCTTTGGCTTGGTCTGGCCTATATGGTACCATTACCCTGTAACAGCAGAGTAATGGCTCATCAGTTAGGACTTTGAACCATCACTCTGCTGTTACAGAGTAATGGACCATTACTCTGCTGTTACAGAGTAATGAAGCCTCCCATCAGTTGCTCCACTTCTCCTATAAGACCAGAAAATTCTGTCTGCCAGAATAGAGAGTTCAGAAATCTGAATTTCCTTCCTCTTCTTCTTCCTCTGGTTCAAAATCTGAGAGTGCAACACAGTAACAGGTTCGCTGAGATCTCTGGAGTTAGGGTGCTGCTTTTCAAGAAAAAGGTAATACAGTTATATCCTGGGAGGCAATTCGCCAGCCACCGTCACACTATGGGGCGAATTTTGCTTTAAGGACAGAGATCTTAATCTCGACTCTGTATTAAAGTTTTTGGTTTGTTCTTTTCTTCCTGTAAATTTTGGTTCTTCACAAATATTATTAGTATTTTCTGTTTTATGAAATTAATGTTCAAATAATCTTAAAGGAAAATTTTTCCTCTATTCTAACAGTTTTTTGTGAAGATTCTTTAAAGGTTCTGTTATCATTTCGGAAAAACAACTAACAGTTATATTCTAACTGTTTCAGAACATGGAAAACACACAGATCGAAAGTGTCAATGGGCTTATCAGTACCGAAACACCAGTGACCCAAAATGTGACTGCACAATCGGTTGCGGCACATTCGGTCGTTCTGCCCACCCATATTACTGTGGGAGAAAAATCAGAGAAGTTCAATGGAACTGGATTCAAGAAGTGGTAAGGGAAGATGCAGTTCTACCTGACCACCTTGAAGCTGGACAGGTTTCTCACCGAATATGCCCCTATGCTGGCACCAATGGATGCACACTCAGTTGCTGCGGTTGATGCATGGACTCAGGGTGACTATCTCTGCAGGAACTACATCCTAAATGGCTTGGTAGACCCGTTGTACAACGTCTATTGTGTCTTCAAGTCATCCAAACTCCTGTGTTGGTCTTTGGAAAAGAAGTACAAAACAGAAGACGCTGGGTCCAAGAAGTTTGTAGTCGGCAAATTTCTGGACTACAAGATGGTTGACTCCAAAACAGTGGTGAGTAAAAATCCAGGAACTGCAGGTGATAATGCATGAAATCGCTGCAGAGAACATGACACTGTGCGAACCATTCCAAGTTGCAGCGTTCATCGAGAAACTTCCACCTGGATGGAAAGACTTCAAGAACTACCTCAAACACAAGCGAAATGAGATGTCTCTTGAAGACCTCATTGTCAGGTTGCGTATCGAAGAGGAGAATCGCAAGGCTGACAGGTCTTATGGAAATCAGTCCATAGAAAAGGCAAACATGGTGGAGCATGAACAGAAAGGCAAAAAGAGAAATTTCTTGCCACATGCCTCAAATAAAAAACTGTCAGCAAAAAGGTTTGCTGAAAAATGCCACAAATGTGGTAAGCTGGGCCACAGAATTTCTGAATGCCGCAGCAAGGACAACAACTATGCTGGAACTGGACAGGCAAAAGGAAATGACAGATCCCATGCACACATAACTGAGAACTTGTCCACCGGTGTCTCTGGCCTGGACCTCTGTGTTGTTGTATTAGAGGTGAATCTGGTGGGGAGCAATCCTCGAGAGTGGTGGTACGACACTGGGGCCACCAAGCACATCTGCTCGGACAAGAAGATGTTCACTTCATACCAGAAGTGCAACAAGGATGAACAGATGTTCATGGAAAATTCTTCCACCTCCAAAATTGCAGGAACAGAAAAGATAGTGCTGAAAATGACTTCAGGCAAGGAACTGACACTCACAAATGTGTTGCATGTTCCAGATATTAGAAAGAACTTGGTATCAGGATCATTGCTAAGCAAGAATGGATTTAAGGTTGTTCTTGTTTCTGATAATTCTGTATTGTCTAAAAATGGGGTGTACTTGGGTAAAGAATATGTAAAGGATGGACTGTTCAAGTTTAATGTAATGACAGTAATCCCTAAAATTATTGTTCCTGTTGTTCCCAAAGTTAATGAAATTACTCCTATTGTCTATATTGCTGAGTCTTCTTCTATTTGGCATGAAAGACTAGGCCATGTTAATGTCAATTCTATGCGTAGATTAATTAACATGAATTTGCTACCAAAATTTAAGGTAGACAACTCTGAAAAATGTGAAGTTTGCACGGAAGCCAAACTCACTAAAACTCCATCACGTTCTGTAGAAAGAAACACAGAAACTCTAGGTCTAATTCACACGGATCTGTGTGATTTAAAATATGTGTAGACCAGAGGTGGCAAAAAGTATTTTGTGACATTTATAGACGATTACACAAAATCCTGTTATGTATACTTGTTACATAGTAAAAATCAGGCTTTGGATAAATTCAAAGAATATAAGCTTGAGGTTGAGAATCAACTTGACAAAACGATTAAAATCGTCAGGAGTGATAGAGGAGGAGAATATGATGCACCATTTAATATGTTCTGCTCTGAACATGGAATAGTTCATCAGATAACTGTTCCTTACTCACCTGAATCAAACGGTACTGCCGAGCGCAAGAACCGAACTCTAAAAGAGATGATGAATGCCTTATTGTTGAATTCTGGCTTACCCCAAAACATGTGAGGGAAAGCGTTGCTGACTGCCAACTACATTCTCAATAAAATACCTCACAAGAAAACTGACAAGACACCATACGAACTGTAGAAAGATAACATACCTTCGTATAAATACCTCAAAGTGTGGGGATGTCTAGCAAAAATGGCAGTACCTAATCCAAAACAGGTCACCATAGAACCTAAGACGATTGATTGCATATTCATAGGCTATGCACACAACGGTAGTGCATATCGGTTCTTGGTATATAAATCAGTTATACTGGATATCCATGTGAATACAATAATAAAATCAAGGAATGCTTTCTTCTTTGAACATGTATTTCCATGCAAGGATACTACGTATCCCAAACGTACACGTGAACAAGGGAATACAAGCACTTCGGTTGATGAACCAGAACATGATAATGATGAGCCTAGACGTAGTAAACGGGCTAGAACATCAAAGCCATTTGGTCCTGACTTTGTAACGGCCTTTCTGTTAGAAAATGAGCCCAGAACATTCAATGAAGCCATGTCTACGCCTGATGCTCCTATGTGGAAGGAAGCAATCAAAAGTGAAATAGACTCCATTATTCAAAATCATACATGGAAATTGGTCGATTTGCCTTCTGGATGTAAAACTCTAGGATGCAAATGGATTTACAAACAAAAATTAAAACCAGATGGTTCAATAAAGAAACATAAGGCGGGACCTGTGGTACAAGGATTTAGTCAAAAGGAAGGCCTGGACTTCTTTGATACATATTCCCCAGTTACAAGAATAACTTCCATAAGAATGTTGATAGCTACTGCAGCTCTACGTAACCTGGAAATACATCAAATTGATGTTAAAACTGCATTTCTAAATGGGAATTTAGAAGAAGAAATATACATGAAATAACCTGAGGATTACGTAGTTCCTGGATAGAAAAATAAGGTGTGCAGGCTTGTAAAATCCCTGTACGAACTGAAACAAGCTCCAAAGCAGTGACATGCAAAATTTGACAATATTATGATGTCAAATGGTTTCAAAATAAACAAATGCGATAAGTGTATCTACATCAAAGATACTCCAAATGGATACATTCTGGTGTGTTTGTATGTAGATGATATGCTCATTATTAGGAACAATAACGACATCATCAAACAAAATTAGAACGTGCTTAGTGGCAAGTTTGATATTAAAGATTTGGGAGTTGCAGACATCATACTAGGAATCAAAGTTTTCAGGACGTCTGAGAAAATTACTTTGTCTCAAACTCATTATGCTGATAAAGTACTTGAAAGGTTCAAGAATTACTCGAATGGGACTGCCAAAAGTCCTGTGGATCCCATTCTTCACTTGTTCAAAAACACGGGTGACAGCATATCACAACTGGAATATGCACGTGTAATCGGTAGTCTGATGTGCTTAACAAATTGTATAAGACCGGACCTAGCACATTCAATAAATGTACTGAGCCGATACACAAGTAATCCATGACGAAGTTACTGGAAATGAATAACTAGAGTATTGAACTACTTGCGACATACTCAGAGTTATGCGCTGCATTATACCAGATATCCAGCAGTACTAGAAGGCTACAGTAATGCCAACTGGTATCGAACTCCAAGAACTCAAAATTCACAAGTGGGTATGTCTTCACACTTGGCAGTGCAGCTGTGTCATGGAAATCCTCTAAACAAACGTTATTGGTCAGATCCACCATGGAATCTGAGTTTATTGCTTTAGACAAAGCGGCAGAGGAAACAGAATGACTTCGAAACTTTTTAGAGGATATCTCTATATGGGACAAACTAGTACCTGCTTTATGTGTAACTGTGACAGCCAATCGGCTATAGCACGGGCACTAAGTTGTATGTATAATGGTAAGTCTCGTCATATCAGAAGGCGACACAAAATCATTAGACAACTGCTCTCAAATGGAGTAATCTCTATAGAGTATATAAAATCTGCCGACAACATAGCGGATCCATTTACTAAAGGTTTGTCGCGAGAGCAAGTTGTCAGATCATCAAGAGGACTGGGTTTAAAGTCTATGATGAAAGAGGATACTTGATGAAAACCCTACCTAGGAATTGGAGATCCCAAGATCTAGGTTCAATGGGACAACCAAATCTTGTTGAATCGACGTGAGCACTGAGAGATTAAAATCTCGTACCCACTCTTAGGATGATAAAACAGTGCTGCCTGCAAGGTCTAAGGATAAGCTTGGATTTTAATAATTTCCATAGCTTTGAAATAAAAATGGGGTATGGCAGGATACCCTTTATGGGCAATCACCTTGTGAGTGTGAAATGGGGCCATTTCTAGGAGAATGAAGAGATGCTACAATCTCCATGTTCACTCACGATTAACCAGGGTTGTTCAAGGCCAAAATAAACACAACAAGATAACCTAGTTCTATGAGGAAATGAAACTGTGTGATAATTATTGTCTAGGTTCACATCAAAGCCGGGTAGTTCAAAACATCATATTCACTACCTGGTCAAGTGAATCCGATAGCTACTTACTAAGGATGGTTCAAAGTTGAAAAATTACTACCATTCCTGATGCAGTGATTTTCCAATTGTACTCTCAGAATTTTTTCTGTCATGTGTCTTTCTGTCTTGTCTGGATTACATTGTCTGGTGATTTTCATTCATGTGGGGGATTGTTAGAAAACATTTTTGCAGATCTTTCTGGCCGGATTCTGGTGGGTTCCGTCCACCGGGGGCGCCGAAAATTGATGGGATCATGTTCCTCTCATCGATTACTATTCTGTGATGTACTCATGTGCCAAAAACGAATTCCGTATGAATGAGAAATATTGGTCCAAAGTTGGGTACTCGAAATGTACTAACTTGGACATTGGAAGAAAATAGATAGTCCCATATTGAAAATGGAAAAAGTTTTTTCTAGTATATATACTAAAAAAATAGACTAAAGGGCGTGGTCCGGGGGTTACCACTAACGTGTAGTGGAGAGAGGATTTAGCCAAAATGACAAACACACACTCGCGCCGGCCCCGGCTTCGACTCGGCTTGGTTTGGTCTGGTCTGGCCTCGTCTGGTCTGGTCTGGCGAAATTCTGTCTACCAGAATAGAGAGTTCAGTAATCTAAATCTCCTTCCTCTTCTTCTTCCTCTGATTCAAAATCTGAGAGTGCAACACAGTAACAGGTTCGCTGAGATCCCTGGAGTTAAGTGCAATACAGTAACAGGTTCGCTGAGATTTCTGGAGTTAAGGTGCTGCTCTTCAAGAAAAAGGTAATATGTATAAAATCAAACCATACAAATATCTGAACATATATATGTGCTAAATTTTTAATGGAAAATTACCAACAAATAAGGGGTTTAGAGGAAATTTCTTTTCAAATCAAACAGATAAATGTTGTAAGACTAGGCAAGAACATACATTGATTGCCGAACTAATGGCGTCAATGACTCTTGGAACCAAGGGCTTTATCTCATCAAAATTTTTATTTTGGAAGAACATGTGATTGTAGTCGTCTCCTCCAATCTCTCCCACAAAGATAAGTGAATTGTGCAAAACTTTGTCACAATCTGTTAATACAAAAACATTATTATCAGATTTGTATATCGTTTCAAAATTTAACAAGTTCGACTCGGAAGGACAAGGCTTTCCGTGTTTGATGAGAACAACAAACTATGTAAGACAGAAAATGTGAAATAATTTCCGAAATGAATATGTCCAGTGTATACCATCGCATTTGTGAACGTAACGCACACTTACCGGAAATATATATTAATTGGCGATATTTTGGTGCAACCAGGTTCAAACTCCCAACTCTTGCTCATCAGCGAAAAGGCTTACTAGTCGACCTTACTGGCACTTGTGTCCTCTCTATATAATTGTGATTTATGATTGTATGTCCTCTCTGTTTAACCAAGATCGATTCAAACCCATAAGCACTTCCATAAAGGATTTCACCTTGAGGCAAGAGAGGCGGCCACCTCAAACCCCCGAATTTTTTACAATTTAAAGGGCTCCAAATTTATATTTCTCATGTAAATATAGACACATAATTTGTGCGTAAAAAAATATATAGTAATTATAGAGGCCCCCAAGAATAATTATTTGGGCCTTTCTCGTTGGACTTCCAGGAACTCAAGGCCGGCCCTGAGCATTTTCCCCTTATTTCTTCTCTGATTTTGTTTATAGTGTCAATTTGTGAATATTCATCTTTTCCTTCGTCAATAGTAATAATATCTAAGATTATACTTTCAGGATTTTTTTAAAAAAAATTATAATTTACCCATCCTTCACTTTTTCATCCTTAATCTTAATTACACTTAATATACACATTGGCTGGCCTTTATTGAGGGAGACTCTAAGTTCGGCAGGTTCAAGTTATGCAGATTCAAGTTGACCAGGATTATCGAAGTAAAATAAAATCTGGCCATTTTAAATTTGGGCTGGTTTTCTAAATCTCCAAACAATTTCTTTTTGGGTTCGGTTCGGGGTAATTTAGGCTTCAATTCACTTGATGAACACCTCTATTTGTAAGTAATGTTCCTACTTAGCATGATCTTTTAGTGGTGAGAACCACATTTTTCACGACAAGGACATGCACCAATTACCTCAGAAGAAAAACAAGATGCACCAACCATGCTACCAGTGCCGGCCCCCATCTTGAGGCAGGTGAGGCGGCCGCCTCAGACCTCCGAATTTTTTATAATTTTAGAACCCCAAATTTGTATGCTTTTGTAAATAATAGGCACGTATTTTGTGCGTAAAAAAAAATTATAATTAGGCGCCCAAAAAATAATTATTTGGGGTTTTCGCCTTGGGCTCAACTCAGGGCCGGCCCGGGATGCAGCTACAAAACTTTTATTTATTTATTTTTTATTTTTTATTTTTTTTGGAGGGGGGTATCTTTTAACACAGCTGGTGAAATGCATAAAGATCCGAAGAAGTATAAGAGACAGCATAATTTTTTTTTTCTTTTTGAATGAAAAAAGAGGAAGCAAACAACAGATATAATCTACTAGTTAGTACCTGAATGAGACACAAAGAGATGGTAGCAATTGCTTGAACCATTCCATTTGAACCTTAAGTGAGTAATTGGTCCATGTAACATTTAATCCCATCTTCTCTCCAAAGAAGCTGTTGTCAAGTGCTGTTGCCCCTCCAACTGCAAAGTTCACTCCCTTCTCAAATTCATCACTGCTTTTACTTGTATTCAGAAACGGAGCAACTAGAGGCAACCCCAATGCTTCCGCTGTATGCATATATCAGAAAGGAATAGTCATGATCTTTTTTTATAGAGATGAAAAACACAAATCGGACGTGTTTGAGATCAAGAATCTACCCACAAATTCATACAGCCAATTTCAGAGAGTTTACTTACCGAAGAAATCAAGAATGACTCGGCCATCTGAGAAGCGGCCTGTAGGGTGATGGAAGTAGGTTTCGCCGTAGGGTGGGTAGCCATTATGATGCTTACCACCCTTGAACAAGAGAAGGTTTCCGGTGTCGCCGATGGAGTCCCCGAAGCTGATGATGGAGGTGTAGCATGACGCAGCCGTGCGAGAAGAACTGAGATCAGAAGAACTACTTGGAAGAGCTGAAGATTTAGGCTTGAGGTTGCCATAACTGAATATCTTCACAATCTATGAAGAAATCAGAGATATAAAAATTGTCGAGCGTACGTTAAGTTAGTGCCTAACTCACTTTCAATATTTGATTGTGAAACTAACCACTTTCCAAACTAAATATCAAACAGACCCTCTTTCAAAAAATATTACCTCTAACTAACCCAGTTTAATATAAAAATTAAAAAGTAAAATTTTCTATAATATCCCATAACCTTATAAAAACTGGATACTTCACAAAAAAATAATAAAACTAAGATTAAAAAATCTTTCAAAATTTAAAATAAGATATGTTGATAAACTATTAATAGAAAGAATGCATATAACTGTTAAAGAAACAACAGAATATTTATTAATAGCTAGTGGAGTAACCAAAAACCTATCTAAGGAAATACAAAAAGAAATAGCATATAAAGTATTAGACTATAGAAATGAAGAAGCAAGTTGGTATTGCCAACACCTATTATCACAAAAAATATTAAACTATAAGAATTAAGTTAGTAAGAATAAGATTACAAAAATAGAACTATCAAAACACTTAGAAATTTATATGATAAGCATTCAAGAGTTAGAAGATAATTCTAATGGTCCAGAATTTGTATGAACCATAAGAAAAGATTTAAAAATTATAAATAAGAACATAAAAAAAACTATGTAAATATATAACAGATGGCATTGAAGAAGAATTAGGCGTAACAGAAGAAGGTATGAAGGAGCTAGAAGGTATAACATTACTTTAATATAAATATTTTAGAAATGGAAGATTTAATGGCAAATCTCAATTCAGAGGAAGTAGAGGAGACCTTGCAAAATCTAGACATACCAAATGAAGAAATAAAAATGGATCAAGAAAAAGACAAGATTTTAACAAAACCTACAGAAAATTCAATTAATACATACGAAATCTTCAGATCACTACCTAACAAAAGGATTATCACCTACCATGGAAATTGCATGATACAAAAAATAGTAAGTTAGGGAAAGAAAAATATGCGACATGCGTTATTTTGACAACTATGCTTGCGAATTCCAATAATATTTTCAAAACAATCTATATAATAAATTACAAAAAAAGCTATCAAGTGGCTCTCATTCAATCTCCCCTAAAATCAATGGCCTAGATTGATTTTCACAAAACATATTTTTCCGCCCAAAATTTCAAACCCCAAAATTAAATTTCCCCCCCAAAACTAAAAAAACTCATTACTTTATTACTATCACTCTTATCTCTCTTCACTTTTTCATATTTCTCTCTTTCTCTCTCTCTCTCCCATTCTTTCTTTATTTACTTAGAAATTTAGATTTTAAGATCTCAGGTTTGTAAAATTTTCAGAATTTTAATGTTTTTTTTATTACACATGTTATATTGAAAATAGCAAATATCTCTTCAAGAGTTAAATTTCATCATTTTCCACACTTAAAGTTCTAACAAGTTGGATTTTACACCCTCATTTATAATTATTTTCAACATATACTAATAGAAATATGGAATTTTATTTACAACTAATTATTATCATACTATTCAAACTTGAACTACATAATTGTTTTTTAATGTTTACAGAGTTTTTCGTGTGTTGTATCGTTCCGAAGACGTGCCGTAGGCACGTGCCCACGGGCAAATCTAGTTATTATACAAAAGAATAAAAGAGTTCAATCTTGGATTCATTTTTGAAAAACCACCAGATCTGTGGTGTATAAACATATATAGTACATACATAAAAAAGAAAGCAAAACCAGAAGTAGATACTTTAGCATATAGAACACAATTTGTAAAAGATTAAAGAGATAAAGTGTGCCAAAACGCTAGAGCTACTCTAAAATATTATAGATTATATAAACAAAGAATTTGTTGTGAAGAAGCAAGACTAAATCATTGGGATGTAATAATAACAATAATTATATAAAAAGATGTAAACACAAATTCCAAAAATATAAACCAAAATACATAAAAACTTTTAAAAGATATTTTTTTTTAAAACTATAAAAGATACTTCAAAAGAAAAATAAAGACAAACAATATCCAAAAAAAAAAACCAAGAAATGTAAGTATTATATATGTGGAGAAGTAGGACATATATCACCAAACTGTCCTAAACTGTCATAAAAGAATGATATATATATATATATATATATATATATATATATATATATATATATATATATATATATATATATATATATATAAGGGATATGAGCAACTTGCTCATTTAGTAAATGAGCAATTAATTATGTGGCATGCATGTGATACATTGGACAACTAACCCTTTTAAGATTTTTCCAATCACATGTATGCCACATCATCAATTACTTATTTACTAAATGAGCAAGTTGCTCATACCCCTTTTTCCCTATATATATGTGTGTGTGTGTGTGTGTGTGTGTGTGTGTGTGTGTGTAGAAGAAATTGAAGAAATGTGTAACATATGAACCCATAGAATATGAAGAAGAATTGTCAAAAATAAGTGAAGATAGTGAAAGTAGCGAGAATGAATAGAAGAACATGAAATAAATGTGATAACAGAAATAACAGAATAGGAGAACCCTTAGAAAGAAAAGAAAATAATGAAGTAAGAGAAAGAATGAGTTTTAACATACAAAAATATAATAAAATAAGAGCAATCAAACTAGAAATAAACTCAAAAGATATATTTAAACTTCCAATATTTGAAAGATAATGATGTCGTGCTTATCCCTAAAAAAGATGAAGCGATACGGGTAAGGGACTTTCGTGCTATCAGTCTGCTTAACTGCTCTGTTAAGATTATTACCAAGATTATCGCAAATCAGCTGGGACAGGTTATGGATAAGTTGATTTATAAGGAATAGACTGGCTTCATCAAAGGTCGTTGTATCTTTGGACTGTGTAGCAATGACGAAGGAAACTATTCACCAGTGCCAAATTTTTAACGATAAGAGTTTTCTTCTCAAACTGGACCTTGAGAAAGCCTATGATTCGGTAGAGTGGGAGTGCCTTCTGGAAACTCTAAAAGGTCGCGGCTTTGTGGACAGATGGATCAGGTGGATCAAACATTGCCGCACTACTAGTAAAACTTCCATTGTCATTAATAGCTCAAATGGCCAATCGTTTTCATGCAAAAGAGGGTTATGTCAGTGGGACCCGTTGTCACCTCTACTTTTTACTACTGTGGCAGAGGCGCTTACAGTCATGTTGGATAACTATAGGCGGGCAGGCTGGATCAATCCGGTGGCAGCTAGAAGAAATCTCCTTGGGTGTACCATTCTACAGTACGTCGACGATACGCTTTTATTTGGTAATGAAGATGTGGGGGAGTCCGTCGTCATCAAAGGGGTACTTTACTGTTTTCAGGCTTGGTCTGGATTGAAGGTAAACTTCCACAAGAGAATGCTGGTACTCATTGCCTTGGCTAATGAGGAGGTCGGGGTACACGCTAACATCCTAAACTGTCAGGCTGATAGTTTCCCTATCAAGTACTTAGGCTTACCTGTGCGACTAGGTAAGTTGAAGAAATTTGATTGGTTCCCAATCATCGATCGGGTAGAGAATAGGCTTTCCGGATGGATGGGTTTATCCCTATCCCTAGGTGGGAAAGTTACACTCATCAACTCAGTACTCTCTAATCTTCCTACCTACTATCTATCTTACTTTGAAATGCCAAGATGGGTTATTCTTAGGATCGATTGGATTTGGAAGCGTTGTTTTATGGAAAGTTGCAGAAGATATGGGCTACCACCTGATCAGATGGGAAAAAACATGTTTGAAGAAAGTCCATGGGGGTTTGAGTATTATTGATCTGCGTGACATGAACTTGGCCCTCCTCGGGAAGTGGTGGTGGAAAGTATATCATCCCAATGGCAAAGGTTGGCAGGAATTCGTTTAGTCATATTTACAAGGAAAGGAAATGCAACATCTGGGTTACATGGTGGCACCAAGAGCATCTTGGTTTGGAGAGGGGTTTCTAAGGCATTTACCCCGTTTACCAGTTGTGTTTCATCTCCATTGGTAATGGTCACTTCACCAAATTTTGGTGGGACAAATGGTGCGGAGAACACCTATTAAAAGATTTGTTACCGAATCTTTATGACCTTACCTCACATCCGCACATCACGGTGGCTAAAGCATGGAAAATATGTGCTTGGAAGCCTGGGTTTAAACAACGTCTAAACCAAACCTCCCAACTGAGACTAGAGGAACTTCATAATCTAGTTACACTAACTGGGGTCAAATGCTCTGCTGGTCCTGATCGGAAAGCATGGGGGTGGAAAATGTCAGAAAATTCTCGGTGTGATCCATGTACAGCTGGTTACACTTTCGAGGCTGTAAGCGGAACTGGTCTTCCATCATCTGGAAAACCAAAGTGTAACTTAAGGTTAAAATCTTCATTTGGCCCACGCTAAATGATGTTATTTTGACCAGCGAAGATCTTACTAAATGAAAACTAAATGTAATGACTTATTGTGGATTTTATAACACTGTCATGGAATCCAGAGAACACCTTTTCCTGGTTTGTAATAGAAGCAAAGCTGTTTTGGTCGTAGTATTGAGAGCACTGGGGACTAATATGTTTCCACTAGTGTATAAGGATCTTTGGATTGGGGCGAAGTTCTATAACAAGAGAAAGGAGATGAGACACGCCGGGTATATTACTATTGCCGTAACGACCTGGCTTCTATGGCTAGATAGGAATAACTACTACTTTCGTGGGACATATAATAGTATTTCTAGCAACTTGACTCAGATTATGCATCTCATATCCTTTTGGGATATTGTAGCAGCGTCGGGACCGAGATATAGGATTGTCAGGGTCTTCTAGGTCGAGGAGTACGATGAGGAGGAGGTTCTGATTGGTCCATCCCTAGGGTGAGCAAAACGATCGAAGATTCCAACCTCCACGGACTCGTTAGAGGGACCGTACTCCTTTTTCTCTTATTTTTTGTTACTTCTTTTCCCACCCTCCTATGTTAGTTGGAGGTGATATATGTATTCTACTGTACTTTTTTCTTTATTTTGTATTTTTCCCAGTATTCTGTGTTGTTTTATTAACTTCCCAATAATGAAACAGTGTCGCTATATTCCACCTTTTCCCTCAAAAAAATTTTGAAAAAAAAAAGAAATACCATAACAATAGCTAGAAATAATTAACAACTTATAGACATTGAAAGAGCTCTAGGAAAAACTATAAATCCATTGATAACAGAAAGAATAATAAGACAAAGAATGAAAAAATAAGTGGGAAAACCATAAAGATATTAAGGCACATACATTTAGGAGCAGTACAAATAATAATAAAAGCTTATTTCATTGAAGGAATAAATACACCCTTAGAAATATACTTAATGGATGATAGAATAATATCAAGTACACAAGATGCCTTAATAGGAATAGTACAATAAAACTTAATGTACTCAAAAATTAAATTTACAATAAAATCTAACTTCTCTGAAAGTATGTCAGAAGAAAATAAGGGAAAAAGTTTAGTCATGTATCACAGATTATTGATAATAGAAATGATAGAAAAAAGTAAAGCTATGAGTATATAATTAAAAAATATTTATGCTTTTACTGGTAAGCATGAAGTAAAAAACAGAAAGACAAATAACTTTAAAATAGAACCACTATTCTGGAAAATTATAAGATACAAAACAGTTTGGGAAAACCCTGAAATGATCATACCAAATTATATAGAATTTGACTTTAACAAAGCAATTGCAAAAGGAAAAACACCACTGATAATGTTTGTTAAAAGATCACTATCAATAAGAAACAAAAACAGACGTTAGAACTAATACCAATAATAAATACATTAGAAGACTAAAATGATAATCAATTTAAGATACAAATAGAATACTATGACAATGGTAAATGAAGCAAATAAATAGCCCTTGTGGATACAGGAGCTACTAATTCACATATTAAACAACCAAATATAAAAACAACAAAGTTAATACCATTAGAACACCCATATTACTATTTGGACTACTAGTCAATAAAATAGTATTACCACAAAGAATAAATATGAGAAATGAAATACTATTACATATACACGTAGACCCAGAATACAATATTAATGAAATGTTATTAGGAACTGACTTCCTTATATCGGTACGACCAGACTCAATACAAGAAGAACAAATAACAATAACAGTAAATAATGAAAGTATGGTAATAAATAGAATATTGCGCAAATGAATCAATTACAAGCAACAAAGAATACATTATATATCTAACAGAATTTTCTTACAAAGGATACAAATCAAGAAACTACATAGTTTGCTAGACACTGGAGCAGGAACAAACTTATGCCATGAAAATATACTACCAAAATGGAAACAAGATTGAAATAACTAAAAAAGCGATAACTAGATTGACAGGAAAAAACATTATACTTGACAAATATCAACAAAATGTTACGATAGAAGTAGGAAATTACATCCTAGAAATACCAATAATATATACTCTTAAGTAAAGGGTGTTACACACACCCTCTTTTAGAACTCAGCATCCTCGTTGAGCCTGGGACTCACAAGCTAATACAGGACCGCCTTTCTAGTCGATGTGGAAAGCGAGTACCCTGATTCTGCTACCAGTACAGCTTTACCCAGGACATGTATTGTCCTATCTCCATCTCAGGTGTATCTCTTGCACACCATTTGTAATTTGGCTCGGATACCATTTGTAATGCCCCGAGCCCCGCTCAGTTGCGCACACGACTAAACGTGCGCGCACACGCAAAAAATAGATCATAACAACTACTCACCACAGGCTTGCCTCACAAAATATGCCATGACTATTCGGTTTATCTTGATCATGAGGTACATTATTTAACTCACACAATTATCAAGTCATTTTCCAATGTGGGACTATTGCAACCAAACACACCTCCATAAGCATGTGCACGTGCACACACACAACCCTTCTCCTCTCCTCCTGCTCACGTGATGGCACACCCCCACCGGGCCCCACCACACAAGCAGCCAATAACACACCCTTCTCTTGTCAATCTCATCTCATTTATTTCCATACTCCAAGCCCATATAAACTTCTATAGGCCCACCTTCATTTCTATATATATATATATTCTCTCAATATAATATTATATATATACTCTTAAGTACGGGGTGTTACATTATACTAGTATATGTAGATGATATTCTAATATGATCCCAAAAATGAAGAACAACATAAAAAACATTTAGTAAAATTTATAGAAATAGTAAAAAAATGCAAGAATTATATTATCAAAAAAGAAAATTGATTTATTCAAAACAGAGATAGAATTCTTTAGAAAAAAATTATCACACGAAGAATTAGAACTATAGCTACATATAGCAGAAATAATTAAAAAAATTCAAATATTCTAAAAGAAAAAAGAGAAGTACAAGACATAAATAATTGGGCTGCTAAACCAAACAAGATGATATATAACAAATGAAGAACAACATAAAGAACATTTAGTAAAATTCATAGAAATAGTAAAAAATGCAAGAATTATATTATCAAAAAAGAAAATTGAGTTATTCAAAACAGAGATAGAATTCTTTAGAGCAAAATTATCACACGAAGAATTAGAACTACAGCCACATATAGCAGAAACAATTAAAAAAAATCAAATATTTTAAAAGAAAAAAGAGAAGTACAAAACATAATTGGACTACTAAACCAAACGAGATGATATATACTAAATTTATCAGGAAAAATCAGTTGGCTAGAACAAAAACTTAAAAAGTTCAGAAATGAGAATGGACCACAGAGGATGAAGAAAAACTTAAAATATTGAAACACCAAACTTTGGAATTAAATAAACTAAGATTACTTATTACAGAATTCATATGGATAATAGAAACAGATGTGAGTGAAAATAATTGGGCAGCATTATTAAAATTTATAGAGAAAGATAAACAAGAAGAAAGACTAGTCAGATACACTAGTAGATCATTCACACAAACACAACAAAATTATTACATAAATGAAAATGAATTATTAGCAATCTTAAAAGCTAAAAAAGTTTGAGTGATTCATTATACATACAAAACTCATAGTAAGAACGGATAATACCCAAGCGAAAACTTGGATTAACAAAATAATAGATCCAACTATAGCAAATAAAAGAATGATAAGATGGAAAATGGAACTAGCACAATATGATATCACAATAGAAAATATAAAAGGAAAAGATAATGTTTTAGCTGATATCTATCAAGAAATTAATAGTTTTATTTTTTGAAGAATGAAAAATAGAGTCCTGCAAATAGCAGTGAATATAGTTTTCCTCAAGAATATTGTCGAACAGATAAAGGCAGCATTTAGTCAATTATAATTACAAATATGTGGACTCCAAAGTCTGCCCTACTAGTCTATAAATCAACATGCAACTACATAAAATATGGTGGACAATGTTAGAAAAAAAATGAGTTAAATGGGTGAACCTACTCATTCCCTACAAGAAGAAGCAAGTACATCTTGGAATTTTAAATAATATTTCAAAATTTATAAATGAGTTAAATTGAATTTTTGTAATTTAATAAATATTTTCTGAAATTTACCTTTTTGCACGTGCAAAATATGTGCAAATATTTTCTTGGGAAACATTAAGTCAGAAAATTTATTTGGAAAATCTAACATTTATTAGTAGATATTATTTATAATTTTTTTGGATTTTTATGAATGATTTATGACATATTTGCATATACTTAAAAATAAAGGATTTTTGTGCAAAATTGCCACTTGGAGTAAAAACTCCAGATTTCGGTTTTCTGGGCTGTGCTTATTGGACTGGCAATTCAAGAGAGCAAATGGATTTAATTTTAATTTATTTTAAATAAATTTGATTAACTAATAATTGGAAGGATCCATATATGTAAATAAATAATTTTCTTGAGGAGTAAATTTGTAAACATTGTGAAACCCTAAAACCTAGATCCCATCATATATTATAGGCAGTAGCAGCCACTATTTCTCTGTTGTGAACCAAAAAGCTATTTTCTCATTATTTTCTTAGAGTTTAAAGCTTGGATCTTGGACTTTTGCAAAGGAGAAAGAAGGGTTTTTCTTTACTATTTCTTTTGTGCTTCAGTTGAATCTTCTTGAGGTGAGTGATACTTTCTTATCTCTTGTTTGCTATATGATTACAAGTTGTATAAGTAGAATGCATGATTAGAAGTTGTATGATTATAAAATATGATCAGTGAATATAAATTGTGATGTATGAATAATCAATCAATAACTTTCATGAAGGAATATAAATTTATAAGTAATTTCCATGCTTAGCTACACAAAGATCTTCACTTTCTTATGCCATGCTTGAATAAATCATGTTTTAATGGGTCTTGACTATGTATAACATTTTTAGAGTTGTTATTTAATTTGGTATTGAACAAATTAGTTCTTGTATGAGAAATTATTGAATTTGTGGGTGTATGAATAGATTACAATTGGAAGAGTAACATCATACATGCACATGGATGAACAATGAAACTTTAAGTTGCTGATTTGCTTTTGTATTCGCTGTTTTGAGATTAAAGATGAAGAATTATTATTGGTTTGGATTGGGATTGAATAATAAGTGAAAGAATTTGATGTTGGGTTAGATGGATGTAGATATTTTGACCAATGAATGTGTAAAATAAGAGTACTTTCAGTTTTGAATAGGTTTGAATTGTGTTCTCTGTATATGAAGAAGATTTCGGCTGCATTTGTAAGAGTTCAAATATTCATATGAGAAGTTCTTCAAAATCTTGATTTTTGCAACAATATGATTTTCGGGAAAATTGTCCTTTTTGTGAAGTTTATGAAGGATTTGAGTTATGCATGAACTGGGTTGTTTTGGCCAAGGAAGTACTTGTGTTGTTACAGGTTTTTAGCAAATGAAATCATATATTCGAAGTTTTAAACATACATCAGTTTTGAAAGAATTGGCTGTCGCTGACTGGACAAGCCAGTCGACTATGCAGTCGACCGCAGTATATCTGACGGTCGGCTGCAGTTCAATTGAACGTGCAGTGCAATCAACTATCATGCTTGGTCCGTCGCCATCTTCCCCTATGCAGTCGACTGCAGCATTTTCTACAGTAGCTGTCAGTCGACCGCCACAGCGTGAAGGAGAGTTTTTTAGCGCTGTCAGTCGACCGCCATTGTGTATGCCGCATGTGACAGTCGATTGCTGTAACTCTTGTATTCCCATTTCTTGTAATTCTGTATGTATTTGTTTTTCTAAGTATCCATTCTGAATGTATTCATTTGTTCATTCTAAACCGTGTAATTGTTTCTTCCTTCTCAATAAAATCCATATATTCTTATCGTCTATTATTTCAATCTCCTAGGTTCAAATTCTTCTGCCAATTATTTATCTCTGGATGATTTGTTGATTCTAAATTTATTTATAATTCATGGCCTAATTGTCTTCTATGTGATTCCGACCCTGTTGGATCCAATCCTTCCCTAAAACCCTATAATCATATACCTTTTATTAGACTTTAAACCAAATACCCAATAGCCCAATACCCTAAAACACCCTATATATATACTAATCTTCTCCTAACCCTAATTACCCTAACCCGAATCACCCCTAAAACCCTAGCCGCTACTGTGTAACCCCCGTCCCCTACCTCCCGAATCTCTCTCTCCCCCTCCGGGTTGCCTTTCCCGATTGCCAACAGCCTCACCACACCACCCTCCAGCCTCGTCCTCGTCCTACCTCCAGTCGACCCCAGTCATCCACCGAAGAACCCCGTTTGTCTTCGTCCTCCTTGCATCCCGACGCTGCCACCGCTCGCCTCCGACCTCAACTGTCTGCCTCCCTTACCATAGTCGTGACCACCCCATCGCTGCCATGTCCTCGACCACCAGTCGAGCCCCCTTCATCGTTAGCATTCCATCGCCAACCTTCGGCAATCCCCTATTGATCTCCTTCACCCTCCTCTCAGCCTCGTTGATCAACTCCACCGTCGCACTCCCAGCCTCATGTCGTCGCTACACCTGAGCACCGCCTGAGCTCCTCGCCGTCGAGCTCCACCCTCGCTGCCATCGATCCTCCAGTGCAACATCGGCATCGGGGGAGATATTGATCGTTTTAATCCTAGCCCTCTGATCCCCTCCCGATCGTGATTTTTGATCACCATCATCATCAGCTAGATCTGAACCGTCCGATCTAATCTTAATCTTGATCATCATCAAGATCTGTGCCGATCGTCGCCGTGTGCCGGGACCCATTCTCGTTATTCTATTTCTTGTCAGATTCGTCATCTATGTCAAGGAAAGTAACTTGTAGACTATTTTGTTGTATATACAAGTACAAAATACTACATGTAGTCTTGCTCTAATTTTTGTGTTCGTTCCCATGATGATCTCTTGAAAATCTTGATTCCTTTCGTTTGATCCATTCGTAGTCTTGACTCATCATAATAAGTTGTCATACACACACACTACATGAAAATAAATTAGTTCTAGATAAATCTTGATACATGTATATATATTCTTCGTGTTCTATGGTATGTTGTGTAGTTTGTTATATGCTTGGTGTGCTAGATGTGTTATGTCATTGTAGACTTGTTATTACCCATCCATATTGATTTGAATATCTAATATATCATGTTTTGCATTATATTTATTTGAATCTATTGTGGATGAATTGTTTGATTAGTTGCATGAAAGGAATTTCGTTTTGCTGCTGCCGTGATTTGGTTTAGCGTTTTATACCCTGTTAAGGTCAGTAAAATGAATTATTTTTTGAATATGATTCTTATGCCTCGATATCTATTTTCCAAAACTTTCAACGAATCTCAATTTTGATTTTTGATGTATGAGTTATCGTTGTTTTACTGCAGCTGTGCTGTAATTTCCAGATTCTGATTTATGAGCTTGATGCATGTTATATTATTTTAAAACTGATGTTAAAAGTAAAATTTGGACTCAATATTTTTCTGAGTTTGACTAAACATGACTGAGATCAACCCCTAATTTTTTAGAATTGTTTAATGACTCTTATAATTTATTTCATGCTTGTGAAACAAGTCAATATATTCCAAACTGTATGTTGTTCAGTGAAGAACTCTATTTTCAACTTGATTTTAATCACTGTTGATTAAAACTTTGTGAACATGAAATATAGCCTGCTATGTCTATTTTACAACCCTTTTGACGGATTTGGATTTCAAGTTTTATTTTGCAAATTATCACTGTTTTAGTACTGCTATGTCTAAAATTTCATATTCATAAATTTGCCGCATCATTCTGTTTTCCAAATTAAATTGACCATGCTACTTTTATTAAATTTATTATGATGATACTAGACATGCTAGGGAAACCTCCAGATTTTTCCTATATTTAATTAGTGTGTTTTTATGCCATTTTCATGTTTATAAATAAAATTTTGCATTTCTCGTTGAACTTGAATTCTGTATAAAACGCTGTTTTGAACCTTGTTGCTGTACTTGCTATGTGACTTGTGTATATGCGCTGGATTCGGCTGAGAGTCTAGTTTCTAGATTTTCTGAAGGATTTAGGTTTGCATTCTTGTGGCAACGGGAACCTCAGAATCGGTGCAGCTCTATCTTGCTGTCATGAATTGAAAGTCTCATTGTCCTAGCCTATTATGAGTTATTTTGTCACCCGTTCATGTTTTCTATCCAACTTGAACTTGTCCCTCGTTTCTTGCCATGTTATTTTGCCATGTTCATGAACATTCATGCTTGCTATAATAATAATAAAAAGAAATCAAGTCGGGGTTAGGGAAAAGATCTCATAGTGGAAAATGTAGAAATGTGTACTCGGAAGGGGATCTGTAGATCCTACTTGATACTTGATACTTGATACTTGACAAAAAATACTTGGCACGAAATACTTGACACTTGATTACTTGACACGCGACTACTTGATACTCGCTATCTGAGTACACAGCCCTAGATGATCCACTACGAAATGTAAACGTAACTTGCCTGAATGTAGCAACCATGTGGTAAAATTTGGGACGCATGAACTGCTACCTAGATAGGATTAGATACAACACTTGAAAATAACATAATCACTTGTTCAACCTTGTTACTTGCTTGAACATGCTACTTGACACTTGTTACTTGTTACTTGTTTGCATGCTCCTTGATACTTGATACTTGTTACATGCTACTTGCACCTTGTTATCTTATCATGTTACTTGATTCCGTTCTTCATTAAGAGTTAGTTGCTTTACTTTGCTGTCACTCCCCTCCATGCTTACTTCAGTACTTGCTTCTTGTTGTCACTCTGGATATTTTTTATCTGTTTTTCGTACTTGTTACCTGTGGCCCGTAACTTGCGCTGACGGGCATTTTGTTTCCTATTCTCTTTTCCTGTAAATTGTCAATTTGCAGACTTTGGTGACCAGCTGCCTGAAGGTGTAAGTGACCAAGTGTTCTAGGCATGACTAGAGTTCCTGCTTGAATTTATTTCCTGTTTTTGAATAAATTGTATTCACTGCTACTTGAATCTTGTGTTAGGCATTTTGTCCCAGAACATATAACTTGTTGTCCCAGATCTGTTCTATCTGAGATTAAGTATTCTTGTTTTCAAGTAATTCTGTTGATTTAGAAATTTATTCATGCATGTGTGGTTGATTATTTCCCGTCTATTCCTGTTTATTCATGTGTATTGTTGTAAAGATTCTTACAGCTCATGAATGGTGAAAGTCATTCACTGGATTTTTGTCGCGTATCCGTATTACGTATTCCTTTTTGGGAAGCGAGACGTGACAACTGCCAAGCCTTGAGTATTGTTTTCTTTGAGCACTGTCAGTCGATCGCCATATTTTATACCGTATATGACAGTCGACTGTCAAGCTGAGTTATGCACACTATTTTGCTGAGTTTTGTTGTTCTTCGAACGCTTGTTTATTTGAGTTTGCAAAGTTAATTTTTCTGGTTCTTAGCAATAATTGAACTTAGATTTTGCCACTTTCAAAGAGTATGTATTCTAAAATTTTATCAAGCATTTAAATTCTAGTTCTTGTGGTTTCGAAAAGTGAACGCTCGTGATTTCCAAAAGTATTATATTGAATATATTCTTCATTGTTTTGATAGTGTAAAATGCCCGTTTTGTTCATACTTCTTTTTAGTTTTGATAAATTATACCATTTTACTTTGGAAGTATTTTTTTTTATTGACTATTGGTTTGAGGGAAACCTCGTTATGAGTTAGATTATTTGGGTTTATGAGATACCAAGAAATGTTGAGTTGATGTTGAGTTTTGAGGTTGAGTGGAACCCTAACTTATCTATGGTTAAGACTTTGTGGATATTTTGGCCAGTGGGGCTTTGTTTTTGAATTAGTTGAATTAAGTCTCGCAGGGTACACCAACTCTAGAGGGAATTGTGACTTAATTAATAATAATCAACCTAAAGACATGCACTAGTTGGAGTTGTGATGAAATGAGAGCAAACATGGGTAGGAGGCTTCATGTGATCTGTGATGTGAGATAATCCCCAGAATTATCGATGTGTGAGTGAAATAGTCTCCAAAATTACTTGTTGTGTGGGACTCCGGAATTATCGGGATCGACGCGACGCTCATGGGATATTCGTGTGATGAGGAACCATAGCTTGCGGTGTGGGGTATTCTCGAAGATTTCCAGGTATAAGTGAAATAGTCTCTGGAATTATCTGTGAATAAAGATTGACCTTCGAAATTATCGAGGCATGGGCTAGATACTCACAGAATAATCTAAATATTAAAGTAATCATTGTAGTAGGATTAGTTGTATAACATGGGATTGAACCCTATAAAATGGAGAACGATAAGGGCTTGCACTGAACCTATGAAGAGTGGGATGGATAGAATCCGATAAGTATGCATTAGAAATCATCATAAGCATTTATATTTCTTGACTTGTATTATGCATGCGTGTTTTCTATTTTCTTACACTTAACACTTAACCTAGTTCCACTTGATGATTTATGGTTCATTTATTGTTATTTCATGTTTCATCTGTTATTACTGTGCTAATATGTTTCACTTGGTGACTTATGATTTTTTTCTTTAAGTTTTCATTGAAGTTTGTATTTCCTTTCAATATCCTCACACCATTATGGCTGGCCCATGTAGATTTGGGGGTTAGGGATGTCTCTAGCCTCATATTTTACACGTAGGTACCATTAGCATGGAGTTTGTAGCATGTGGTAGAATATATATTCATGCATATCTTGTAAAAAGGAATGATTGTAAAGAGAAAATTGTATTTGTGTTGTAAAAAGAATTGTAATTCAAGGTGTTAAATTCCGCTATACTTTGTAAAAGAGCTGATATAATAAAAGTTTTAAATTTTCCTTGTATTTGGATGCTATGTTTATGAATACAATTGAGGTTGATTCTGGAATTTGTGTCACGTATTTCTAATTTATTTATTGAAAATTCGGGGCGCTACATTCACAACGGCGAGAGTGTTTGTACTAAATGTGTTGTTGGGAACAGTGACTATGTGGCTTTTGTGGTTTCACAGAGAGTCAAAATTTCTTTGTTGGCTCCCTAAGAATAACTCGCTATTCCCAATGGCGATAGAGAAATAAAGAAACTCGCTGTTATGAATGGCGAGTGTAGTGAGACAAGCATACTCTAATTTCTAGAAGCAGCAAACTCGCTATTGAACATAGTGAGGAACATTATACTTAAATCGATGTTCTGAATAGCTCATCTACTGGTATTTTGTACATGTGATACAAAAATCTCACTAATTTTCATATATACATACAAATTGGGTACTATGAACACATAATGAACACCCAATATATACCATAATGATATCCTCACAATGAAAATTTTAATTCAACTCAACTCAGTTCCATACAATTTCAACTTCACCCCAATTTCCACAAACATGAACACAACAAGCACAAAAGATTTGAAATAGTAATACAAGTTCAACATGAATTAAGTAATCATCCAACAAGCATGAGATTCTGTTACGATTAGATCCAATAATATTACAAAAATAAAATTGAGTTAAGTCATCATCCGGCTTGCTGCAAGAAAATATATGTTATTTTAAAGTGGATTATGCATATACAAGAATATGTAAGGAAATTTTGAACTACTAATTATCGGACCTATGTCTGTTCCTCGGCAGTAACGCTTGTTGTGACCTTTTAAACCACATTTTGAACAAGTTATAACTGGACAGCTCATATCATCTCCCATATCCATATCGTTGCGAATACGTTTGGTCCACGAACGACCTTTTCTGCATCTTCTAAGACTTGCATCAGCAATAAGTTTTGGACTAGTTTGGATTGGCAAATATGCTTCGTCAAGCATAGGATAGAAGACTGGTGCCAAGTTAGAATTAAGTTTTCCACTGAAAAGAATTGATCTACATAAAGGCGATAGTCCATAGCCCTAAATGCACACGCCACCAAAACATGGGAACATGGAACATGGTATAGCTGAATTTTCTGAAACGTACAAAAGTGAGATTCCAAATCCAACATATGCAATTTACCACCATTCTGATGACCACGTACCTTTCTAATTCCAGTTCTAATTTGGAACACACCCGATGTATGACTGAACATTATAACCTCATGCATATTCGCCCTCTCACGCCGTACATCTAGAATCTCTTGTCCTGTGGGAATGAATTCTTTGCCGTCACTTAGAAGCTTCGAAGCCAACTGATGACGATGAGTGAAGTATAGATTGAGGCGATAGAATATCATCTCGACAATTGCGGTCACTGGCAAACTACGAACACATTTCAAAACCGAATTGAATACTTCATATATATTTGTAGTCATCGTTCCATAACGACGTTCTCCATTTTCGCTTATTGACCATTTTTCAAATGGTTTCTCCTTCAGCCACATGACAGCCTCGACTTTTACTTTCTCTATTCGACCAATTTCTTCTCAAACTTCTTTGGTTGATTTTGACATTCAACCACCTTTAGTTCTTTTCTCTAAGCTTTACCGTGAAATTTGGTTTTAAAAAAATTGCAGCAAAGGGTCGCATACAAAACCTATGATATGCATGAGGCTCATTCCATGCACCGTTTTGTATCTCCATCACAGACAAAATACCCGGATGACGATCAGAGATGACACATGATTATTGCCGATCCATTACAAATTCTCGAATACAAGACATAAATCATGACCATGTAGCTATACACTCACCATCGACTAGTGCAAAAGTGAAAGGAAATAAATGATTGTTTGCTTCAAGAACAATGTCCATTAATAGATGTCCTTTATACTTTCCATCTAAAAAATTGTCATCAATGCTTATAACTAGCCTGCATGACTTAAACCCTTCAATCGAGGGCTCAAATGCCCAAAACACCGACTTGAATGCTTCCGTACCAACCCCAATGCTGACTTTATCCCAATGGACAACAGTGCCCGGATTTGAAACCTGTAGCACTGATAAAAGAGCAGGCAACTTTGTTGATTCTTGATTTTGATGATTACAACACAATGCAAATTTGTTATGCTACATCTTATACATTGTGTAGAACCCCGTATTTTCAAATATTATTTTAATTATTTGAAAAATGAAGTTTAAATGATTTTGAGTATTTAATAAATATTTTCCAAAGGATTTATCTTTTGTACACGTGCAGAACACGTGCAAATGACTTTTCAGAAGTTTGAAAATTTTAAGTTTTCATTATGAAAAATCATTATTTATTATTTGAGAATTATTTAGTATTTTTCCAGATTTTTCTGAAGTTAAATGTACCTATTTGCAATTTTCGAGAAAAGAAGGACTTATTTGCAAAATTGACAATTTTAAGGGTTGAAGCGCAAAAGATGTTTTCTGGACATTCCGATCAGTACTTTTGAGGTTTGGAAATGTATTTTTCTATTAGATCCTAATTTAAAGGATATTTGATTTAGTTTTCAAGAAAAAGGATTATATATGTAAAATGTACTTTCGAAAGGATTAGTTTGCAAAGTGGGGATTAAACCCTAATATACAATCCGGCATATTTAAGGGAAATTCCTTTTCCCAGCCGTCATTGAATATATACAGAATTTTGAGATTTATTTTGAGGAGCAAGAAGAGGATTCTTGGATCTAGCAAAAAGAGGAAGCTTTTGTGGAATTTTCTTCAAGAACAAGGTGAGTTGGTTTGTTTTGTTTTGTTTGCTTTGTTTGATTTGAATGATGAATGAAGTGAGACCTTTGTTATGATTGTTGTGATCGTATGCTATTGTTTTGTTAATCTCATTGTATATATGATATGGATCTTTCATTTGATATGGATGATTAGAACTTTTAAGTGATATTTGGACCATGATGAGAAAAGATTTAGATTTGTCGAGGATATGTTGATTTATGAGATCATGTTGTAGAAAGAAAATTTAGAACTGATTATGTTGTGATCAGATATTGCACATCTGGATCTAGTGATTGCAGACCAATCTTGTTTATGTGTTGAGGACGACATTTAGTTTTGTTGAGAAAAACCCTAATCAAAGGATTAAGAGTTTAGATCATGAGGAGATGAGATTTGAGTGTTTGATTAATTGAGAAATGTATCCATGATGGAGATTATTGAGAGTTGTTTAATTGCCTGGATACAAGTTAATTTTGTGATCAGTAAATCTTTAGAAAACTCTGGTTTTGATTGGTGTTCAGACCTATACTTTTGTAAATCTGTAGCCGACAGCCGACTGTCAAGCGAAGCAGTCGACTGGTACGAGCCTACTGTGTATTTTTGAGTCTTGAGATTTGTTCGGGACAGTCGACCTAGACTGAGGTCAGTCGACTGGTCCTCTGTTTGTGATTTTGTTCAGTTCTTTCGGGACGGTCGACTGATGACTTGTCAAGTCGACTGGTCGTGCCTTAGATTATTTTTGTAAAATGTTGGGATATGTCCTCTGGACAGTCGACTGGTCCATTATGCAGTCGACTGGTCCCGTAGGATCCTTGTATTTGATTTGAGATATTTTGTTTAGTGTTTGATTTTGAAGCATTTGTTCAGTACTTGATTCTGAGATATTTGTTCAGTATTTGATTTTGAGATGTTCAGTTAAGAACATGATTTTGAGATATTTTGTTGAGCCACTTGTTTAGTGGGAATTTGTTCAGTTATTTGTTTTTGAGTCTCTAGAGGTAGGTGACCCTAGTATACCGGTGTTTGTTCAGTTATTTGTTGAAGCCCATTGAGGCAAATGTTCAGTTATTCATATTTTTAGTCCGGTAGGGTACACTACCCTAGGAGATTTGTTCAGTAACCCAAACTAATAAGGACAGGCATTAGTAGTGTCATGACGAATGGGAACTTGAGTTATGCACCTCAGTATGGCTTTTGATGTAGGATTTAATCTCCTGAATTATCCAAGTAGTTAACTTGAGATGTGTGATTTATCTCCGGAATTATCCAGGTAGTTAACCTGAGATGTGAGGTATTTCTCCGGAATTATCCAAGTAATTATCTTGAGATGTGGGATTGAACTACGGAATGATCGGAGTCGAGGCGACGCTTTTGGGGTATTACCGTGATGATGAGTCCATGTTTAGATGTGGGAGGATCTCCTGAATTATCCAGGGAAAATACCTGCGATGTGGGATCAATCTCCGGAATGATCAAGCATGGGCAAATTATCATAGTTTATCTTCATCTCCTAGTAGTCATCGTTGTCAGCATGTAGTCATGATGTTTTCTTGAATCACCTTTATGCATTTGGATTTCCTGTTTTTACACACTTGGCTTTTGGATTTGATATCACTCACCACTCTTTTATTGTTACTTCATACTTTAGTGTCTGATCGTTAATCGTTGAATATGATGTTTTAAAATTCAGTTATGATATTTGTTGATTAGTTGCCACTCACACCATTTTTATGGCTGACCCCTTTAGTTTGGGGGTTAGGGTTCAACTCTAGCCTCACTTGATGCAGGTTGTTACTTAGTTGGAGGTTGGAAGCTTGAGTGGGCATTTTGAGATAATTTCAAATTATTTAGTGATTGGTGTAAAGTCGTAAAGACATGTTGTGTTGTTGTTGAGTTGTTAATGAAAGATTACTTTGTGTTGAGATGTTTAAACTTCCGTTGTATTTGTAATAATTGTTGTAATAAAGAAGAAAAATTTTAGTGGTGTTGTTGGTGTTTATTGTTGTATTGAAGTAGATTGCTGGGATTTCGCCACTTATTTTCTAAGCTCTCATATTAGAAATTTGGGGCGCTACACATTGCAGGTTGTTTTACACAAATACAAATTGGTTAATGAAAGCTCTTAAAAGTAAATTGATCAAGAGCTCTTAAGATTGATCCAGTAAGCTTCATTGTCAAAGACAAAGGCTAAAGCTCCAACTCAAGACTCAAGTCAAAACTCAAGACAAGACCTATGCTTAAATGTGTTATATTACATGTCTTGTGAAACAATTGTAATTTTCCTTTTTTGAGTCTTAGTTTGATGTAACAGCCTTGTCACACACACACACACACACACACACACACACACACACACTCATACATCTTTATAAATGAGTGTTTTTTCAAAAGATTAAAGATCAAAACAGTTTGGATTCGATCAGCTGTTAAGTACCAGTCGACTCCCCTATGGAACCAGTCGACTGTACCAGTACGAAACTGTCTGAACTTTTTTAAACTCTGACCAGTCGACTCATTATGGCAACCCAGTCGACTGTTCAAGTTGTTTTGGCAGTTTTATGTTTTTAAAACTCATTGTGTGTAACTCTGACCAGTCGACTCATTATGACCAGGGGACTGGATGTAGGTCGGGAGGACCGAACCAGGATACATTGTGTGTACTCTATGGTTGTATCTCTTTGAACTTGCATTTCATTTTCTTACTTTATAGTTTTTCTGTGAAACTTGTCTGGAAAGTCGACTGGTCAGACTCGTACTACTCTCTCAGAAAACTTGTGTGATAAGTCGACTGTCTCGTCTTTAAGTCGACTCCTCTGAATCGCTTTAAAAAATACTCTTCTTAATTGTCGCTTTAGTTGACTGGTTTATCAATTCAAGTCGACTGATCAGAAGAAAATTTTAATTCCGCATTTTATATTTTATAAAACACTATTCACCCCCCTCTAGTGTTTCTTGTCTTGCCTACAGGAACCAACAAACTTCACATCTGCTTCTGCAAACCCTCTATATAACCGCTCAATAGCTTTATGCTTTGCACACCATGCCTTTCTATATGAAATTTGATAATTGAATCGAAGTTTAACAATCTTACCTATTGCCTTCGGGGTTATTCCAGTTTGGGCATTCACAACTTGCAAGATCAAACCCGAAACTAGCTTTGAATCCACTTTTGAGTGGTCTTGATTAATTGATGGATTAACACATGTATGTGGCCCGTCTATCATATTCACAATAAAGTATTTTTACCGTTTTGGAACAACCGCACGAAATCTCCAAGCACAGCCGGCACTGCTAAATCTCCCAAGTGATGGATTTAGTGCCCTCTCCGCTTTTGTATATAACTTTGGTGCCATTTTACATTTGATGTTGTATACGGTGGTCGATGATTTCACTATTATGAATTCGCGGTGTTGATTTATTGAAAATGTTTTAACTGCATATTGGACATCTTCTTTTATTTCAAACATTTGCCCAATGTATAAAGCATCTTCGCCAGCATCAAGAATTGAAGGGCCTTAGTTTGATGGACAACCGCATTATTAATACAGTCAACCGATTCAGACTCAACTGAATGTGCAATAAATCCTTGTTGAGAATATGAGTGTCTACGACCTTCATTTGACTGGACATTGTCTTCACAATTGCTTTGTGTCTCACCACAAGCATTAGCTACATTAGCTTCTTCATTTTCTTCATGTTCTTCACCCGTCTCATCTTCATCACATTCTTCTTCCTCATAGACATTTAATAAATCGTTGTTCATACTTGCACGATTGAATTCATTACCCATATTTTCATTGTTTACCAAATTGCGTATGAATTAAGAAGGACCAGACAACTCATCTTCCATGTTATTCGATACAGTTGGGATTGAGAATGTATCTTCGATGTTCCTCAAATCTTCACGGGTATTCGTCAACCCAATTGCAATGTTCCTCGATTCTTGAGTCGGAGCTTCACCTGATATGCTTGGAGAAGGAAGAATATTGCATTGACGAATTGGCATCATAATTTTCTCAAGGTACAGCTCAACAACTGTCCAATTAGAGTTTTGATCTAGCGACCGTCCAATCACTGCAGCAAGTGCATCATCATCGATTATGGGAACGGCCATGAAATATTGCCCTCAACCTTTTGACGCAGAGTGTCGACATTGAATTTTAATCATCCATTCAACTCGATCCCAGCTAGTAATTTCATATATCTTATTCATTAGTTTATGTTTTCTAATGTTACGATCAACCCAAATTACTTATGGTTCAGCAACTCTATAACTGTAACCCACTTTCGGGTCACAATAACTTTCTCCCCCGTAATAACACCAAACATGAATTTTGTATTACATACCTACGCGTAGATAAATAAATTATTTTTTATGAAAATCATCAATCCATACTTAATTGGACATTTCGTAGAACACTAAGTGGGCATCTGAAATGTCACCACAACCAACATAATTAACACATAATTTTTAACTATATGTAACTAATTTGATAAATCTCAAACCTAACCGTTCAATTTAAAACAATAGAAACATAAATTATGCTTCAGATTTTACAATTATTCAAAGAATATAAACAAATTTTGAACATTAGAAACAATACCTTTATGGAGATGATATTCTTGATTCTGAGAAGGAGTGAAGAATGAACGTGCTTCAGAATCTATGAAAACATTCACCACACCTTTATGATGCCAGGAAGAAGGCAGGAAAGGTTTTGGGTTTATGTGGAGAATTGGTAGAGAGATTGAGAGAGAGAGAAATGAGAGAAGAGTTGAATTGAGTCGGGTAAGGCAAGTGGGGACGCAGTATACTCGCTATTCCCAACAGCGAGTTTGAAATATTTGTCCTCGCTGTTAAGAATAGCAAGCTATTCTATGGAGTTCATTTGGAAATTTTACCAAGTCCAACAGAGAGTTTTTACTCTCAGGGAAATGGAAAAACTTCACAGTCACCGTTCCCAACAGCGCATGTAGCTATAAGATCATCGCAATTGGGAACGGCGAGTTAGTTTGAACTTTTTTAACTAAAATCGCTGTTGGGAACAGCGAGTATCTAATAAAATTAGAACTATGGAGTTCTTCCTAAAATTCACCAAGTCCAAGAGTGTTTCACTCTCTACGAAATTTCCTACATCCTCGTTATTTCCAATAGCGAGTTTAGTACAAAAAACCCTCGTTGTTGGGAACAACGAGTTAATTTGAATTTTTTTTAACTAAACTCGTCGTTGGGGAACAGCGAGTTTTTCAAAAAAAATAGCATCAAATGTGTCATGTCTCAATGGCGAGCATGAAACAACTAAACTCGCCATTGGGAATGGCGAGTTTAGTTGTTGAGTCCACGAGCGCAAATGGTTTGGCAACTTTCCTCTTTTTGCAAATATTTTCAAAAAATGGCATAAAAAAATTTCACATCCTTTAGAAAATATTATAGAATAGGAAATTAGGATTTTTAATTGAAACTAGCCCTTATTTGCAAATAGTTTGGACACTGGCTCATTTAGGCAAATAGTTTGTAAGTTAAGCCTATAAACCTAATTAACTCCCAAAATTGAGACTACTCAAAAAATATTACCAGAAACTGGAACCCCAGCCTTCCCATCATAAAAAGTCTTCGCCCTAACAACATCAAGGGTCGTCACACCAAACAAAATCTTCTCATCATATGTCCCAAACTTCTTGAACACCTCCGCCGCAATCAGCACTGTCCAGTTCACCAGATTACCAATCATGTTCACAATCGCATTCGGACGGTACTTCGCAATCACTGTACACAGAGACTTCGCAATCCCAGCATTAATGTTGAACATGTCATCCCTCATCATCCCTGGCTTCCTCGGCACGCCAGTCAGGATGATCACTCACCACATCCGATCCCTCTAGACTTGGCCTAGCTACTCCTCAGACGCATATCCAACAACCTAAAATAATAAAATAAAATTTAAAAAAAACAAGAAATCAAGAAATCAAGAAATGATGGGTCGGTGAGATGGTTTTGGATTTGGACCTGAACGGGAGTGTTGATGTGGCTGACGCCAACGGTGACGTCGGGGTGTTTTGTCATGCAAAATCATATCATGATTATGTGACCACGTATTCTTCCTTTGCAAGTGTCGAAAATGTACCTCAAGTATTTCTTTCAATTTTGAATCTTTTATTTTTGGTTATTTTCTTTTAGATTTATATCTTTCTATATTTGAAACATTAGGTACAATCTTTTTTATCTTGAGATATTTATTAGTGATTTATTCCCAATTTAATTGGGAGAAGATATTTTACTTGGGGGCTAAGAATAATTGGGCACCAAATCGAAGACTATTAACCCTAACAAATATCTCAATGTTACTACTCTATAAATATATGAGAATACATTAGATGTAGGTGTTCTCAGTAGAAAAGAAAGAAACTAGCTACCTAATTGACAGACCATTGTAATCAGAGAGATAAAGAGAGAGACTAGGAGGCATATATTTTAGAATTCTCTTATTATCTAACTAATATTGGTTCCGACTTTTTTTTTATATACTTTTCTGCTTGTTACAATTCCAACTTATTTTCCCAAATTTTCCGAAGAAGATCGAGATGTTGGTTCTCTATCAAATTTTGCGATTTTGACCTAACAGCAAGCTCATACTTTTTACTCTTTGGAATTATTAAACTGGAGATACATCTGATACATCTGATACAATCACAAAAGACTTCAAGAAACCATAACAATAATCTCAAGTAGTACCAAAGACATGATCTCATCCCCCTTCTTCACCCGAAGCAAAGCCCATAACAAAAAAAGGAACCACCTTCCGTTGAAAGAAAAGCATATAGTACTACTGTAAAAGTATTAAACAATCTAAAGCATAATAGAGTTTTTCACCAAAAAACATCCAAAATCAAAAACATCATAAAGAGCAGTCTTGTGGCTAGTGGCTACTAGGCTGAGCAGCTATCTCCTGCACTGTCAGCTTGGTCGATCTGAATCAATGCCTGCCTCAGGAGGGCATCCTGCACTCCCGCTTGTTGCATCTCCTAAAAGAGCCTCGCTTTCTTCTTGCTTCTATCCATCCCATCTATTTAAGATCGAAACCAAAAAACTGCATTAGTAATAATTTCCTTTGGTTGCATATCCTTAGAAGAAAAAGTGCGTCCATTTCTAGCCAGCCATAAACTCCAACAGATTGAGATTGTCATAAGGTGCCAAATGTGTCTGTGTCTTTGATTTCCAAAATACCAAGAAGTAAAGAATTCGTGTAAGTGAGAAGGCAAGGTATGAATGTTGAAAAGTGTAGTGAAATATGTCCAAGTAGTAGTGGCAATAGGGCATTCGAAGAAGATATGGTAGGTCGATTCGACAGGACATGCACAAGCTGTGCATGTCGTGTCTCCAAGCCAGCCTTTGGAGTGAAGGAAATCTTTGGAGTTGAGTTTATCCTAACCCATTAGCCAGATGAATATTTTGCATTTTAGCGACGCTGAAGAAGAATATGTTGCAGCAAAATACGGTGAGCGAAGGCCGGATGTGATGAAGAAGCTGTATGCTGACTTGACAGTGAATTGTGCTGACGGAGTGAGGCTCCATGAATGCTGATCTCCTGAGTGTGCAGGCTGGAAGTGGGCAATCAGATCAAGAAGTTTCTTCTTCTCCTTTCGAATCGAAAGATTGGGGACACATTTAAGCCTTGGTTGCCAAATCCACTTTCCATCAATCCATGAGCCATGGGAAAGGATATCAGCTTCTAGATACCATGTTGTCGCAGCCAGCGTTGGACATAAAGAAGAAATACTACAGCCATTTATCCATTTCGACGTCCAAAAATTGATAAGGTTTCCCTTACCTAACCTCGAATGTACATTTAACAAGAATTGCTCTCTGGGATGAAAAATTCCTTTCCAGAAGTTGGAAGCAGTTGAGGGGCATGTTAGGGTGTTGGAGTTGCTTCTAAGATAGAGGATCGTTAATGTTTGACTAGGTAGAGAATCTGATGCTACCAACTTCCACCACTACTTCATCAAAAGTACTTCATTAAAAACTTTCAAGTCAAGAATCCTAGCCCACCTTGCTTCTTAGGCTGACAGATCCTCTGCCACCTCATGCATGCTACTCCTCTTGCATCAGTGTCTGAGCCACACCAGAAAAACCTACTGCGAATTTGATCAATTCTTTTGATAACCCAAAGGGGTAGTCTGAAGAATGATGCGAAGTAGACTAGTAGAGCACTGAGAACAGAATTTATAAGTACAAGCCTTCCTCCTCGAGATAGCATTTTGCCTTTCCACACAGATAGTCTTCGTTCAATCTTGAGGATCAGCGGTTGCCAATTTCTTTTGCTGAGCTTCCCATTAGATAGTGGCATGCCAAGATACTGAATAGTCAAGCACTCTTCCTTGTAACCTAAGATGGTTGAAAAAGCCTTAAGCTTCATCTTCGATTTGCCAAAGTAAACAATTGAGGATTTATTAAAATTTATGGCCAATCCTGAGATGTTGGCAAACAGATGTAGTGCCACCTTGAGGTTGATAACCTCATGCTCATCTCCTTTACAGAAAAGGAGCATGTCATCTGCAAATTACAGTACTGACTGTAATACCCTAAACTTTCATTTTTAAAAAAATATTGATTTTCTAGTGTTGTGCACGTGAAAATTTTATGTGTATATTATTTATTTATTTTTATATATAAAATTTCTTTTGATAGTATGAACAATTATTGTCCTTTATTTTTCTAAAAGCCTATTTCTAAAGCCTAAAACACTATTTTATTTGTTGAGCCCACTTTAATAACTCTTTATTTTATTATTTTGGCCCACAAGCCTAAGTCCACTAATTGTGAAGCCCACAAATTTAATTAATCAATTAAATGGTCATACTTGTCATGTAGACACAAATTGTGAACATTTTGATTAATTAAAATTGTACAAACTTCAAATAGGGGGTACTAGGGAGCACGTACATGCACGTAGTGTGCAATGCACACTAGTTTGGGGCCGGGTATGCATGGAGAAGGTGGGAGTGTGTGTGTGTGTGCTTGACTGGTTACTTTGTGCGTGGGTGGTTGCTACAACTTCTCCTCCTATCCTAGCCATTCATTCTATAACCATCCAATAAATCCTAGCCCTCCAATCTATCCTAAAATTAGTATAAATACCCCTCCCTATCTACTTGTATTCTACACTGAGCAACTATTGAAAGAAGAAATTATATAGGAGATATATATTAGTGTGAGTTGTGTGTTGTGTTTCCCCTTGGAGGCCGGCCATTCATCCCCCCCCACCCTTGGAGCTCTCAGTTTTTGGCAAGGAAGCAAGAAGGAGGTTCGTTGCATCGCAATCTAGGAGGAGAAGGCACTCTCTCGCATTCTAGGAGACTCTAGGAGTTTTCTTATTGGTTTTTCTTCAAAAAGATGGGTGTTTCTCATGACTTCTAAGATAGAAATCATGTTAGGAATAAATTGAATTTTTTATTATAAACTAGTTGAAATGAAATGCATGTTTGCCTAATTAGAGGAGAATTGATAAACTATTAGATGTGTGTTGATTGGGTTGCTAGATTTGTTGATTATGAGTAAAAGTGAATGTTCTCATTGCTTCTAATGATAGTATGCATGCTAAGTATGTTTTAATTGCAATTGTGTGAATTAACTAGTAAAAGATTAGAACCATGTTTGTTAATGAAAGTATTAAAGTAGAATGGCATATTAGAGATGAATTGATGGAATGAATTACTAAGAAATAATTGTAAATTGTTGTAAGTGAATTCTCAATTTTGTATGCCATATGAATGTTAGAATAAATGAAAAAGATTGTATTTGCAAATGATTGATTGAATGCATCATGTGCAATTAGTTGATTCTTTAGAAAAGATGATTTTTGGTAGATTGTCAATAAGAAAGAGAACAAAAATATTGTAGTGATTTTTGTAGGAACCTAACTTTAATTATGAAGAGTTATGCTATAGTTCTCAAATGTCGAAAATATGAACATGGAACACAAATTAGGACTAAAATACATGTTTTATAGAGTTAAAAATGCTTTTAAAAAATACCGAGTTGCTGTAATTTTATGTGTGCTATAATGTGGAAAGTTATGTTTCAAAAAGTGAAAAAAAAGAACTAAAAACATTTTTTTGAGAAATTGAAAACCAGTAGCACAGTCGACCGAATATTGAAACAGTAGACTGCCCTCTTCATTTTTATTTTTGAGTTTAAAAATCATCGCTGAATAGCCGACTGGCCATATGTGACAGTCGACTTCTCTGATTATTTATTTTCGAGCTTTAGAACCTCGCAGAACAGCCGACTAGCCATAGTTAACAGTCGACTGCCCTGAAGTTTCTAATAATATCTGTAATTTGTGAGAAAATCTCTATTACCTGTGGCTTTGCATAAGTAAAATTGTTTTTACAAGAAGGAACTTATTTTAATTATTAACTTAAATTGTTTTTCTTAAAGAAGTTCGAATGGATTGTTTAAAAAGTTTAAATGAGATCTTGAAAATGAGATATTTGAAAAGTGTGAAGTGTGAAACTAAGTGAAATTGTGAACTGTGGAATTAGGGTGGATTAAAATAGAATTATGTGGGTTATAAACTAGCGAATGTGACATGTTACATTTTTTTTATTGTTATACATGATATTTTACATGAGAAATTGAAATTAGTTGACATGATGAGTTAAGAAGAGTATCATGAATATGAATACATGAATGTTATGAATATGAAATGCGAATTGTGATTAATCATGAAAAGATCTTATGAGTATGAAAAACTCGATATTGTAATTATGAGTTGAAATTGAGAATTAGGGTATAGCCAAGCCTTACACCGGTAGTAAAAGATTTGTGAAAATGATATTTGAAATGAGAAGACCAAGATTTGGGTCATGTGAATTAAATGAGTAAGACCGGTATAGTGGGAGTGCTAACCCTAAGGGATTGATTTTATTCATGATTCAATTAAACTAAGCATTAGATACATAGTGAAGATGTGATGAAAGTAAGAGAAAAATATTGAGTATGGGGGCCATTGGAATGGCGGCATGAGAGTATTCACAGGATGTCCCATGATGAGTCATGATAGGGTGTGGATACTTCTCCAGAGTATCGTTCCAGTGGCGACGCTCGTGGGGTGTTTGACGACTGCGAGTGGTGTCATGTCTATGGTAGGAGCTGAATTACCACAGGATACCTATATAATATTGAGTCATGTGACAGTGCATTGGGATTCCCTCCAGAGCGCCTAGACATGAGTCCGTAGGTCAGAAAACATCTAGGATACTTACTGTAGTTACAGTAGTAGATTAAGTCATGGCGAGGGATTGAATCCTACAAGATGAAGAACGATTAAGGGCTTGCCCTCAGACCTATGTACTATGGGATGCATAGAATCCGAACAAGTGCACATTAGTGTCATGTAAAATAAATAATTGCATTAAGGACTAAGTGCACAATCACAATACGACATCAATAGGATAGCCCCTTTAGCTTTGTTTGTGACAAGTTTGTAGTTTGCTAAAAAATGAGAATCGTTATACTGTTTCCGGCATAGAGAGGATGGCCGTGTATTATATTTCGTCAGTTGAATGAACTGACGCGCCCATAGTTTTATATGCAGGGTAAAGATGCTTGACACAATTGAAGTATACATGTTGCTCAAGATTGTTTTAAATGTTATTTCATGTAATTTATTATAAAATTGCTTCCGCTGTGATAATATAAAAGTGTAATGTAACTCTGATGAAAGAAAATGTTTTTATTTCCTTATAAAATTGTACAAAAGAAGTGTAAAAATTCTGTGGAACTCGAATTCAGTTGTATTTTGAAATTCGGGGTGTTACACTGACAGATCAGCAAGTGATCCTCGGACAGAAAGCTATGAGAAAGCACCATTTCTGCGGCCATTATAGAGCATCTGAGCTAATACATCTACTACTAAGATGAAAAGCATTGGTGAGAGAGGATCCCCCTGCTTAAGCCCTCGCCTGGAGTTTATTTGTCTTCCTCCCTCTCCATTTATAAGAATTGAAGATTTTGCCGTCCTCATGATCATACAGATCCAATTGCACCATGCCTGACCAAAGCCTCTAGCGATTAATAGTTGGTCTAAAAAATCCCAACTTACCGTGTTAAAAGCTTTTGCAAAATCAATATTGAACAAAAGAGCATCCGAGTGGCGTCTACTGCATAAGTTGATAGCTTCATGAGCTAAAAGAAAACAATCCACCGTAAATTTACCCTTCAGGAAGGCACTTTGAGAGGATGATACAAGTGAGTGTAGGATAGGGGCTAGCCTATTGACAAGTATTTTGGTAAAAATTTTGAAGAATCAATTAAGCAGACTGATAGGTCTGTAATCAAAGACCAAATTTGCCCCTTCACACTTGGGAATTAACATGATGTTGGAGTAATTTAGCCTGTTGAGATCAGTATCTCCCCTCTGTACCGACTGAAGCATGGCAAAAAGGTAATCCTTGATAGTATCCCAAAAAGTGTGATAAAAGCTCGGAGAAACCATCGGGGCCTGGCACTTTGTCACTGCTCATACCAAAGACAGCCAACTTAACCACTTTCATAGTGAACGGGTCATCCAAATGCTCCAGGCTTAAGTCACTTTGGGGATAAAGAGATTGCCAATCGATCCGAAAATCTGACTAAGGAGTTGTACCACAAATTGCTTGAAAATGATTCTCAAAAGCCTCTCTAATCAGGGTTGGGGAGGTTACCATAGTATCATCAATGATAAGGCTTTGTATGAAGTTTCGTCTCCTTCTCCCATTTGCAATACAATGGAAGAACTTTGAATTTGCATCTCCTTCCTTTATCCATTGCACTCTCGATCTTTGTCTCCAATATACTGCCTCAGCTCGGATAAGATTTTGTAGTTCCACTTGGGTTGCCTTTAGGGGTTCAGCCGTCGTAGGGGATTGCTCTGCCTCAATCTCCAACTTCAGCAGTTTCTCTTGCAGCTGCTTCTTCTTCTTTGGGATGTGGCCAAAACTTTCATTTCTCCAGCGCCGAATTCTTCTCTTAAGGAGGGTAAGCTTTGTTACAAAAATATCAACCGGATTCCCAGCGCACATGAATTTCTTCCACCAATCCTTTACTGAGGGGACAAATGCAGAGTGTTGCAGCCAGGCTTTTTCAAATTTGAAATAATGTACCTGATGAGTGATTACTTGATTGTCGAGGACAATAGGGCAGTGATCAGATGAAAATCTTGGCAGTGAATACTGGATGCAGTTAAGGAAGGATGATTCCCAAGCTGCAGAGATCAAGAATCTGTCCAATCTGGCCATTGAGGGGGAGCTTCGAAGATTGGTCCATGTATATTTCCTTCCTGAAAGCGGGAGATCAATCAAAGCCAAGTCGTGTATGAATTCACGAAAGCATCTCACATCCCTTTTTGAGCCTTTTTCCCTGGACCTTTTAGCATCTGATATAGTTACATTGAAGTCTGCACACAGAACCCAAGAATCTTTGCGATGTTTTCTGCGCTGTACAGTTTGCGATCCTCCAAATCAAAAGGTGCATAGACAGAAGTGAGTGACCACTCTTCAGCTGAAGATCGACTTTTGAAAGAAGCAGAAACAGAGAAAATATCCACTGCCGAGTATGCACAATCAAGGAGTTGGTCATTCCATCCTAGTAGAATACCATCGCAGCTGCTAATGGAGTCAAGCTGTACCCATTTGGTTATAAGACCTCCTCCAATTGATGAAAGCTTTTGTGGGCCTGGGTTCCAGAGCTTAGTCTCTTTTAAGCATATAATAGATGGGGAGCAGCTATGGATTCCTTCTTTGATTAGTGAGCATTTGTCAGGGCTACCCAACCCTCCGTCTCACCTTAAAATATAAAAATAAAAAAACTTAGATCAAACAGAAAAACATGTTCCATCCGATTTTTTTTATAATTTTCATATTTTAGCAAACGACGACTGCAAATAAATTGATATTTTGTCATTTCTCATTTTATTAAACTGTCAATTTGACAAAAACAAGTGTGGATGCTCTTATGAAGTTGCTCATTTAGTAAATAAGCAATTGATGATGTGGCATGCATGTGATTGGAAAATCCTTAAAAGAATTAGTTGTCCAATGTATCACATGCATGCCACATAATCATTTGCTCATTTACTAAATGAGCAAGTTGCTTATATCCTTTTTACCATATATATATATATATATATATATATATATATATATATATATATATATATATATATATATATATATATATTCTTAACACGGGGTGTTACAAACAATGTCATGGTGAGAATGGTTGTAACTTCTGTCTCATTCTCTAGTTGAATATCACCTCAGTTATTTCTCTTTCGAATTAGGGTTAGCCCAAATCGGAACAAAATTGTGTGTTTGGTTTAATCTATTATTTTTCTTGGTGGTTTCTAGTGATCATGTTGCATAAAATCTACATGAATTTCTAACAATATCAAAGCTTCCGTAAATTTGAACAAAAATTACAAAGAGGAGATGAAGATTATGGGTTTGAGGTTGCCATAACTGATAATGTGACACTCAGTCTATAAAGGAAACTAAAATATTGAAACGGATGCTATCTTTCAAAGGGTGGAAGATAGCTATTGTTTAAAGCATCCACTATCGTTTGGTGAAAAGAGAAAAAAAGCATTTTTAGCAATGGAAATAATAATCAAAGGGGGAACGCCACTATCGTTTATTACCAAATCTGCAAATAATGGCATTTCCGTAAATATTTTGTTAAAAATTTTGGTGGATGGATGATCTTCATCTGTCCCACCTTTTTTGGGGTTTTTTTTGTAAAATGGCATTTTCGTAAATTAATGGATAGCATTTTCATAAATATTTTTTTAAAAATTTTTGTGGACAGATGATCTTCATCCGTCCAACCTTTTTTTGTTTTCTTTTTTTGTAAAATGGCATTATCGTCAATATTTTTTGAAAAATTATGGTGGACGGATGATCTTCATTCGTCCCACCTATTTTTGGTTTTTTTTAATTTTGAAAAATGGCATTTTCGTAATTAAATGAATGGCATTTATGTAATTATATTTTGGTAGCCGGATGATCTTCATCCGCTCGTTCAAAAAAAAATTAATAAAAAATATGAACGGAAGATCATACTTTGTCTTCTATATGTAGAAATCGCTAAAGCCGACTGCTAAATTTAGCGATCCACATTTTATTTTGTTTGCTATAAATGCATTTATAGCGAACGATAGTGAGGAGTTTGGATCTCAAATGCTAAATTTTGAGTGTTTAGAAAACGATAGTGGATGCACTTACGGGTACTCCCAAGTCGAAAGCGATCAATTCAGGATGGGAACCATTAATGATTTACACAGGTTTGGTGTATCTGGTAACATCTATACAATATTGCACCATTTTTAATGTTTGATTAAGGAATAGGATTGCACTTCAAAATTTTGATGGAGAAAGAGTGGCGGTTGCCTCCTATATTTGCTTCTTTTTTTTTTATATAAACAAATTAGAAAAATTCTTGGACCAAAAGTGATTTAGCATAATATATTGTACATATATTATCCAGAGAGAAACTATAAAGTGGAGTCATATAATACTACTGTCTAAAGTGGAATTATTTTTTTTTGAAATAACAAAGAAATCTTTTGGACTTTGAATATTATGTATTATGAGGTCTTGTTCAGTTATTTTTCGTTAATAAAACATGGTAGAGATCGTCATGTTTGAGTCAAGATTATAATAATGATAACTAGTAGTTTACACGTGCATCTCACGTCTTAATAAATATAGTTTTTTAAAAATAAAAATTTAGACGCAGTCTGGATTTGATCTAAAACCTCATTTACAATAGTTATGCACTTGCGTTGCACGGGTTGGTAGATTGACAAATTACACTAAGACCTTCTCCCATTATAGTAGTAGAGACAATAATAATAATAATGGCGAACATACTTTATATACATGGCAAACGTCCATAGATTGGGAAGTTACAAATGCTTTTATAATTTTTTGGTAGGGGCCGGGGAAGCTACAAATGTTGCAACAGCATAACACAGCAAAGAATCTGACACAAGCAAGAGGCATACTATTCAAATCCCGCCCGCTTGTAATAGACCATGCTCTATTTTGAACACCAATAAAAAGAGAAAGTTTAGGCGATGCGGTTAAAAAGATTATATGTATGTGTATATACCCTTGCTTTTGGCACATCATGGAATTTATTATGATCATATATCATGGTGGTTCTGATTCACTTTTGAATCTAGTGTTGAACATATGCGATTGATAGGAGGGAAGGTGAAGGAACCATTTAGTAACCCTCTTGCAATTGTCTTATAAGCAGCTTCAGTATAGTGTAAACCATCCCAAGAAATGTACAATGATGGATCATCGCAAATGCTTATATTTGTATCATTATCCCCACAATCTAGAGGTCGTTTGAAGTTGTAAGGACCACCACCTCCACAACAAGCCACCAATGGAGAAGCTTCAAAACCTGTCATCATTCAGTTTAATTAGCACAGATAGTGTATATGTAGGTCCCGCCACAAAAGGGCACGCACTCATGCATACAACGTTTGGTGCATGCTGATGCATGACAACGTTTGGTGCAAGCATGGTGTCTCTTCCGAAGCATGGTGTCTCTTCCGAAGCATGGTGTCTTTTCCGAAGCATGGTGTCTCTTCCCCTCCTATAAATTCTCACTATTTTCTTCATTTGTAGATACACTCAACTGAAGAGAAAAATAGAGATTGATAGCCACAGAGAGCTTATAAAGTATTGAGAGTTTTTTTGTAAATCTTTTGAGATTGAGAAATAATATTTGTGTTTGTAAATCTTTTGAGATTGAGAAATAATATTTGTGTTGTTTTCTTCTCAAATTTATCTCTGTTGTTTTTCTCACGATCCTAACAAGTGGTATCGGAGCGAGGTTGAGTTGTTGAGTGCCAAAAGCCTTTGCAGATCAAGATGTCGATGGAGGAATCAATATCATCATCATCATTTGGAGCCATGATCAAGCTTACTGCCACCAACTATACACTTTGGAGACCTCGGATGGAAGATCTCCTAAGTTGTAAAGATCTCTTTGATCCTATTGAGGAGAAGGGAGAGAGACCTGAAGCTACCAATGAGGCGGACTGGAAGAAGATGAACAGGAAAACGATCGGTCAGATTCGACAGTGGATCGATCACAGTGTCTTCCATCATGTTGCCCAGGAGACGGATGCTTTTGCCCTTTGAAAGAAGCTGGCGGATATGTACCAGGCCAAGACAGCTCGAAATAAGGCCCTGCTGATGAGACGGTTGGTGAACCTGAAGCAACAGGGAGGAACTTCTGTAGCAGAACACACCAGCGAGTTTCAGAGCCTGGTGAATCAGCTATCTTCAGTAGAGTTACCACTTGAAGATGAGTTACAGGCACTTCTACTTCTCAGCTCTCTTCCAGACAGTTGGGAGACATTGGTGGTCTCCCTCAGCAACTCGGCTTCGACTGGCAATCTTACCATGTCTATGGTTAAGGATGCCCTATTCAATGAGGAAGCTCGGAGAAAGGACGTTGGCACAGAAGCACAAGCCTGCGTCACAGAAGTCCGTGGGAGACAGCGAGAGGAAGATCGAGGCAGGTGGAGAGGCAGGAGCCAAAGCAGAAGCAGATCGAGAGGCAAATCAAGTGATGGGAGGAGGCCTGCATACAACTGCCATCACTGTGGCAAACCAGGCCACATGAAAAGAAATTGTTGGAAGTTACAAAAGCAAGGCGGTCAGGGAAGGTCACAACCAAAGAAGGAAGGAGATGCACAAGTCACAGTACTAGAAGATGTGGCTCTTTGCTCTCATGAGGATGAGACATGCCTCCATGTGTCGAATCAGGGCGTAGAATGGGTGGTAGATACTGCAGCATCTTGCCATGCCACTCCTCAAAAGGACATCTTCACGACGTACAAAGCTGGAGACTTTGGCTCGGTGAGGATGGGCAATTCTAGCTTTGCTAAGATTGTCGGAATTGGTGACGTTCGGATGCAGACTGATGCCGGGTGCACAATCACACTGCAGGATGTTCGCCATGTACCTGAACTTCGACAAAATCTTCTTTCGGTGAGAGCCCTAGATGAAAAGGGCTATGATAACCGTTTTTGCAATGGCTCGTGGAGGATGCTGAAAGGTGTAATGGTGATCGCTCGTGGACATCTCTGCAGCACTTTGTACAAGACTCATGTGAAGATCAATGTGGAGAGTCTCAATATTGTTGAACATGAAGCTTCGCAGAAACTGTGGCACCAGAGACTCGGTCACATGAGTGAGAAAGGTTTATCAACCTTGATGAAGGAAAATCTTATCTCCATTACCAAGAATGCAGAGCTTCAACCTTGCAGCAGCTGTTTATTTGGCAAGCAGCGAAGAGTCTCTTTTAGTTCCTCTTCGACAAGGAGATCAGAGTTGCTCAGTCTGATACATTCTGATGTTTGCGGTCCCATGGAGGTGGAGTCGCTAGGCGGTAACAAATACTTTCTGACATTTATTGATGATGCTTCTCGGAAGGTGTAGGTGTATTTTCTGAAGACAAAAGATCAGGTCTTGGAAATCTTCAAATCATTTCATGCCATGGTAGAGCGTGAAACGGGGAAGAAGCTGAAGTGCCTTCGCTCAGATAACGGAGGCGAGTATACATCCAGGAGTTTTGATGCCTATTGCAAGAGTCAGGGCATTCGGCACGAGAAGACGGTTCCACGTACCCCGCAACACAATGGGGTAGCAGAAAGAATGAACTGAACAATCATGGAAAGAGTCAGAAGTATGCTCAGCACAGCAAAGCTGCCAAAGCCATTTTGGGGAGAAGCTGCTCGCACCGCCTGCTACTTGATCAATCGTTCTCCATCAGTCCCGCTGAATTTCAACATCCCAGAGAAGAAATGGACCGGCAAAAACCCCTCCTACTCTCACCTGAGGACATTTGGATGTCTGGCTTATGCACATGTCTCAAAGGAGCTCAGGCAGAAGCTCGATGCGAGAACCACTCCATGCATTTTCATAGGCTATGGAGACGAGGAGTTTGGATACAGGCTATGAGATCTAAAAACGAAGAAGCCCATCAGAAGTAGAGACGTGGTGTTCCATGAAAATCAGACATATGGGGACACTAAAAAGCCTACAATTGCTGAAAGTCCTGTCAGCACTCAGGACTTTGTTCCAGATACAGTACCAGTACAAGATGCCGCAGATGATGATGTGTCTGATCAAGAACTAGAAGCAGAACCAGAGGAGGAGGAAGAAGGGATTGATGAGCCTGGGGAGCCGCAACCTTTCACAGCTGCAGAACCAGTACAAGATAATGATACACCGCCTGAGACGAGTGAGCCTCAGCTACGTAGATCTGAAAGAGGCCATGTTCCGTCTACTAAATATCCAGAATCAGAGTACATTCTTCTTACTGATGAAGGGGAGCCAGAGAATTTCCAGGAAGCATTGTCTCATCCAGACAAAGACAACTGGCTGCACTCTATGCGGGATGAGATGGACTCTTTAGAGAAGAACCAAACCTACGATTTGGTTAAGCTTCCAGGAGGGAAGAAGGCACTAAAGAACAAGTGGGTATTCAAGCTCAAGAAAGATGGCAGCGGAAAGGTGGTGAAGCACAAAGCTCGGCCAGTGGTCAAAGGATTCCTTCAGAAGAAAGGCATCGATTTTGGTGAGATTTTTTCTCCAGTTGTAAAGATGACTTCAATCCGAGTCATGCTCGGATTAGCAGCTAGCCTAGACTTGGAGCTTGAACAAATGGATGTGAAGACTGCATTTCTTCACGGTGATCTGCATGAAGAAATTTACATGGAGCAGCCAGAGGGATACGAGGTTCCAGGGAAAGAGAATCTCGTATGTAAGCTGAAGAAGAGTTTGTATGGCCTCAAGCAAGCACCAAAGCAATGGTACAAGAAGTTTGATTCATTCATGGTGAGTCAAGGCTACAAGAGGACTGCTGCAGATCAATGCGTCTACATTCAAAAGTCCCCTGATGGAAATTTCTTTGCACTGTTACTATATGTCGATGACATGTTGGTCGTCGGACAAGATGCAGTGAAGATCAGACAGCTGAAGATAGAACTCTCTAAGGTCTTTGATATGAAGGACCTTGGGTCAGCTCAGCAGATTTTAGGTATGAACATCTCTCGAGACAGAAAGGCCCGAAGATTGTGGTTATCTCAAGAGAAATATGTTGAACGGGTGATCAAGCGATTCAACATGGAGGGTGCCAAGCCAGTTAGCATCCCACTGGCTAATCATTTCAAGTTGAGCAAGAGTTCGTGTCCCTCATCCAGGAAAGAGATCGAGGAAATGGAAGTTGTGCCTTATTCTTCAGCGGTTGGAAGTCTGATGTATGCAATGGTGTGTACGAGGCCGGATATTGCACATGCAGTGGGTGTGGCAAGCAGATTTCTCTCCAATCCAGAAAATGAGCATTGGGAGGCTGTTAAGTGGATTCTCAGGGGGAGCTGTGTCATGGCAGTCAAGGTTGCAGAAGTGCGTTGCACTATCTACGACAGAAGTAGAGTACATTGCTGCCGCTGAAGCTGGCAAGGAGATATTGTGGTTAAAGCGATTTCTACAAGAACTCGGGATCAAGCAGAATGACTACAAGGTACATTGTGACAGTCAAAGTGCTCTGGATTTAAGCAAGAATTCAATGTACCATTCCCGAACAAAACATATTGATATTCGCTATCACTGGATACGCGAGGTGATAGATCAACAATTGTTGAAACTGATGAAGATCCACACGAAGGAGAATCTAGCAGACATATTGACAAAGATTGTGTCTCGGGAGAAACTAGAGTTATGCAGAGATATAACTGGAATGGATGAGAGATGACGATTGGTGCAGATGTGGCGTGAGCGGGAGAATTGTAGGTCCCGCCACAAAAGGGCATGCACTCATGCATGCAACGTTTGGTGCATGCTGATGCATGACAACGTTTGGTGCAAGCATAGTGTCTCTTCCGAAGCATGGTGTCTCTTCCGAAGCATGGTGTCTTTTCCGAAGCATGGTGTCTCTTCCGAAGCATGGTGTCTTTTCCGAAGCATGGTGTCTCTTCGAAAGCATGGTGTCTCTTCCCCTCCTATAAATTCTCACTATTTTCTTCATTTGTAGATACACTCAACTGAAGAGAAAAATAGAGATTGATAGCCACAGAGAGCTTATAAAGTATTGAGAGTTTTTTTGTAAATCTTTTGAGATTGAGAAATAATATTTGTGTTTGTAAATCTTTTGATATTGAGAAATAATATTTGTGTTGTTTTCTTCTCAAATTTATCTCTGTTGTTTTTCTCACGATCCTAACAGTATATACTATGTAGTATGAATACTTCTATCATTGAGGCATACTCGTATTGGAGACATGTACATGAACAATTCTTATGTGTCCCCTAAATTTACGGTTTTCAAACAGCTTTGCACAAAAGAAATTTCCATGTTTGCGTTGAATATATCATTTTTCATGACAATGTATTGATTAAGGGTATTTTCATTCAGAAAACCAAGATTTTAACGGATTAATTTCTAGTATTATTTTGGACGGAAAGGTGTTAAGGGTCATCAACCAAATTTTCCGAATGCACAAGAAGGTAAACAAATTAACTAAAATTTAGAATTTATTTTTTTCTTTTTTTAGAGAAGATGAAATATGATGCAAGCGGAATATGAATCTTAGACTTCTAAAATAAACTGCAATAGCAACACTTATGGACTAGTCCAGAGAGACAGGAAGCTAGTTTACCAAATTTGTGAGGAGATTCATACAGACGCAAAGTGGCGTTGTAATAATCAGCATAAATGATGGTTGCATAAGCATGGCGTTGGCGAATCCGATTCAGCTCCTCTATGAGATTGGCGTTATGATACTCTGCAAAATCATTCAACCACTTGATGCATCCAGTATGCATATCATAGTCTTCATTTGCTCGACCCTGGAAATGTGTAAGGTACGCTGGCGAACATCCAATTGGGAAGTTTCCGGAAACTACCAATGTCCTAGCACCAAGTTTAATCAACCCCTACAAATCTATATAATAAAACACAAAGAAAGCTATCAAGTGGCTCACATTCAATCTATCCCAAAATCAATGGACCAGATCTACTCTCACAAAACATATTTTCCCGCCCAAATTTCAAATCCAAAAATTTCAAACAAAAAAAAAAACAAAACTCTCTCTCAACTCACAAAACATCCTTCCCCTATCTGCTTCTCTCTCAAAACCCCAACTCAACCCGTCGTCTTCTTCCTCCATTTCCCCCAAAATCGAAATCGAACCCAGCCGTCATCTTCTTCCGCCATTTCCCCCAAAATCGAAACTCAACTCACAAAACACCATCCCCCTATCTGCTTCTCTCTCAAAACCCCAACTCAAAAAACCCAGCCCGTCGTCTTCTTCCTCCATTTCCCCCAAAATCGAAATCGAACCCAGCCTTCGCCTTCTTCCTCCATTTCCCCCAAAATCGAATCCATTTCCCCCAAAATCGAAATCGAACCCAGCCTTCGTCTTCTTCCTCCATTTCCCCCAAAATCGAAATCGATATCATAAGCGAAATCGAAATCGAAGAAGATGAGGATGTTCGATCCATGGCCAGTGTTCTTGAAGAGGGAGTGGGCCCGCAACTGGCCGTTCATCGCCGGATTCTCCATCACCGGCGCCCTCATCTCCAAGTTCACTGCCAGGCGCCCTCTCTCCTCGATGGGAAGGTTCGACAATCCAAATGACTGCCATGTTCATCTAGCTATAATGGATTTGAATAGCTTCGTTCAGTTAATTAATCAGCCTGGATTTGATGAAATAGTTTTACTTGATTAGCTTTTTTAGAAAATACTGCAAATACTTAAGATTTTGTTCAAAATGAATTTTGGTAAATTAAATGATTAATAAACTATCTTTTAAATGACAGTAGTTTTCTTTTTCTTCGTAATTTCATCTTTATCCTCTCAATTCTTGATTGTTGATTGAAATTCTTGATTGTTGATTGAAATTTGGGTAACTGTTAACTCGAACTTGCAACCTCTTGCTCACTACAATGAGGCTTTACCACTAGATCACAGTGGCATGCACATCAACCTTTTATTTTGTTTGTTTAGTTATTGATTACGATCTATATTATTTTGCAGACGTTATGCCGCGAGTTCATCATTAATGTTGGTCCAGATTTTAGATTGCTATGGAACACTGTGAAATCTTTTCTTGATACTAAAACAACTTCAAAGATACATGTAAGAAAGAATGTTTTTTGTCACTCGCAGCTTATTTATCTAGAGATTGAGAAATATATTGACTTTTAATTTCACTTCAGGTTCTTGGAACCAAGTACCAAAATAAGTTACTTGAAATAATTGATTCATTAATCAATAAGATGTCAATATTAGAATTACAAGGAGTAGACAATTATCAGTACTTGTAAATGTAAAATTGCGTACCATATAATTAATCTGATTCAAAGAAAACCTTAAAACTTTCAATTTTTGTAGTTAACCTCATTCAAAACTTCACAGATATTAGTCAAATGCAGATTTGAGATTACTATTCATATTCACATGTATAAGATTGTTCAAATTATTTTGAGGAAAAACTTATTTTATGAACTAGAAATGTTTAACTAACAGTGACTTTAATTGTCAAAGTTTATTAATTTGTGTAACTTATTTATCAGCAATCATTCTCTTTTTTTTTCTTTTGACTAAATTTGATAGAGTTCAATGACTCCAATTTTATATATATACAAGGTATGCCTGTCGGCACGTGCCTACGGCGCGTATTTGGAACGATACAACATATGAAAAATCATGTAAACAGTAAGGGATGATTTATATAGATGTTTATTTGCTAGTAGACGTTGATGTATTGATGTATTTTGAAGTAGGATTATGAAGTGACCTTGATGTTTATTGGTTTGTATATTGCAGGATTATTTGTCAGCAGCTCGGAATTGAAAAATAGTCAAAAAAACATAATATTAAAGAATTTGCAATGATCTTTCAAAGTAGCAAATATCCAAATATTCAAAAAAAAACATAATCCGAAATTGTATAATAAAAAAAACATTCTAATCAAAAATAACTCAGTGAAGCATTCTAATCTAAAACAATTACTCAGTGAAGTATTCTACATTCAGATCAAATATGGTAATTCAAAAGCAATTAAATGAAAGTTAATGTTATTGAGTTATGAAAGCATAATCCAAAAAAAAAACATAATTAAAATTTTTAAATAATAAAAAAAAAGCATAATCTGAAATTGCATAACAAAAAAAAACATTCACTGTTTTTTTTTTTTTTGACATACCTGGGTAAAAAAAACAGAGAAAGAATTATGAAAAAGGAGAAAAGAGGGGGAAGAGAGAGAGATTGCAATAAATGAAGGAGTTGTTTTGTTTTGGGGGGAAATTTTGAATTTTTACGGGAAAAATATTTGGGGGGAAAAAATGTCTTTTGGGAGCAAAAATCTAGACCATTGATTTTTTTCTTCCAAATGAATGAGAGCCACTTGATAGCTTTCTTTGTGTTTCATTATATATACTAGATTTACCTGTGGCCACGTGCCTAAAGCGCGTCTTTAGAACTATACAACATATGAAAAGTCTTGTAATAGTAAATCAACAATTATGTAGCTGAAGTTTGAATAGCATGACAATAATTAGTTGCAAATAGAAGTCCATGTTTCCATTAGTACTATATGGTGAAAAATAATTATAAATTAGGGTATAAAAGTCCATATTTCCATATACATATATATAGGAAAATCTTCCATTGTGCACCACCCCTCTGTGTGCACTGGGCCTTCCTGCCTTCGTATCGACGATCCGAACCGTTCACATTGATCTACACATCTAATTAGTCTAAATATGTAAAATCAAATCATTTGAAATTCATTTGCCCATCCATTATGTGACTATAAAAAATAATAATTTTCAGCCATACAATTTTGTAACACTTCAATGGATGGACAAATGATTTTCAAATGATTTGATTTTACATATTTAGACTAATTTAAATGTGTAGGTCAATGTGAACGGTTCGGATCGTCGATACGAAGGCGGGAAGGCCGAGTGCACACGCCGTGTGCACCATAGGTGGTGCACAACAAAAGCCATATATATATATATATATATATATATATATATATATATATATATATATATATAGGGAAATGCTCCATTGAAAACGCAAATGTTGTAAAAGCACGTGAAAACCACCTAGGCCGTTGTTTCCAACAACAGCCTAAGTGGTTTTCCACGTTTTCATCGCTACAGTACGTTTTCAATGGAGCATTCCCCATATATATATATATAATAAATTACAAAGAAAGCTATCAAGTGGATCACAATCAATCCCCCCAAAATCAAAGGCCCATATCAAACCTCACAAAACACATTTTCCCTCCAAAATTTCAAACCCCAAAACCAAATTTTTCCCCATAAAAAACTCATTAATTATTTTATTACTATCTCTCTCCTCTCTTTACTTTTTCATATTTCTCTCTTTATCTCTCCCTCTCTATCTCTCTCTCCCATTCTTTCTATATTTACTTAGAAATTTTGATTTTAAGATTTCGATTTTGTAAAATTTCAGAATTTTTAATAGCAAATATCTCTTCAACAATTAAATTTCATTATTTTTCACACTTAAAGTTCTAAGAAGTTAGATTTTATACCCCGATTTATAATTATTTTTCAATATAGACTTTTATTTATAACTAATTATTGTCATACTATTCAAACTTGAGCTACATAATTATTGTTTTACTGTGTACATGACTTTTCGTGTTTTGTATCGTTCCGAAGACGTGTCGTAGGCACGTGCCCACGGGCAAATCTAATATATATATATATATATATATATAGAGAGAGAGAGAGAGAGAGAGAGAGAGAGAGAGAGAGAGAGAGAGAGAAAGAGAAATAATTAAATAAATAAATGAGTTTTTTGGGGGGGAATTTGAATATGAGTTTTGGGGGAAAACTTTTGGGGGGAAAATGTGTTTTGTGAGGTTAGATCTGGGCCTTTAATTTTGGGGGGATTGAAGGAGAGCCACTTGATAGCTTACTTGTAACTTTCTTTGTGTTTTATTATATATACTAGATGTGCCCGTGGGCACGTGCCTACGGCACGTCTTCAGAACGATACAGCATATGAAAAGCCTTTGTGTTTTATTATATATACTAGATAATGAAGTATCAAATATTTGTAAGCTCATAACTAACAGAGACAGAGCATGAAGTGTCAAAGTTTGTAAGCTCAGAACTAACACAAATAGATCATGAAGTATCAAATTTTGTAAGCTCAGTACAAACACAAACAGAGCATGTAGTGTCAAATTTTGTTAGCTCAGAACAAACAGAAACAGAGCATGAAGTGTGTAATTTTGTAAGCTCATAAATAACACAAACAGAGTCTGAAGTATCAAATTTTGTAAGCTCATAACAAACACAAACAGAGCATGTAGTATCAAATTCGGTAAACCCAGAACAAACAGAAACACATCATGAAGTATCAAATTTTGTTAACTCAGAACAAACAGAAAATGAACAGCAGAAACTGGACATGAAGTATCAAATTGTGTACGCTCAAGACAAACAGAAGCTGAGCATGAAGTTTCAAATTTTGTAAGCTCAGAACAACAGACACTGAACATGTGGTTTAAAAAAAACCAGTAGGCTCAGAACACACTATTCATAACTAGGGCTGCATTGGGGTGCCGCGCCAACTAGGATATGATAGATATATAATCAAGAATAAATACAACAAGCTTGAAATAATTATTCAGATCATAAAGTGTTTTGCATCACGGCCTACACCAACAAACAGTTGGAGAGAATCAAACACCAAAAGGCTTAAATGAGTACCCAACACATACGCATCCAATGTCAGTTACTATAAAATCTAGTTTTCTGTTGTTTGGAGCTTACAAAATTTGATACTTCATGCTCTGTTTCTGTTGTTTTGAGCTTATCATCAACTGTCTTATATAAATAGAGTAAGTCTATTAAGAGTTTGGGAGCTGAAATCCTTATCCTGAGCCGGGGTTTTTAACCATTCGTTCGCGACTGATCGCGATCGAACAACTCATCTTCGATCCCGCTTATTTTGAGAATGTTTCGGGGTAAAAGGGGTAAAATCAAAAACCCCTATCTCTCTTTCTTACTCACGATCAATCGACCTCCTCTCATAATAAACTTACTCATGAATATATATAGACTAAAAAACACCAGTAGGCTCAGAACACACTATTCATAACTAGGGTTGCATTGGGGGGCCGCGCCAACTAGGATATGATAGATATATAATCAAAAAAAAAATACAACAAGCTTCAAATAATTATTCAGATCATATAGTGTTTTGCATCACTGCCTACACCAACACACCGAAGGAGAGAATCAACCACCAAAAGTCTTAAATGAGTATCCAACACATACGCATCCAACATCAGTTACCAAAAAAATATAGTTTCTGTTTGTTCTGAGCATCACAAAATTTGATACTTCATGTTCTGTTTATGTTGTTTGGAGCTTATCATCAACTGTCTTATATATATAGAGTAAGTCTATTAAGAGCTTGGGAGCTGAAATCCTTATCCAGAGCGGAGGTTTTTAGCCATTCGTTCGCGATTGATCGCGATGGAACGACTCATATTCGATCCCGCTTATCTTCAGAATGTTTGGGGGTAAAAGGGGTAAAATCAAAAACCCCTATCTCTTATCTTCTCATAATCAATCGACCAAGCACACATAATAGACTTACTCATGAATATATATAGACTAAAAAAAATCAATAGGCTCAGAACACACTATTCATAAGTAGGGCTGCATTGGAGTGCCGCGCCAACTAGGATATGATAGATATATAATCAAGAATACTTAAAACAGGATTGAAATAATTATTCAGATCATAAAGTGTTTTGCATCACTGCCTAAACCAACACACCGAAGGAGAGAATCAAACACCAAAAGGCTTAAATGAGTATCCAACACATACGTATCCAACGTCAGTTACAAAAATTATACTGATACTATCAATCATTGTGTGTCATCGGTGCCCAAAAATTTGATGAATTGAGCTAGTCTCAAATCACATAAATGTAAGGTAAGTGTTGAGGGCATTGGACATTCAAACACCTTTATTTCATTTCTTCACCATCTACTCTCCCGCTCATACCCCAAACTCTAATCAACTTTGAATAATTATCATGGCACACAACCAAATACCCTTGAAAACAATAATTTCAATGCCCAAAAATTTTGTAACCAACTTATATCAAAATCAATCTCATCATTGCCTACACACAAAACCGAATGAAAATGCAAGAAATTAAACAGAAATCATAAAAGCATTTATGAGAGTCAAACACTTCCCTTCGGAATCTGAAAGAGGCAGAACCCAATGAGCTGAGAAATCGAAACCCTTATCGTGGTCCGTCGGAGAGAGAGAACGAACTTGTGAGGGCTCTTCTTTGGTGCTGAGACGATAAGGGAGATAGGGACTGATCGATTATACCCCTTTTACCCCTCGACAGATCTGAAGATAAGCGGCTGGAGATTTCGTTGATCGTGGAGTTGGGTTTACACAAGTGACAAAGAAAGAGAGCGGGAGAGAGAGCTCCACTTTGGTGTTGATTAGGGTTTCGAAGAGAGGTGGATTAGGGTTTCGAAGATGGAGATCGGGATAGAGAGAGCGTGAGAAGAGAAGAGATAGGGATTAGGGTTTTGAAGAGAGTGGGACGATCTACGAAAGCGGGAGAGAGAGCGCGAGAAGATAAGAGCTGGGATTAGGGTTTCTCAAAGATAGAGAGCGGGAGAGAGGAAAGCGTGAGAAGATAAGAGATATGGGGATTTCGATTATACCCCTTTTACCCTTGCTCAAATCAAAGTATAAGCGGCTGGAGATCTCAGCCGTTCGATCGCGATCAAGATCGATCGGATGGCTGAAATCTCCAGCTCCCGATAAGGATTCCAGCTTCCCAGCTCTTAATAAACTTACTCTATATATATATATATATATATATATATATATATATATATATATATATAATAAAACACAAAGAAAGCTATCAAGTGGCTCACATTCAATCTATCCCAAAATCAATGGACCAGATCTACTCTCACAAAATATATTTTCCCGCCCAAATTTCAAATCCAAAAATTTCAAACAAAAAAAAAACAAAACTCTCTCTCAACTCACAAAACATCCTTCCCCTATCTGCTTCTCTCTCAAAACCCCAACTCAACCCGTCGTCTTCTTCCTCCATTTCCCCCAAAATCGAAATCGAACCCAGCCGTCATCTTCTTCCGCCATTTCCCCCAAAATCGAAACTCAACTCACAAAACACCCTCCCCCTATCTGCTTCTCTCTCAAAACCCCAACTCAAAAAACCCAGCCCGTCGTCTTCTTCCTCCATTTCCCCCAAAATCGAAATCGAACCCAGCCTTCGCCTTCTTCCTCCATTTCCCCCAAAATCGAAATCGAACCCAGCCTTCGTCTTCTTCCTCCATTTCCCCCAAAATCGAAATCGATATCATAAGCGAAATCGAAATCGAAGAAGATGAGGATGTTCGATCCATGGCCAGTGTTCTTGAAGAGGGAGTGGGCCCGCAACTGGCCGTTCATCGCCGGATTCTCCATCACCAGTGCCCTCATCTCCAAGTTCACTGCCGGGCGCCCTCTCTCCTCGATGGGAAGGTTCGACAATCCAAATGACTGCCATGTTCATCTAGCTATAATGGATTTGAATAGCTTCGTTCAGTTAATTAATCAGCCTGGATTTGATGAAATAGTTTTACTTGATTAGCTTTTTTAGAAAATACTGCAAATACTTAAGATTTTGTTCAAAATGAATTTTGGTAAATTAAATGATTAATAAACTATCTTTTAAATGACAGTAGTTTTCTTTTTCTTCGTAATTTCATCTTTATCCTCTCAATTCTTGATTGTTGATTGAAATTCTTGATTGTTGATTGAAATTTGGGTAACTGTTAACTCGAACTTGCAACCTCTTGCTCACTACAATGAGGCTTTACCACTAGATCACAGTGGCATGCACATCAATCTTTTATTTTGTTTGTTTAGTTATTGATTACGATTGATGCTGTTTATTTCTGAGAAACGTGTGGAAGCACCAGGTGTGAGTTCGAACTCAATTTGTATTGAAGGAGATTGCCGCTCATCTGCCGACCTTCAGTTGACCTTCTGGGACCTACGATGAGCTCGGAAAGATGTTGAAGGTTGGGCTCGGATCGGAAGGGTCGGATCCGAGGTCTTGTGTACCTGCAGACGGTCCTGAAACACCGGGGTTTGTCCCGGTGGCGGACCCTCCGACGCTCTAGTCAGTCTCTGTGAGAGAGTAGCAATAACTAGGTATATTTAAGTGGCAAAAGATTAATTACCTCAAAAGGTGGGTGTGGGTCTAGTATTTATAGAGAATCCCAACCGGGTTTGGTTCCACTTGGGGGCCGGGTTTGGATCCGAAAGCCCATGGGCCTGACGTGGCAGAAGGCCCAGGGGGTTTAGGGCGGACGTGGCGATACCAGGAGTGGTATAGGGCTGACGTGGCGAAATCCTTGGCGGTATTTGGAGCTGACGTGGCCCATCGTGAGCCTCCTGTGCCTCTGGGGGGAATCGGAGGGCCTAGGCTGCGCCAGGTCATCCTTCTGCCCCGCCAGAGAGGGGGGACGGCCTGTGGGACTGCCCCGGATCGGACCCCGAGGGCTACTGAGGCTCGCCGGTACGAGGAGGCCAGTGCTGTGAGGGCAAACACGAGGTTCGGCACCGACCCAGAAGTGGTCCGGAGCCGAACCAGGTTGTTATTTTTACTTTTCTGAGTAGGAATAGTATTGGGCCCTGGTTGGGCCTCAGGCCATTTTTACACTGTCACACAAGCCCCCCACTCCTGCAGGGGGTGCGGGAGCTAGCCGTGGAGGAGTGCTCGTGGTTGTAGAAATGGGATGGTGAGTCACTGGGTCTTTGTGAGAAGACTACCCTGGTGTTAGACCTGACGCTTTGACCGGACCTCGAGTTTGTCGAGGGTTTATGTGTCGACAAGGGTGATGGCGAGCCGTTGTTTCTTCCTGAGAAGAGTACCCGGGTGCCAGACCGGACCTCGAGCTGGCGAGGGATTATGGGCCGGTAAGGGTGAAGGCGGGCCGTTGTTTCTTCCTGAGAAGAGTACCCCGGTGCCAGACCGAACCTCGTGATGAGGGGGAATTATGGGTCGGTAAGGGTGATGACCAGCCGGTGGATCTTCCGAAGAAGAGTACCCAGGTGCCGGACCGGACCTCGAGCTGGCGAGGGATTACGGGTCGGTGAGGGTGAAGGCGAGCCGTTGTTTCTTCCTGAGAAGAGTACCCTGGTGCCAGACCGAACCTCGAGATGAGGGGGAATTATGAGCTGGTAAGGGTGATGGCCAGCCGGTGGATCTTCCGAAGAAGAGTACCCAGGTGCCAGACCGGACCTCGAGCTGGCGAGGGATTACGGGTCGGTGATGGTGAAGGCGAGTCGTTGTTTCTTCCTGAGAAGAGTACCCTGGTGCCAAACCGAACCTCGAGACGAGGGGGAATTATGGGCTGGTAAGGGTGATGGCCAGCCGGTGGATCTTCTGAAGAAGAGTACCCAGGTGCCAGACCGGACCTCGAGCTGGCGAGGGATTACGGGTCGGTGAGGGTGAAGGCGAGCCGTTGTTTCTTCCTGAGAAGAGTACCCTGGTGCCAAACCGAACCTCGAGACGAGGGGGAATTATGGGCTGGTAAGGGTGATGGCCAGCCGGTGGATCTTCCGAAGAAGAAGAGTACCCAGGTGCCAGACCGGACCTCGAGCTGGTGAGGGGATCATAAGTCGGGCCGTTAGGGGGCGAACCGTTGTGCCATGGGGTTGTTTGAGTAGGGTAGTCCTTTGTTTTCGCGGAGCATTTGGGGGCGCCTGGGGACCTGTGCAAGATTCCCATTTCCTAGGTGCGTTAATGGCGCCGCCTAATAACTGTATGGCGCATGGTCTTCCGTCGTTTGGTTTTCCCCATATCATAAAGGCCGGCCCCTGGGGGGAGGCTATAAGTACCCCCCTCCCCCTTTCTCGTTGTGGTTCAGATCAAAGCAAAGGTGGTCTGCTTGGCCCTTAAAGGTGTCTGCTTCGGCGGACGCCTGTTTTTTGATAATTCTTGCCCCCGGTTTTGTCGGAGAGGTAGTTTCTTTGTCGCCCGATCTTCTCTTGGATCTGATGGCCCTGATGTGGCGGTCAGATCCAGGGGGGATCCGGGCGAGAGGGATAACGACCGACCTTCGAAGGGTGAGCCGTCTGCAACAGCGGAGGTTCTATCCTTTCGAGAGGGATGAAGAGCGTTCCGGGCCGGTTGTTTGCAACTGCGAAGGTTCCGTTGCTGGAGTAGGCTGGGCCTTTGCAGTTGCATCAACTGGCTCGGAATGGAGCACTTCTTTCGGCCTTCGGGTGTTGATCTGCTTTTGACCGGGGTGCTTGCCGAGGGGGGCGTCTTGAAGCTTTGGGCCTCGGGTAGATGAGTAGTTCTCTGATTGGAGACTGACTATTCTGTGTTCCAATAGGGCTCCAGGTTGAGGCGGTTTCTGTCTCACCCGGGAATAGTTCGGGTCTTCGGCCGATGACGCTGTAAGCCCCGAGCTGCTCGCGGGTGAAAGGGGAACCGACCCAATCTCGGAGCCCGGGGCGTCTGTCTGAGGACGGCGCCTTAAATCTTAAAAATAAAAATGTTCCCTCCTCCGAATACTTCTTCCGCGCTGGCCTCCTTGACTGGCTGCCAGCCTGTCAATGGATGATGTCAGTGTCGCACGTTTCGAGGATGTAGCGCGAATTCTTAGGCGGCAGTTGCATGTTGAACAGTACTCGCGGGAATCGAGGAGTCGCTTCTATCTCCTATAAATAGTCCCCCCTCTTCCCTATTTGTCCACTTCAAAAATAAAATTTTTCAACACTTCAGCGCTCATCTTCGCGTCTTGCTGTACCAGACTTGCCCTTCCGAAGTAACCCCAGGTGAGTTAGCAAGTCTACTTAGTCTAGGCATAGATGGACAGGGCTCAGTCCGGCTCATTAGCGTCGACGTCTGGGGGGGGAGGTGGAGCCTATCTCTGACTCGACGTCCTGGGAGGAGCCCGTACTCGAGGAGGAGTCAGTGCACGCTGACGAGTCTTCTGACACGGTTTCGTGGGAGGAACCGGTGGTTGAGGAGGCGGCACATGGTGCGAGGCGGTCGCGCTCTCGTCGTCCCTTCGTGGTGGAGAGCAGTGAGTCGGAGGAAGCGACTGATGGTTCGGACGACGTCCGTGTTTGGGAGCCGGCTACCGAGGGTGAGAGAGGCGAGGGCGGCATTGTAAGGAGATCCACGGTTCCGAGGGCAGGCCCGAGTTCCATGCTGACTGGTCGGGGGCCCTTATTCACTCCCTCGTCGGAGCGGTCCGAGAAGAGGAAGAAGGCTCCGAGGAAGGTAGGGTTGGGAACTGGTGGCACGAGCCAGGGGACTGGTTCGCCCGCGCAGCCGAAGCATTTCCGTCAGTATCCTGACGACCTGTCCGACCAGGAGCTCTTCGGTGTGCAGGCCTCTTCGCCGAGTCGGACGAGAGTGTTGATGGACGCGATTCTGACCGCCTTGGATGGCGGGGATTTGGAAGTCTTGCAGCTGGCGTACCACATAGGTCCTAGTTACGAATTGATGCTGCCGAGCTCTACTCTACGCCCAACTGATCCCCTATCTGCTTGGTATTGTGTCTTCCCTGTGGACGCGTTTATTTCCGGACTGAGGCTGCCGGTCCATCCGTTTGTTCGGGAAGTGTTGAACTGGGCCTCCTTGGCGCCGATGCAGTATGGGCCGAACTCTTGGGAGCAGATAATCAGCTTTGTACTGATGTGCGAGGAGCAACGGGTACCCTTGCGCTTGAACGTGTTCCGAGCGACGCTGAAGTTTTGTTTGGCAGCCGAGGGGGTTTACTATATCTCCCCCCGGAGCAGGAGGAAGGTTGTTCATAGCCACCCTGACTCTATTAAGGACTGGAGGAAAAAGTATCTGGTGATCCGGAGTGAAGAGCCCTGGGACATTCCGACTCGATGGAACTACTCCAAGCCGAGTTATCCTGCGCCGGGGCAGGGGGATCTGTCGGTCGAGGAGTGGGGGTTTGTCGAGCGTCTTCGTTTGTCCCCTAATATTAATTGGACGAAGGTGACGGAGGTTCGCCTGGCGAGCGTTGGACTGAGCCCCGCCGTTCTCCGTATGTAGTTGTTTCTTTTCCCTCGATTCTTTCGTACATTCTTGCTCATTGCTCTTAACGGTTTTTTCTGCAGATATGGATGAGGCGTCGATCCAAGCAAGGCGGCTCGCCATGAAGAAGGAAAATGCCGAGAAGAAGAAGGCGGAGGCGGCGAAGAGGCCGAGGGAGCTGCCCCTTGTTATCTCGGAGGTACCGCTTGAGCCGAGGGCTAAGAGGACTCGTTCGGAGACGGGCAAGGGGGGTGCCCCTTTGAGGAGTAAGGGCCCGGCGAGGGCATACGATCTTGACAAGGGGAAAGGTCCCTTGGTAGGGGTCGAGGAGGAGGACCCGGTGGCGGAGTTGTTGCGGCAGCGGTGGGCGCCGGACTGGTCGGTTCGGATGAGCGACTGTCTGACCGAGGAAGCCCAGGCCGTAGAGGTGGTGGAGAAGCTGGCAACGCCTCGCGATCGCCAGATGATGGAGAACGAGCCCGTGGAGGTGGCATTCACGCGCCTGGCGCAGGCCACCGTGTCGGTAAGCTTGTCGACCTCCTCCTTTCCGTTTGGTCTTGCCTCAGGAGTTTTCTTCTTATCTGCTTCTTTCGGCCGCAGGCTTGTATGCAGGGAGCTAATGTAAAGAATCTCTATGAAGCGTCCCTGTCACAAGAGCGTGCTCGGGCGGACAAGAGCGGACGAGAGACGAAGGAGATGCGGATCGAGCTCGAGGGTTCGCGTCAGAGGGAGCAGCAGATGAAGCTGGAGCTCGAGGCCAAGGACACCGAGTGGGAGAAGAGGGTGGCCTCCTTGAAGAGGAAGTTTGCCAAGGAGAAGGGGGAGTTAATAGCCGCATTCGCCAATGAGAGGAAAGAGCTGACGGATGCGGGCCAGCGGATGGTGATAGCCGCCCAGGATGAGTGCTACGCGAAGGTGCTCAGTCACGTGAGGCATTTCTATCCGACCCTCGATCTGTCGAACTTCGAGTACGACATGGAGATTGATGGGACCCTGAAGGTCCCTGCCGGAGAGGGGCTCGTTGACACCCCGGCCGTTGATCGTTCTGTGAACCCGATCGACGCCGAGGAGGGAAATCGAGTTGTATAGTTTTGTCTTTCTTTCTTTTTTCCTCCTTTCGATTGTATTTGCCTCCCGCGGACTGGCCCCCGCCTTTTCGTGTTTATATAAAAAAGTAATTCGGACTTGCCAAGGGTTTCGACGCCGGTCGTTTCCGGCTCTCCCTGCTTATGTGCTTCGAGTTGGCCCACTTTGTAGGTTGCGGCTTCCCTTCCCGAGGTGGGCCCCTGTCGTTCCGACGTGGCGTGCCGCTCGAGACGAGGGGAGTATTTCTGTAACGGCCTTTGCCCCGATTGACAGTATATAAAGTGATGAAGGGGATGTGGCTCGGCCTTATTGTTTCGCGAGGGATTGGAGTGGGACGAGGTGACGCCTTGGGGGGTCGACCCCCTAACCGGGTATTAGGTCGGGTCTGCCGAGGCATTTGGAGTGCGATGCAATGAGATTTCCTTAGTATAAGATAGGGGGGCCACTAAAAACGGTCCTACACAAAGGAAAGCTTTACAAAAGGTTTACTTCTAGTTAAGTTGAAGTCTAGGCTTGCTCTTTGCAGGAGTTCACTGGGTGCTAGTCGTCAAGGGGGAACCTCTCTGGTTCGACGGTAGGCCCGGGGGTACATTGCTCCTCCGTCGATGGTCATGCAGTACGACCGCGTTGCTTCTTGGCTGCTTCGGACGGCGTCGACCCCGTGTGGGGTGGAAGATTCGAGCTCCGAATGGTAGGCCGAAGGCATCGTTTGGAGGGAGCATAATCTGGATCGGCCGAGTATGGCGTTGTTAGCTGTCTTGGCGTTGTGACAATTCCTTCTAGCTCGATAGGGATGTCGTAAAACCCATGTTAGGTGTATCCGGCCGGTTGGAGCTTGCCTCTAGGTAACTTCAGTTTTTCGAAGGCTTTGAGGGAAAGAATGTTCGCCGAGCTGCCGTAGTCGACAAGGATCTGGCGAACTTCACACTTAGCCATGCGGAGGCTAATGACGAGGACGTCGCAGTGGGGGAGGCGAACGCCTTCGAGGTCCTCCCCTGGGAAGGAGACTGGCGCGGCTTGTAGTTCGGGAGAGGGATCGTCTTGGACAGTATTCATCCCTCGGAGGAAGGCTTTTCGGAAAGTATTTGATCCTCCTCCCATTAGCCCTCCATGGGCTCAATGTAAGATAAATGGTGTGTCCGCGGCTCCCTCGGACTCGGGATCCCGACCCGGTATGCGGCTCGGAGGGGGGTTCGGGGGCGAGTGTATCCCGCCCCTATTATCTCGTCGACCCCGCGGGACTTCTCGGGTGAATTCTCGGAGGTATCCTCTGGAGATGAGTTCCTCAATCTCGTCTTTCAGGGCCCGGCATTGATCTGTGTCGTGTCCATGGTCTTGGTGGAAGCGGCAGTAGAAGCGCTGATCTCGGTTCTTGCCGTTGTTAGGTCGGGGAGGTAGCCGAACGATGCCTTTGTCTTCGATTTCTAGGAGGATGGCGGATATGTTGTGCGTCAAGGAAGTGTATCTCTCGAAGCGGGGGACCGGTGGGACCTTCTTCATGGCCCCCGGGTCCCTTGGAGCTTTCTTCGATGGTTCGACTTCTTCGGTCTTCCGCTTTCCCTTCCCGGTGTCATCCCTGGTATCTTCGGGGTTAAGGGCCTCTTCTGCCCTAATGTATTTCTCAACCCTACCGAGGAGGTCGGGGAAGTCGACGGGGGGTTTCTTCGCCAGAGACGCCTTCAGCTGTCCGTGATGGACGTTGTGACGGAATGCCGCTGAAGCGACGCCCGGGTCGAGGGAGGAGACCGACCTTGCCTCAGCGGTAAATCTCCGGACGAACACTCTGAGTGACTCCCCCTCTAACTGTTTGAGTCCGAGTAACGAGGCGCTGGTCCTTTCAGTCTTCCGGCTGGTGACGAAGTGGGCGAGAAAATTGCCCTCGAGTTGGTCGAAGGAGTAAACGGAGCCAGGGGCGAGCTTCGAGAACCACTCACGAGCGGGACCCCGAAGGGTGGCAGGGAAGGCTCGGCATAGCAGGGGATCCGAGGCGCTGTGAATCATCATGAGGGTTTTGAAACCCCCCATGTGATCAGCAGGATCTCCCTCGCCGTCGTAGGTCTCGAACTGAGGGGGTCGGAAATTCCTGGGTATTTCCGCTTGGAGGATGGGGGTGGAGAAGAGAGGACGGACAGGTCTGTACCCCTGAGTCGCCCTTCGGCCGCCGTCCCCTATGTGATCGAGGCGATCCTCCATCCCTTGTAGGCGCCTTAGGAGAACGTCATCATCCTCAGGCTGGATTATTGAAGGGCGGGACGCGCTGGCTTCGGCGTCCGACCCTGCTTGGGAATGGGGGGTTTCTTCCCTGGGGGTCCGTCGGAGGGCTCCCAGAATTTCTCTTCGGAAGTCTTGGAGCTCCTTGTGAGTGACGGGGGCTCCATCGACTTGGTTTGGTTGGTCCGAGGGTTGTCTTCCGACTCGGCTGAGCGCGGATCTTCGTACCTCGGGCGGCGGTCTCGGACGGTTCGGGACCGGGTTGGAAGCGGCCCTTCCCCTGCGGCGGGTAATCCTGCGGTTGAGGATTATTCCCCGGAGGTCGGGCTGGGCTGGCCGGCCGACGCTCCTTTGGGACTCCCGAGAGGGAGCCTTGTGTTTCGACGTGCGTGGCCTGGCTTTATAGGTGGGTGGGGGCGAGTCCCGTTGGTTGACGGAGGAAGCAGCCCCCTTGCCTTTGGAGGCCATGAGGATTCGGCTGTCGATGGCCTTTGAGGGTCTGGGTCGGATCGGCTTCTGGAGCAGCTTTTCCCACAGACGGCGCCAACCTGATGCTGTTTATTTCTGAGAAACGTGTGGAAGCACCAGGTGTGAGTTCGAACTCAATTTGTATTGAAGGAGATTGCCGCTCGTCTGCCGACCTTCAGTTGACCTTCTGGGACCTACGATGAGCTCGGAAAGATGTTGAAGGTTGGGCTCGGATCGGAAGGGTCGGATCCGAGGTCTTGTGTACCTGCAGACGGTCCTGAAACACCGGGGTTTGTCCCGGTGGCGGACCCTCCGACGCTCTAGTCAGTCTCTGTGAGAGAGTAGCAATAACTAGGTATATTTAAGTGGCAAAAGATTGATTACCTCAAAAGGTGGGTGTGGGTCTAGTATTTATAGAGAATCCCAACCGGGTTTGGTTCCACTTGGGGGCCGGGTTTGGATCCGAAAGCCCATGGGCCTGACGTGGCAGAAGGCCCAGGGGGTTTAGGGCGGACGTGGCGATACCAGGAGTGGTATAGGGCTGACGTGGCGAAACCCTTGGCGGTATTTGGAGCTGACGTGGCCCATCGTGAGCCTCCTGTGCCTCTGGGGGGAATCGGAGGGCCTAGGCTGCGCCAGGTCATCCTTCTGCCCCGCCAGAGAGGGGGGACGGCCTGTGGGACTGCCCCGGATCGGACCCCGAGGGCTACTGAGGCTCGCCGGTACGAGGAGGCCAGTGCTGTGAGGGCAAACACGAGGTTCGGCACCGACCCAGAAGTGGTCCGGAGCCGAACCAGGTTGTTATTTTTACTTTTCTGAGTAGGAATAGTATTGGGCCCTGGTTGGGCCTCAGGCCATTTTTACACTGTCACAACGATCTATATTATTTTGCAGACGTTATGCCGCGAGTTCATCATTAATGTTGGTCCAGATTTTAGATTGCTATGGAACACTGTGAAATCTTTTCTTGATACTAAAACAACTTCAAAGATACATGTAAGAAAGAATGTTTTTTGTCACTCGCAGCTTATTTATCTAGAGATTGAGAAATATATTGACTTTTAATTTCACTTCAGGTTCTTGGAACCAAGTACCAAAATAAGTTACTTGAAATAATTGATTCATTAATCAATAAGATGTCAATATTAGAATTACAAGGATTCCAGCTTCCCAGCTCTTAATAGACTTACTCTATATATATATATATATATATATATATATATATATATATATATATATATAATAAAACACAAAGAAAGCTATCAAGTGGTTCACCTTCAATCCCCCCAAAATCAAAGGCCTAGATCTAATCTCACAAAACACATTTTCCCTCCCAAAATTTCAAACCCCAAAACCAAATTCCCCCCCCCCCCCCCCCCCCCTTACTTTATTACTATCATCCCTATTTTCTCTCCACTTTTTCATATTTTTCTCTTTCTCTCTCTCTCCCATTCTTTCTTTATTTACTTAGAAATTTAAATTTTAAGATTTCAGATTTGTAAATTTTTAAAATTTTTATGTTTTTTTATGGCAAATTTCTCTTCAACAGTTAAATTTTATTATTTTCTACACTTAAAGTTCTAAGACTTTAGATTTTACACCCCCATTTTATAATTATTTTTCAACATATACTAATAGAAACATGGACTTTTATTTACAACTAATTATTGTCATACTATTCAAACTTGAACTACATAATTGTTGTTTTATTGTTTACAGGGCTTTTCGTGTTTTGTATCATTCCGAAGATGTGCCGTAGGCACGTGCCCACGGGCAAATCTAGTATATATATATATATTCAAACCATACAAATATCTGAACATATATATGTGCTAAATTTTTAATGGAAAATTACCGACAAATAAGGGGTTTAGAGGAAATTTCTTTTCAAATCAAACAGATAAATGTTGTAAGACTAGGCAAGAACATACATTGATTGCCGAACTAATGGCGTCAATGACTCTTGGAACCAAGGGCTTTATCTCATCAAAATTTTTATTTTGGAAGAACATGTAATTGTAGTCGTCTCCTCCAATCTCTCCCACAAAGAAAAGTGATTTGTGCAAAACTTTGTCACAATCTGTTAATACAAAAACATTATTATCATATTTGTATATTGTTTCAAAATTTAACAAGTTCGACTTGGAAGGACAAGGCTTTCCGTGGTTGATGAGAACAACAAACTATGTAAGACAGAAAATGTGAAATAATTTCCGAAATGAATATGTCCAGTGTATACCATCGCATTTGTGAACGTAACGCACACTTACCGGAAATATATATTAATTGGCGATATTTTGGTGCAAGCAGGTTCGAACTCTCAACTCTTGCTCATCAGCGCAAAGGCTTACTCTCTATATAATTGTGATTTATGATTGTATGTCCTCTGTACCAAGATCGATTCAAACCCATAAGCACCTCCATAAAGCATTTCACCTTGAGACAAGTGAGGCAGCCACCTCAGCCCCCGAATTTTGTACAATTTTAGGGGTTCCAAATTTGTACTCCTCATGTAAATATAGACACGTATTTTGCTCGTAAAAAAGTATATTGTAATTAGAGGCCCCCAAGAATAATTATTTGGGTTTTTCGCGTCGGACCTCCAGGAGCTCAAGGCCGGCCCTGAGCATTTTCCCCCTATTTCTTCTCTGATTTTGTTTATAGCAAAATGTAGAAAAATAGTAGTGTCAATTTGTGAATATACATCTTTTCCTTCGTCAATAGTAATAATATCTAAGATTATACTTTCAGGATTTTTTTTTAAAAAAATTATAATTTAACCATCCTTCACTTTTTCATCCTTAATCTTAATTATGATCAGACTAAAACCGTCAATGGGCTATGCACGGGACTCAGGTCTAGTTTGGACACCCCTCACAATTTCGAGCCTCTCGAGCCTGAACCGGCGTTGGCCTGTCACCTCAGCGAGTGTGTATAGATAATAGTACACGCACATTTAGTTACACATTTTATTTTTTATTTGAAAGGCCAGCTACCATTATTTAGTTAAGCCCAACAAACAACGTCAGATATCAGTTCGAGTTAGCACAAGATATTGGAATACGTCTTGCTCCTTCTACTCAAGCTCCTACTACAGCTCCAATTTCGGAACCAGCTTACTTGCCTAACCAGAGGTCAACACAGAGCCTGCTCGGGGGAATAGAGACCCGTTGACCCCTTTTCGAAGGTCATAGAAGGTTTCGTTTGCCTTTTCCTAGATGTCTGAAGGTGTGTAGGTCGATTGAAGGCTCCTTCAACCCTGCTGCTTAGCATGGAAGGCATTCTCACAAGATAAAAGCAATTCCACTTGAGCAATTCGTATTATTATTCCGGGAGTCGAGTCTTTTTTCACAACCATGCTACCACGCCTACCTATAATTGAGCAATCCTTGTGAATAGCTGAAATCCGAAACTAATTAAGCTCAAGTTAGTGGGATCGATCTCTTCTATTCTACTATTGTCTTTCCTTTGAATCTTGAGAACCTTACCCCGGAACAATGCCATTAAGCTTTCCTGGTCCCGACATGCCATTACTTATCCTTCTAGGCGAGGAAGAATAGCGAATTGGTGAAAAGATAGTTCAACTTTAGAGTTCTTGCTCCTGACTTCGGTAGAGTTAGTTCCCTGTTTCTTGATTCCCTGAGGCCCTCGTAAGGAGTTAAAGCCCCTATCTATGGTTGAGTCTTTCATACCCGCAATAGAATAGTTAGTGAAATTATTGGGTTAAACAGCTCGAAGGGCAGTGTCACGCCCCGCTTCCCAAAAATATGGAATACGAGCACGTGACGAAGCCCAGCGAATGATTTTTACATCATCCATAAGCTGTAGGATCGACTCAGCATCATAACAAGAATATACAAGAGAAATATATATAACCAAGCATGCATGAATAATTTATAAAGCGACAGAAAACAATTTAAACCAATAATGATATTCAAATAGTTCTCATGTCTAGATCAAGTATAAACTCGGGAACAAGTCTTAAGCAGCAGGAGAAATAAATACCTTAAGAAAAGCAACTATTTAAACAGGTCCTTGCTCCAAGCGAAACCTGAAATGTCTGCTCACCAATTCCGGCAGGTAGTTTATCTCCCAAGTCTGCTTAATAAATATAAACAGGAAAACAAAGGGGAAACAAGAGAAAATGCCCTTAGTGCAAGCTAGGGCCACAAATAGTAAAAGCAAGTACAAGAAAGGGGAAAACAAGAATTGGAATCAAGAATAAGCAAGGTTATAAGAAGTAGTGGCAAATTCAAAGACTAGCTAGCAAGAGGGAACATCTTAATAACTAAATTGGATAACAACTGCTAGTGGTGAAACACATGTCAGGTATACTTATAGGGGTATTTAATATCAAGCGACAACCTCAAGTCTAGTGTCATATGTTATTTAAATGTCAGGTCTCAAATGTCAAGTCCAAGTATCAAGTTCCAGGCTTTAAGTCTCAGGTGTCATGTTTCATGTATCATATCATCAGGTATCAAGTGACAGGTGTCAAATTCAAGTCTTGTAATTATTACTATCTAGGTAGCACGACATGCATCCATTATACTACATGGTTGCTACAGCCAAATCAATTGCGCTTAGACCTAGTAATGGAGTCTATAGGGCGGTGTGCTCAGGCATCAAACTAGCAGGTGATCAACCATGGGCTCTAGAGGTGGCCCCCGTAGGCTCTAGAGGTGGCCCCCGTCACCCATGACGTGGCACTTAGTTCTACGTGGCACTTAGTTCCAGGTGATTTCAAATATATCCCAGGTAAACATATAATGGGCTCTAGAGGTGGCCCCCGCAGGCTCTAGAGGTGGCCCCCGTCACCCATGACGTGGCACTTAGTTCTACGTGGCACTTAGTTCCATTTAACATACAACTTGGGAAACACGGGCCCCCTTCCGAGTATACTTACCTATGTTGTCCACTCTATAGTCTTTCCCTCAACCCGGCTTGTTACATTTGTTCAGGCAGATTTTGTGTTCTTGTATTTATACATGTGGAACAGGATTGAAATAATATAAATTAATTCTAAAAAAATTTGGAGATGTCCTATAGGGTGTCCAGCAACTACATATAAAATTTGGGGTCAAACGCTCGCTGTTTACACAGCTAAAATAATTCGCGAAGTAAATAATTACAGCAGTTTTTGCAAAACTGCGTCTACTGACACAGCTGCAGTATAACTGCCATAACTCCTAGACCGTAGCTCCAAATTCGATCGTTTTGGAGTCTATCGACATCTACACATCCGGATCTACATTTTATATTCAGGGCTCGGGCCCAAATTCCAATGATAAAAGGGTCGAAACCGCAAAAGAATATTCAGACAGCAACACTCAGAATTTATTTACTAATGTAGGTTCCATGGAAACGTTTAATTTGGTGTCTAAAATTATCAAGTAGCATAAATACATATTCATGGATGTCAAAACAGCAACTAATATATATTTTCCAAGTCATAATAGTCGCAATTTCGTCAAAATACTAACTTTATTTGTATCTACAAATTTTAGGGGTCCTTAATTCGTATGTCTATGTGATTCATGTGTTCAAGGGGATAAAAGAGTCCAATTGATTATTATTTAATACGAGGAAGTTTTGTGACTCTTAGATTTGTAGGTTGAAGGTTCAAAATTTATTTACAAATGTTATTCAAAGGGAGTCACAAATCTAACTATATGTGGTATTTCAAGGAGACTTGTACTAGGACAATAAGATGTACAAGGTTACTTGCCTTAAATCAACGATTAGAAACTCCGCTTGTTGAAGCAATTGAGAAGAAAAATCCCCGAAGATGTCCTCAAAAAGCGCGTCCAAAAATTGATCGAAGATCGAGCTTTCCTCGCACACACGATCGGTCCAAAACAGCGTTCAGCAAGCTCGGATCCGCTGCGGGTAGAACACGAAACAGCAACACGTCCAATCAGATCACTCCTGTGCACCGGATCCAATCCCAGAACAGCAAACACGGGATCGGATCTGCTGCGGAACGAACACAGAACACCGATCAAGAGCGCGAATCTTGATGAGATCTGGCGGCTGAGAATCGCTCCCGCTCTTTCTCCTCTTCTTCTTCGTTCGACGTGCGACTGAGCAGAGCTCGAGAGAGAGGGGCGACGGCGTGGTTGGTTCGCTGGCGGCGACTGCGGCGGTGGCGGAGTGCGGCGACGGCGGCGACGACGTCGGGAAGCGACGGCGCGGCGATGGTTGCTCTGTTCGTGGGTTCGAACAGAGTGAGAGCGGCGTTGGGTTCGGCGGCGTCTGGCGAAGCAGCGGTGAGGGTGTTGGAGGCGGCGAGGCGATGGGGAATCTGTCGAAGTCGAGAGTGAGGGTGAGGGAGACGTCGAGTTGGTGCGGCGAGTTGGATGGGTGATGGGTTCGAAGTTGAGTTCGATGGTGAAGATGACAGGCGATGGTGGGGTTCTGTGGTTGAAGAGATGGCGAGCGCGACGGGGATGGTGTGGAGGTGGTGGTGGCGATCGGGAGTGGGGATCGGAGATGGGTTGGGTATGGCGAAAGATAAGGAGAAGGGAACGGGGATTAGCGGCGGGGTAGTAATTAGGTTTACACAGTGATAGGGTGATTAGGGTTAGGGTAGGGGTTTATATACTAGGGTTAGCGGGTTTGCGGGTTCGTGGGTTTTGGGGATCCGGTTCAAAAAGAGCCCAACAGGAGAAGTGATCAAAATGCAATAAAATGGAGATTAGAGAGATAAAAGAGAAGAATTGGTCCATTGTTCATGAAGAACGATACAAATGCACACAATTAAATTTGATAAAAGGACCCAAAATTCGAGTCGCAACAAAGATAACGATTTTATTCGAATAGAAATAAAATACGGAATCTCAAATAGACAAAAGAGTACAATCGAGAAAAATACGGTATAAAATACAAATACGGGGAAACAGGAGTTACAGGCAGAAAGACAGATTCCCTCGTGAACGGCACACATTGGCCGGCCTTTATTCAGGGATTCTCTAAGTTCAGAAGGTTCAAGTTAGGCAGATTCAAGTTGACCAGGATTATCGAAGTAAAATAAAATATGGCCATTTTGCATTTGGGCTAGTTTTCTAAATCTCCAAACAATTTCTTTTTGGGTTCGGTTCGGGGTAATTCAGGCTTGAATTCACTTGATGAACACCTCTATTTGTAAGTAATTTTCCTACTTGGCTTGATCTTTTAGCGGTGAGAACCACATTTTTCACGACAAGGACATGCACCAATTACCTCAGAAGAAAAACAAGATACACCAACCATGCTACCAGTGCCGGCCCCACCTTGAGGCAGACCCTCAAATCTATATAATAAATTACAAAGAAAGCTATCAAGTGGCTCACAATCAATCCCCCCAAAATCAAAGGTCCATATCAAACCTCTCAAAACACATTTTTCCTCCAAAATTTCAAACCCAAAAACCAAATTTTCCCCCCTAAAAAACTCATTACTTTATTACTATCTATCTCTTCTCTCTTTACTTTTTCATATTTCTCTCTTTCTCTTTCTCTCTATCTCTCTATCCCATTCTTTCTTTATTTACTTAGAAATCTAGATTTTAAGATTTCTGTTTTGTAAATTTTCAGAATTTTTAATAGCAAATATCTCTTCAACAATTAAATTTTATTATTTTCCACACTTAAAGTTCTAAGAAGTTAGATTTTATATCCTCATTTATAATTATTTTTCAACATATACTAATGGAAACATAGACTTTTATTTATAACTAATTATTGTCATACTATTTAAACTTGAGCTACATAATTATTGTTTTACTGTTTACATGGCTTTTCGTGTTTTGTATCGTTCCGAAGACGTGTCGTAGGCACGTGCCCACGGGCAAATCTAGTCTATATAATAAAACACAAAGAAAGCTATCGAGTGGCTCACCTTCAATCCCCCCAAAATTAAAGGCCCAGATCAAACATCACAAAACACATTTTTCCCCCAAAAATTTCAAACCTCAAAACCAAAATCCCCCCCCCCCCCCCCCCAAACTAAAAAACTCATTAGCTTATTACTATCTCTCTCTTCTCTCTTCACTTTTTCATATTTATCTCTTTCTCTCTCTCCCTATCTTTCTCTCCCATTCTTTCTTTATTTACTTAGAAATTTAGATTTTAAGATTTCAGGTTTGTAAATTTTCATAATTTTTATGTTTCTTTTATTGCACATGTTATATTAAAAATAGCAAATATCTTTTCAACAGTTAAATTTCATCATTTTTCACATTTATAGTTCTAAAAAGTTAGATTTTACACCCTCGTTTATAATTATTTTTCAACATATACTAATGGAAACATGGACTTTTATTTACAACTAATTATTGCCATACTATTCAGAACTTTTATTTATAACTAATTATTGTCATACTATTCAAATTTGAGCTACATAATTGTTGTTTTACTGTTTACAGGAATTTTCGTAATTTGTATCGTTCCGAAGATGTACCGTAGGCACGTGCCCACGGGTAAATCTAGTTTTTTATAATTTTAGGACCCCAAATTTGTATGTCTTTGTAAATACAGGCATATATTTTGTGCGTAAAAAAAAATTTTGTAATTAGGGATCCAAAAAAATAATTATTTGGGGTTTTCGCCTTGGGCCCGACTCAGGGCCGGCCCAGGATACAACTACAAAGCTTTTTTCTTTGGAGGGGGGTGAAATCATATCCCCAATTGGGGATAGGAATCATATGAGAATCACAGACTTTAATTTGTCCTGTTTTTAGTATCTTTTAACACAGCAGGTGAAACGCATAAAGATCCGAAGAAGTATAAGAGACAGCAGATTTTGTTTTTTCTTTTTGAATGAAAAAAGAGAAAGCAAACAACAGATATAATCTACTAGTTAGTACCTGAATGAGACACACAAAGAGATGGTAGCAATTGCTTGAACCATTCCATTTGAACCCCAAGTGAGTAATTGGTCCATGTAACATTTAATCCCATCTTCTCTCCAAAGAAGCTGTTGTCAAGTGCTGTTGCCCCTCCAACTGCAAAGTTCACTCCCTTCTCGCATTCATCACTGCTTTTACTTGTATTCAGAAACGGAGCAACTAGCGGCAACCCCAATGCTTCCGCTGTATACATATATCAGAAAGGAATAGTCATGATCTTTTTTATAGAGATGAAAAACACAAATCGGACGTGTTTGAGATCAAGAATCTATCCACAAATTCATACAGCCAACTTCAGAGAGTTTACTTACCGAAGAAATCAAGAATGACTCGGCCATCTGATAAGCGGCCTGTAGGGTGATGGAAGTAGGTTTCGCCGTAGGGTGGGTAGCCATTATGATGCTTACCACCCTTGAACAAGAGAAGGTTTCCGGTGTCGCCGATGGAGTCCCCGAAGCTGATGATGGAGGTGTAGCATGACGCAGCCGTGCGAGAAGAACTGATGAGGAGAACTGAGATCAGAACTACTGAGAAGAGCTGAAGATTGAGGCTTGAGGTTGCCATAACTGAATATCTTCACAATCTATGAAGAAATCAGAGATATAAGAATTGTCGAGCGTACGTTAAGTTAGTGCCTAACTCACTTTCAATATTTAATTGTGAAACTGACCACTTTCCAAACCTTATCAAACAGACCCTCTTTCAAAAAATATTACCTCTAATTAACCCAGTTGAATATAAAAATTAAAAAGTTAAATTTTCTGTATAAACTTTAGAAATTATAAGCTACTAGTAATTTATACGTGCGATGCACGTTTTAATAATTTCTAAAAATAAAAATAAAACAATGACGTAGGGAGGATTTGAACCGGAAACCTCCTTTATAGTAGTTATGTACGTGCGTTGCACATGTTGGTAGAATGACAAAATGATAAATGACACTAAGGCCTTCTCCCATTATAATATTAGAGATAATATCCCTTAACCTTATAAAAACTGGATACTTCACAAAAAATAAGAAAACTAAAATTAAAAAGTCTTTCAAAATTTAAAATATGATACGTTGATAAAAGATTAATAGAAAGAACGCATATAACTGTTAAAGAAACAACAGAATATTTATTAATAGCTAGTAAAGTAACCAAAAACCTATCTAAGAAAATACAAAAAGAAATAGCATATAAAATTTTAGACTATAGAAATGAAGAAGCAAGTTGGTATTGCCAACACCTATTATCACAAAAAATATTAAACTATAAGAATTAAGTTAGTAAGAATAAGTTTACAAAAATAGAACTATCAAAACACAAATTTCTATGATAAGCATTCAAGAGTTAGAAGATAATTCTAATGGTCCAGAATTTGTATGAACTATAAGAAAAAAATTTAAAATCATAAATAAGAACATAAAAGAACTATGTAAATATATAACAGATGGCACTGAAGAAGAATTAGGCGTAACAGAAGAAGGTATGAAGGAGCTAGAAGGTATAACAATACTTTGATATAAATATTTTAGAAATGAAATATTTAATGGCAAATCTCAATTCAGAGGAAGTAGAGGAGGCCTTGAGAAATCTAGACATACCAAATGAAGAAATAAAAATGGATCAAGAAAAAGACAAGATTTTAATAAAACCTACAGAAAATTCAATTAATACATACGAAATCATAAGATTACCACCTAACAAAAAGGCTTATCACCTACCATGGAAATTGCAAGATACAAAAAATAGTAAGTTGGGGAAAGAAAAATATGTGACATGTGTTATTTTGACAACTATGCTTGTGAATTCCAATAATATTTTCAAAACAGTTATTATACAAAAGAATAAAAGAGTTCAATCTTGGATTCATTTTTTGAAAAACCACCTGATCTATGGTGTATAAATATATATAGTGCATACATAAAAAAGAAAGTAAAACCAGAAGTAGATACTTTAGCATATAGAACACAATTTGTAAAAGATTATAAAGATGAAGTGTGTGCCAAAAAGCTAGAGCTACTATAAAATATTATAGAACATATAAATAAAGAATTTGTTGTGAAGAAGCAAGAGTAAATCATTGGGGATGTAATAATAATAATTATTATATAAAAAGATGTAAACACAAATTCCAAAAATATAAACCAAAATACAGAAAAACTTTTAAAAGATATTTTTTTAAAAAAAACTATAAAAGATACGTCAAAAGAAAAATAAAAACAAACAATATCCAAAAAAAACCCAAGAAATGTAATTGTTATATATGTGGAGAAGTAGGACATATATCACCAAACTGTCCTAAAAGAATAAAAAATATATATATAAATATGTAGAAGAAATTGAAGAAATGTATAACATAAACTATGAACCCATAGAATGTGAAGAAAAATTGTCAGAAATAAGTGAAGATAGTAGAAGTAGTGAGAATGAAATAGAAGAACATGAAATAAATGTGATAACAGAAATAACAGAAATAGGAGAACCATTATAAAGAGAAGAAAATAATAAAGAAGTAAGAGAAAGAATGAGTTTTGATATACAAAAATATGATAAAATAAGAGCAATCAAACTAGAAATAAACTCAAAAGAGATATTTAAACTTACAATATTTGAAAGAAAATGATGTCGTGCTTATCCCTAAAAAAGATGAAGCGATACAGGTAGGGGACTTTCGTCCTATCAGTCTGCTTAACTGCTCGGTTAAGATTATTACCAAGATTCTCGCAAATCAGCTAGGATAGGTTATGGATAAGTTGATGTATAAGGAACAGACTGGCTTCATCAAAGGCCATTGTATCTTTGGACAGTGTAGCAACGACGAAGGAAACTATTCACCAGTGCCATATTTTTAACGAAAAGTTCCTTCTCAAACTGGACCTTGAGAAAGCCTATGATTCGGTAGAGTGGGATTGCCTTCTGGAAACTCTAAAAGGTCGCGGCTTTGCGAACAGATGGATCAGGTGGATTAAACATTGCCGCACTACTAGTAAAAGTTCCATTGTCATTAACAGCTCAAATGGCCAACCGTTTTCATGCAAAAGAGGGTTATGTCAATGGGACCCCTTGTCACCTCTACTTTTTACTATTGTGGCAGAGGCGCTTACAGTCATGTTGGATAACTATAGGCGTGCAGGCTGGATCAATCCGGTGGCAGCTGGAAGAAATCTCCTTGGGTTTACCATTCTATAGTACGCGGATGATACGCTTTTATTTGGTAATGAAGATATAGGGGAGTCCGTCGTCATCAAAGAGGTACTTTATTGTTTTCAGGCTTGGTCTGGATTGAAGGTAAACTTCCACAAGAGAACGCTGGTTCTCATTGCCTTGGCTAATGAGGAGGCCGGGGTACACGCTAACATCCTGAACTGTCAGGTTGATAGTTTCCCTATTAAGTACTTAGGCTTACGTGTGCGACTAGGTAAGTTGAAGAAATTTGATTGGTTCCCAATCATCGATCGGGTAGAAAATAGGCATGTCGGATGGATGGGTTTATCCCTATCCCTGGGTGGGAAAGTTACTTTCATCAACTCAGTACTCTCTAATCTTCCTACCTACTATCTATCTTTCTTTGAAATGCCAAGATGGGTTATTCTTAGGATCGATCGGATTCGGAAGCGTTGTTTTATGGAAAGTTGCGGAAGATAGGGGCTACCACCTGATCAGATGGGAAAAAGCGTGTTTGAAGAAAGTCCATGGGGGTTTGAGTATTATCGATCTGCGTGACATGAACTTAGCCCTCCTCGGAAAGTGGTGGCGGAAAGTATATCATCCCAATGGCAAAGGTTGGCAGGAATTCGTTCAGTCATATTTACAAAGAAAGGGAACGCAACATCTGGGTTACAGGGTGGCACCAAGAGCATCTTGGTTTTGGATAGAGGTTTCTAAGGCAATTTCTCTGTTTGCCAGTTGTGTTTCATCTTCATTGGTAATGGTCACCTCACCAAATTTTGGTGGGACAAATGGTGTGGAGAACACCTATTAAAAGATTTGTTCCCGGATCTTTATGACCATACCTCACATCCGCACATCACGGTGGCTAACGCATGGAAAAGAGGTGCCTTGAAGCCTGGGTTTAAACAACGTCTAAACCAAACCTCCCAATTGGGACTGGAGGAACTTCATAATCTAGTTACACTAACTGGGGTCAAATGCTCTGCTGGTCCTGATCAAAAAGCGTCGGGGGTGGAAAATGACGAAAAATTCTCGGTGTGATCCATGTACAACTGGTTACACTTTCGAGGCTATAGGCCGAACTAGTCTTCCATCATCTGGAAAACCAAAGTGTCACTTAAGGTTAAAATCTTCATTTGGCCTATGCTTAATGATGCTATTTTGACCAGGGAAGATCTTACTAAACGACAACCAAATGTAATGACTTCTTGTGGATTTTGTAACACTGTCATGGAATCCGGAGAACACCTTTTCTTGGTTTGTAATAGAAGCAAAGCAGTTTTGGTCGTAGTGTAGAGAGCACTGGGGACTAATATGTTTCCACTAGTGTATGAGGATCTTTGGATTGGGGCGAAGTTCTATAACGAGAGAAAGGAGATGAGAGACGTCGGGTATATTGCTATTGCCATAACGACCTGGCTTTTATGGCTAGATAGAAATAACTACTACTTTCATGGGACATATAATAGTATTTCTAGCAACTTGACTCAAATTATGCATCTCATATCCTTTTAGAATACTACAGCAGCGTCGGGACTGAGATATAGGATTGTCATGGTCTTCTAGGTCGAGGGGTACGATGAGGAGGAGGTTCTAATTGGTCCATAAGGTGAGCAAAATGATCGAAGATTCCAACCTCCACAGACTTGTTGGAGGGACCGTATTCCTTTTTCTCTTATTTTTTGTTACTTCTCCCTCCTATGTTAGTTGGAGGTAATATGTGTTTTTTATTGTACTTTTTTCTTTATTTTGTATTTTTCCTAGTATTCTGGGTTGTTTTATTAACTTCTTAATAATGAAACAGTGTCGTTATATTCCACCTTTTCCCTCAAAAAAAAATTTTGAAAAAAAAAATTACCATAATAATAGCTAGAAATAATTAACAACTTATAGACATTGAAAGAGCTCAAGGAAAAACTATAAATCCATTGATAACAGAAAGAATAATAAGACAAGGAATGTAAAAAAATAAGTGGGAGAACCATAAAGATATTAAGGCACATACATTTAGGAGCAGTACAAATAATAATAAAAGCTTATTTCATTGAAGGAATAAATACACCCTTAGAAATATACTTAATGGATGGTAGAATAATATCAAATACATAAAATGCCTTAATAGGAATAGTACAAGAAAACTTAATGTACTCAAAAATTAAATTTACAATAAAATCTAACTTCTCTAAAAGTATGTCAGAAGAAAATAAGGAAAAAAGTTTAGTCATGTATCACAGATTATTAATAATAGAAATGATAGAAAAAAGTAAAGTTATGAGTATACAAATAAGAAATATTTATGCTTTTACTAGTAAGCATAAAAAACAGAAATACTAATAACTTTAAAATAGAACCACTATTCTGGAAAATTATAAGATACAAACCAGTTAGGGAAACCCCTGAAATGATCATACCAAATTATATAGAATTTGACTTTAACAAAGCAATTGCAAAAGGAAAAACACCACAAATAATGTTTGTGAAAAGATCACTATCAATAAGAAACAAAAACAGACATTAGAACTAATACCAATAATAAATCCATTAGAAAACTAAAATAATAATCAATTTAAGATACAAATAGAATACTATGACAATGGTAAATGGAGCAAATAAATAGCCCTTGTGGATACATGAGCTACTAATTCATATATTAAACAACCAAATATAAAAACAACAAAGTTAATACCATTAGAACACCCATATTATTATTTGGACTACTAGTCAATAAAATAGTATTACCACAAAGAATAAATATGAGAAATGAAATACTATTACATCTACACGCAGACCCAGAACACAATATTAATGAAATGTTATTAGGAACTGACTTCCTTATATCAGTACGACCATACTCAATACAAGAAGAACAAATAACAAAAACAGTAAATAATGAAAGTATGGTAATGAAAAGAATATTGCGCAAATGAATCAATTACAAGCAACAAAGAATACATTATATATCTAATAGAATTTGCTTACAAAGGATACAAATCAAGAAACTACATAGTTTGATAGACACTAGAGCAGGAACAAACTTATGCCGTGAAAATATACAACCAAAATGGAAACAAGATGGAAATAACAAAAAAAGCAATAACTAGATTGACAGGAAAAAACATTATACTTGACAAATATCAACAAAATGTTAGGATAGAAGTAGGAAATTACATCCTAGAAATACCAATAATATATACTCTTAAGTACAGGGTGTTACACACACACCCCTTAATAACTCAGCATCCCCGTTGAGCCTGGGACTCGCAAGCTAATATAGGACCGCCTTTCTAGCCGATATGGAGAGGGAGTACCCTGATTCTTCTACTAGTACAGCTTTATCTAGGGCATGTACTATCCTATCTCCATCTCAGGTGTACCTCTTGCACACCATTTGTAAGTCGGCTCGGATACCATTTGTAATGCCCTGAGTCCCGCTCAGCTGCGCGCACGCGAAAAATAGATCATAACAACTACCCACCACAGGCTTGCCTCACAAAATATGTCATGACTATTCGGTGCCTCTTGATCATGGGGTACACTATTTAACTCACATAATTATCAAGTCATTTTCTGATGTGGGACTATTGCAACCAAACACACCTCCATAAGCATGTGCACGTGCACACACACAACCCTTCTCCTCTCCTCCTGCTCACGTGATGGCACACCCCACCGGGCCCCACCACACAATCAGCCAGCCCAAATAATCTTCTATAGGCCCACCTTTTATATATATATATATATATATATATATATATATATATATATATATATATATATATATATATATATATATATATATATATATATATATATATATATATATTCTCCCAATATAATATTATATATATACTCTTAAGTACGTGGTGTTACACTTATACTAGTATATATAGATGATATTCTAATATGATCCGAAAATGAAGAACAACATAAAGAACATTTAGTAAAATTCATAGAAATAGTAAAAAAAAATGCAAGAATTATATTATCAAAAAAAAATTGATTTATTCAAAACAGAGATAGAATTCTTTAGAACAAAATTATCACACGAAGAATTAGAACTACAGCTACATATAGCAGAAACAATTAAAAAAATTCAAATATTCTAAAAGAAAAAAGAGAAGTACAAGACATAATTGGACTGCTAAACCAAACAAGATGATATATACCAAATGAAGAACAACATAAAGAACATTTAGTAAAATTCATAGAAATAGTAAAAAAAATGCAAGAATTACATTATCAAAAAAGAAAATTGAGTTATTCAAAACAGAAATAGAATTCTTTAGAGCAAAATTATCACACGAAGAATTAGAACTACAGCCACATATAGCAGAAACAATTAAAAAAATTCAAATATTAAAAAAAAAAGAGAAGTACAAAACATAATTGGACTACTAAACCAAACAAGATGATATATACCAAATTTATCAGCAAAAATCAGTTGGTTAGAACAAAAACTTAAAAAGTTCAAGAAATGAGAATGGACCACAGAGGATGAAGAAAAACTTAAAATATTGAAACAAAAAACTTCGGAATTAAATAAACTAAGATTACTTATTAAAGAATTCATATGGATAATAGAAACAGATGCGAGTGAAAATAATTGGGGAGCGATATTAAAATTTATAGAGAAAGATAAACAAGAAGAAAGACTAGTTAGATACACTAGTAGATCATTCACACAAACACAACAAATTATTACATAAATGAAAATGAACTATTAGCAATCTTAAAAGCTATAAAAAAGTTTGAGTTATTCATAATACATATAAAACGCATAGTAAGAACGGATAATACCCAAGCGAAAACTTGGATTAACAAAATAATAGATCCAACTATAGCAAATAAAAGATTGATAAGATGGAAAAGGGAACTAGCACAATATGATTTTATAATAGAAAATATAAAAGGAAAAGATAACGCTTTAGATGATATCTATCAAGAAATTAATAGGTTTATTTTTTGAAGAATGAAAAATAGTCCTGCAAATAGCAGTGAATATAATTTTCCTCGAGAAAATTGTCGAACAGATAAAGGCAGCATTTAATCAATTATAATTATAAATATGTGGACTCCAAAGTCTGTTCTACTAGCCTATAAATTAGCATGCAACTACATAAAATATGGTGGACAATGTTAGAGAAAAAAAATGAGTAAAATGGGTGAACCTACTCATTCCCTACAAGAAGAAGCAAATACATCTTGGAATTTTAAATAATATTTTAGAATTTATAAATGAATTAAAATGAATTTTTGTGATTTAATAAACATTTTCTGAAATTTACCTTTTTGCACGTGCAAAACATGTGCAGATATTTTCTTGGGAAACATTAAGTCAGAAAATTTATTTGAAAAATCTAACATTTATTAGTAGATATTATTTATAACTTTTTTGGATTTTTATGAATGATTTATGATATATTTGTAAATACTTAAAAATAAAAGACTTTTGTGCAAAATTGCCACTTAGAGTAAAAACTCCAGATTTTGATTTTCTGGGCTGTGCTTATTGGACTGCCAATTCAAGAGAGTAAATGGATTTAATTTTAATTTATTTTAAATAAATTTGATTACTAATAATTGGAAGGATCCATATATGTAAATAAATAATTTTCTTGAAGAGTAAATTTGTAAACATTGTGAAACCCTAAAACCTAGATCCCAGCCTATATTATAGGCAGTAGCAGCCACTATTTCTCTGTTGTGAACCAAAAAGCTATTTTCTCATTATTTTCTTGGAGTTTAAAGCTTGGATCTAGAAGGGTTTTTCTTTACTATTTCTTTTGTGCTTCAATTGAATCTTCTTGAGGTGAGTGATACTTTCTTACCTCTTATTTGCTATATGATTACAAGTTGTACAAGTAGAATGCATGATTAGAAGTTGTATACTTGTATGATTATAAAATATGATGAGTGAATATAAATTGTGATGTACGAATAACCAATCAATAACTTTCATGAAGGAATATAAATTTATGAGTAATTTCCATGCTTAGCGCTACACAAAGATCTTCACTTTCTTATGCCATGCTTGAATAAATCATGTTTTGAATGGATTTTGACTATGTATGAGATTTTTAGAGTTGTTATTTAATTTGGTATTGAACAAATTAGTTCTTGTATGATAAATAATTGAATTTGTGGGTGTATGAATAGATTGCAATTGGATTAGTAACATCATACATGCACATGGATGAACAAAGAACCTTTAAGTTGCTGTTTTGCTTTTGTATTCGCTGTTTTGAGATTAAATATGAAGAATTATTATTGGTTTGGATTGGGATTGCATAAGAAGTGAAAGAATTTGATGTTGAGTTAGATGGATGGAGATATTTTGACCAATGAATGAGTAAAATAAGAGTACTTTCAGTTTTGAACAAGTTTGAATTGTGTTTTCTCTATATGAAGAAGATTTCGACTGCATTTGTATGAGTTCAAATATTCATATGAGAAGTTCTTCAAAATCTTGATTTTTGCAACAATATGATTTTTGGAAAATTATCCTTTTTATGAAGTTTATGAAGGATTTGAGTTATGCATGAACTGAGTTGTTTTGGCCAAGGAAGTACTTGTGTTGTTACAGGTTTTCAGCAAATGAAATCATATATTCGAAGTTTTAAACGTACATCAGTTTTGAAAGAATTGGTTGTCGCAGACTGGACATGCCAGTCAACTGTGCAATCGACCGCAGTTATCTGACGGTCGACTGCAGTTCAATTGAACGTGCAGTGCAGTCAACTGTCATGCTTGGTTCGTCGCCATCTTCCCCTATGCATTTGATTGCAGCATTTTCTGCAGTAGCTGTCAGTCAACCGCCACAGCGTGAAAGAGAGTTTTTTAGTGTTGTCAGTCAACCGCCATTGTTTATGCCGCATGTGATAGTCGACTGCTGTAACTCCTGTATTCCCCTTGCTTGTATTTACGTATGTATTTGTTTTTCAGAGTATCCACTCTGAATGTATTCTTTTGTTCATTCTAAACCGTGTAATTGTTTCTTCGTTCTCAATAAAATCCATCTATTCTTGTCGTCTGTTATTTCAATCTCCTAGGTTCAAATTCTTCTACCAATTATTTATCTCTAGATGATTTGTTGATTCTAAATTTATTTATAATTCATGGCCTAATTGTCTTCTATTTGACTCCTACCCTGTTGGATCCAATCCTACCCTAAAACCCTATAATCCTATACCTCTTATTGGATTTTAAACCTAATACCCAATAGCCCAATACCCTAAAACACCCTACATATATACTAATCTTCTCCTAACCCTAATTACTCTAACCCTAATCACCCCCTAAACCCTAGCCGCTACTGTGTAACCCCCGTCCCCTACCTCCCGACTCTCTCTCTCTCCCTCCCCCTCCGGGCTGCCTTTTCCGATCGCCAATAGCCTCGCCACACCACCCTCCGCCTCGTCCTCGTCCTACCGCCAGTCGACCCCAGCCATCCACCGAAGAACCACGTTCGTCTTTGTCCTCCTTGCATCCCGACGCTGCCACCGCTCGCCTCTGACCTCGACTGTCTGCTTCCCTCACCACAGTCGCGACCACCCCGTCGCTGCCATGTCCTCGACCACCAATCGAGCCCCCTTCATCGTTAGCATTCCATTGCCAACCTTCGGCGATCCCCTGTCGATCTCCTACATCCTCCTCTCAGCCTCGTCGATCTACTCCACCGTCGCACCCCCAGCCTCATGTCGTCGCTACACCTGAGCTCCTCGCCATCGAGCTCCACCCTCACTGCCGTCGATCCTCTAGTGCAACACCGACATCGGGGGAGATATTGATCGTTTTAATCCTGTCCTTCCGATCCCCTCCCGATCGTGATTTTTGATCACCATCATCATCAACCAGATCTGAACTGTCCGATCTGATCTTGATCTTAATCATCATCAAGATCTGTGCCGATCGTCGCCGTGTGCCGGGATCCGTTCCTGTTATTCTATTTCTCATTGGATTCGTCATCTACGTCAAGGCAAGTAACTTGTATACTATTTTGTTGTATATACAAGTACAAAATACTGCATGTAGTCTTGCTCTCGTTTTTGTGTTCGTTCCCATGATGAACTCTTGAAAATATTGATTCCTTTCGTTTGATCCATTCGTAGCCTTGACCCATCATAATAAGTTGTCACACACACACTACATGAAAATAAATTAGTTCTAGATAACTCTTGATACATGTATATATATTCTTCGTGTTCTATGGTATGTTGTGTAGTTTGTAATATGCTTGGTGTGCTAGATGTGTTATGTCATTGTAGACTTGTTATTACCCATTCCATATTGATTTGAATATCTAATATATCATGTTTTGCATTATATTCTAATTTGAATCTATTGTGGATGAATTGTTTGATTAATTTCATGAAAGGAATTTTGTTTTGCTGCTACCCTGATTTGGTTCAGCGTTTTAGACGCTGTTAAGGTCGGTAAAATGAATTATTTTGTGAATATGATTCGTAGACCTCGATGTCTATTTTTTAGAACTTTCGACGGATCTCAATTTTGATTTTTGATGTGTGGGTTATCGCTGTTTTACTGTAGCTGTGCTGTAATTTCCAGATTCTGATTTATGAGATTGTTGCATATTATATTATTTTAAAACTGATGTTAAAAGTAAAATTTGGACTCAATATTTTTCTGAGTTTGACTAGACATGACTGAGATCAACTCCTAATTTTTTAGAATTGTTTAATGACTCTTATAATTTATTTCATGCTTGTGAAACAAATTAATATATTCCAAACTGCATGCTGTTCAGTGAAGAACTCTATTTTCAACATGATTTCAGTCACTGTTGATTAAAACTTTGTGAACATGAAATATAGCCTGGTATGTCTATTTTACAACCCTTTTGACGGATTTGGATTTCAAGTTGTATTTTTTGAATTATCACTGTTTTAGTACTGTTGTGTCTAAAATTTCAGATTCATAAATTTGCCAGATCATTCTGTTGTCCAAATTAAATTGACCATGCTATCTGTAATGGAATTTTATAAAATTTATTATAATGATACTAGACATGCAAGGGAAACCTCCAGATTTTCCCTATATTTAATTAGTGTGTTTTTATGTCATTTTCATGTTCATAAATAAAACTTTGCATTTCTGGCTGAACTTGAATTCTATGTAAAATGCTGTTTTGAACCTTGTTGCTATACTTATTATGTGACTTGTGTATATGTGCTGGATTCGGCTGAGAGTCTAGTTTGAAGATTTTCTGACAGATCCAGGTTTGCATTCTTATGACAACGGGAACCTCAGATTTGGTGCAGCTCTGTCTTGCTGTCAAGAATTGAAAGTCTCGTTGTCGTAGCCTATTATGAGCTATTTTGTCACCCGTTCATGTCTTTTATCCAACTTGAACTTGTCCCTCGTTTCTTGCCATGTTCATGCACATTCATGCTTTCTATAATAATAATAAAAAGAAGTCGGGTTTAAGGGAGAAATCTAGTATTGGAAAATGTAGAAATGTGTACTCGGAAGGGGATCTGTATATCCTACTTGATACTTGATACTTGATATTTGATACTTGATACTTGATACTTGATACTTGATATTTGACACAAAATACTTGGCACGAAATACTTGGCACTTGATTACTTGACACGCTACTACTTGATACTTGCTACCTGAGTACATGGCCCTAGATGATCCACTACGAAATCTAAACGCAACTTTGTCTGAATGTAGCAATCATGTGGTAAAATTCGGGACACATGAAGTGCTACCTAGATAGGATTAGATACAAGACTTGAAAATAACATGATCACTTGCTCATCCTTGTTACTTGCTTGAACATGCTACTTGACACTTGTTACTTGTTACTTGTTTGCATGCTCCTTGATACTTGATACTTGTTACATGCTACTTATACCTTGTTATCTTACCATATTACTTGATTTTGTTCTTCATTAAGAGTTAGTTGCTTTACTTTGCTGTCACTTCCCCTCCATGCTTACTTCAGTACTTGCTTCTTGTTGTCACTTTGTATATTTTTTATCTGTTTTTCGTACTTGTTTCATACACTACATGCGGCCCGTAATTTGCACTGACTGGCATTTTATTTTTTGTTCTCTTTTCCTGCAAATTGTCAATTTGCTGACTTTGGTGACCAGTTGCCTGAAGGTGTAAGTGACCAAGTATTCTAGGCTTGGCTAGAGTTCCTGCCTGAGTTTATTTCCTGTTTTTGAATAAATTGTATTCACTGCTACTTGAATCTTGTATTAGGCATTTTTTCCTAGAAGGGCCAGAACATATAACTTGTTGTCCCATATCTGGTCTATTTGAGATTAAGTATTCTTGTTTTCAAGTATTCTGTTGATTTAGAAATTTATTCATGCATGCGTGGTTTATTATTTCTCGTCTATTCTTGTTTATTCATGTGTATTGTTGTAAAGATCCTTACAGCTCATAAATGGTGAAAGCCATTCGCTGGACTTTTTTCGTGTATCCGTATTCCGTATTCCTTTTTGGGAAGCGGCGCGTGATAACTGCCATGCTTTAAGTATTGTTTTCTTTGAGCGCTGTCAGTCGACCGCTATATTTTGTACTGTATATGATAGTCGACCGTCAAGCTGAGTTATGCACACTGTTTTGCTGAGTTTTGATGTTCTTCAAATGATTGTTTATTTGAGTTTGCAAAGTTAATTTTTCTGGTTCTTAGCAATAATTGAACTTAGATTTCGCCACTTTGGGAGAGTATGTATTCTAAAATTTCATCAAGCATTTAAATTCTAATTCTTGTGGTTTCGAAAAGTGAACGTTCGTGATTTCCAAAAGTATTATATTGAATATATTCTTCGCTGTTTTGAGAGTCTAAATCCCAATTTTGTTCATACTTCATTTTAGTTTTGATAAATTATACCATTGTACTTTGGAAGTATTTGATTTTATTGACTATTGGTTTGAGGGAAACCTCGTATGAGTTAGATTATTTGGGTTTATGAGATACCAAGAAATGTTGAGTTGATGTTGAGTTTTGAGACTCTAGAGGTTCAGTGGGACCCTAACATGTCGGCGGTTGAGACTTTGTGGATATTTTGGCCAGTGGGGCCTTGTTTTTGAATTAGTTGAATTAAGTCTGGCAGGGTACACCAACTCTAGAGGAAATTGTGACTTAATTAATAATAATCAACCTAAGGACAGGCACTAGTTGGAGTTGTGATGAAATGAGAGCAAACATGGATAGGGGGCTTCATGTGATCTGTGGTGTGAGATAATCTACGAAATTATCGAGGTGTGAGTGAAATAGTCTCCGAAATTACCTGCTGTGTGGGATTGATCTCCGGAATTATCGGGATCGAGGCGGCGCTCATGGGATATTCGTGTGATGAGGAACCATAGCTTGCGGTGTGGGGTATTCTCAAAGATTCCCACGTATGAGTGAAATAGTCTCCGAAATTATCTATGGATAGAGATTGACCTCCGAAATTATCGAGACATGGGCTAGATACTCACAGAATAATCTATTTCTTAAAATAATCATTGTAGTAGGATTAGTTGTATAACGTAGGGTTGAACCCTATAAAATGGAGAACGATAAGGGCTTGCACCAGACCTATGCGGAGTGGGATGGATAGAATCCGACAAGAATGCATTAGAAATCATCATAAGCATTCATGTTTCTTGACTTGTATTATGCATACGTGTTTTCTATTTTCTTACACTTGACACTTAGCCTAGTTTCACTTGATGATTTATGCTTCATTTATTGTTATTTCATGTTTCATCTGTTATTACTCTGTTAATATGTTTCACTTGATGACTTATGATTTTTTTCTTTAAGTTTTCATTTAAGTTTGTATTTCCTTCCAATATCCTTACACCATTATGGCTGACCCCTGTAGTTTTGGGGGTTAGGGATGTCTCTAGCCTCGTATTTTACAGGTGGGTACCATTAGCATGGAGTTTGGAGCATGTGGTAGAATCTCTGATATTTATGCATATCTTGTAAAAAGGAATGATTGTAAAGAGAAAATTGTATTTGTGTTATAAAAAAAATTGTAATTCAAGGTGTTAAATTCTGCTGTACTTTGTGAAAGAGTTGATATAATAAAAGTTTTAAATTTTTCTTGCATTTGGATGCTATGTTTGTGATTACAATTGAGGTTGATTCTGAAATTTGGGTCACGTATTTCTAATTTATTTATTGAAAATTCGGGGCGCTACATTCACAACGGCGAGAGTGTTTGTACTAAATGCGTTGTTGGGAACAGTGATTATGTGGTTTTTGTGGTTTCACAGAGAGTCGAAATTTCTTTGTTGGCTCCCTAAGAATAAATAGCTATTCCCAATGGTGATAGAGAAATAAAGAAACTCGCTGTTGTGAATGGCGAGTGTAATGAGACAAGCATACTCTAATTTCTAGAAGCAGCAAACTCGCTATTGAACATAGCAAGGAACATTATACTTAACTCGATGTTCCGAATAGTGTGTCTACTAGTATTTGGTACATGTGATACAAAATCTCACTAATTTTCATATATACATACAAATTGGGTACTATGAACACATAATGAACACCCAATATATACCATAATGATATCCTCACAATGAAAATTTTAGTTCAACTCAACTCAGTTCCATACAATTTCAACTTCACCACAATTTCCACCAACATGAACACAACAAGCACAAAAGATTTGAAATAGTAATACAAGTTCAACATGAATTAAGTAATCATCCAATAAGCATGAGATTCTATTACAATTAGATCCAATAATATTACAAAAATAAAATTGAGTTAAGTCATCATCCAGCTTGCTGCGATGATGATGATGAAATATTCGGTCTTCTTGTTCCTTGTTGCAATGATGATCCTGTAAATATGGTAAGAAAATATATGTTATTTTAAAGTGGATTCTCATATGCAAGAGTATGTAAGGAAATTTTGAACTAGTAATTATCTGACCTATGTCCGTTCCTCGGCAGTAACGCTTGTTGTGACCTTTTAAACCATATTTTGAACAAGTTATAACTGGCAGCTCATATCATCTCCCACATCCATATCGTTGCGAATACGTTTGGTCCACGGACGACCTTTTCTGCATCTTCTAAGACTTGCATCAGCGATAAGTTTTGGACCAGTTTGGATTGGCCAATATGCTTCGTCAAGCATAGGATTGAAGACGGGTGCCAAGTTAGAATTAAGTTTTCCACTGAAAAGAATTGATCTACATAAAGGCGATAGTCAATAGCCCTAAATGCACACGCCGCCAAAATATGGGAACATGGAACATTGTATAGCTGAAATTTTTGAAACGTACAAAAGTGAGATTTCAAATCCAACGTATGCAATTTACCACCCTTCTGATGACCACGTACCTTTCTAATTCCTGTTCTAAATTGGAACACACCCAATGTATGACTGAACATTATAACCTCATGCATAGTCTCCCTCTCACGCCGCACATCTAGAATCTCTTGTACTGTGGGAGTGAATTCTTTGCCGTCACTTAGAAGATTCGAAGCTAATTGACAATGATGAGTGAAGTATAGATTGAGGCGATAGAATATCATCTCGACAATTGCGGTCATCGGCAAACTACAAACACCTTTCAAAACCGAATTGAATACTTCGGATATATTTGTAGTCATCATTCCATAACGATGTCCTCCATCTGCGCGTATTGACAATTTTTCATATGGTTTCTTCTTCAGCCACATGATAGCCTCGACTTTGACTTTCTCTATTTCGGCCAATTTCTTCTCAAACTTCTTTGGATGATTTTGGCATACAACCACCTTTAGTTTTTTTCTCTAAGCTTTACCGTGAAATTTGGTAAAAAAAATTGCAGCAAAGGGTCGCATACAAAACCTATGATATGCATGAGGCTCTTTCCATGCACCGTTTTGTGTCTCCATCACAGACAAAATATCCGGATGACGATCAGAGATGACACACGATTCTTGCCGATCTGTTACAAATTCTCGAATACAAGACATAAATCATGACCATGTAGCTATACTCTCACCATCGACTAGTGCAAAAGTGAAAGGAAATAAATGATTGTTTTCTTCAAGAACAATGGCTATTAATAGATGTCCTTTATACTTTCCATATAAAAAAATGTCATCAATGCTTATAACTAGCCTGCATGACTTAAACCCTTCAATCGAGGGCTCAAATGCCCAAAACACCGACGTGAATGCTTCCTCACCAACCCCAGTGCTGACTTTATCCCAATGGACAACAGTTCCCAGATTTGAAAACCTGTAGCGCTGATAAAAGAGCAGGCAACTTCACATCTGCTTCGGCGAACCCTCTGTATAACCGCTTAGTAGCTTTATGCTTTGCACACCATGCCTTTTTATATGAAATTTGATAATTGAATTGAAGTTTAACAATCTCACCTATTGCCTTCGGGGTTATTCCAGTTTGGGCATTCACAACTTGCAAGATCAAACCCGAAACTAGCTTTGAATCCACTTTTGAATGGTCTTGATTAATTGATGGATTAACACATATATGTGGCCCGTCTATCATCTTCACAATAAAGTATGTTTACCCTTTTGGAACAACCGCACGAAATCTCCAAGCACAACCGGCACTGCTAAATCTCCCAAGTGATGGATTTAGTGCCCTCTCCGCTTTTGTATATAACTTTGGTGCCATTTTACATTTGATGTTGTACACGGTGGTCGATGATTTCACTATTACGAATTCGCGGTGTTGATTTATTGAAAATGTTTTGACTGCATATTGGACATCTTCTTTTGTTTCAAACATTTGCTCAATGTATAAAGCATCTTCGCCCGCATCAAGAATTGAAGGACCTTCAGGTTGATGGACAACCGCATTATTAACACAGTCAACCGATTCAGACTCAACTTAATGTTCAATAAACCCTTGTTGAGAAGATGAGTGTCTACGACCTTCATTCGACTGGACGTTGTCTTCACAATTGCTTTGTGTCTCACCACAAGCATTAGCTACATTAGCTTCTTCATCTTCTTCATGTTCTTCACCAGTCGCATCTTCATCATATTCTTCTTCCTCATACACATCTAATAAATCGTTGTTCATACCTGCACGATTGAATTCATTACCCATATTTTCATTGTTTACCGAATCGCGTATGAATTAAGAAGGACCAGACAACTTGTCTTTCGTGTTATTTGGTACAGTTGGGATTGAGAATGTATCTTCGTTGTTCCTCAAATCTTCACGGGTATTCGTCAACCCAACGGCAAAGTTCCTTGATTCTTGAGTTGGGACTTCACCTGATATGCTTGGAGAAGGAAGAATATTGCACTGACGAATTGGCATCATAATTTTCTCAAGGTACAGCTCAACAACTGTCCAATTAGATTTTTGATCTAGCGACCGTCCAATCACTGCACAAGAGCATCATCATCGATTATGGGAACGGCCATGAAATATTGCCCTTCATCTTTTGATGCAGAGTGTCGACATTGGATTTTAATCATCCATTCAACTCGATCCCAACTAGTAATTTCATATATCTTATTCACTAGTTCATATTTTCTAATGTTACGATCAACCCAAATTACTTCTGGTTCAGCACCTCTATAACTGTAACCCACTTGGGTCACGATAACTTTCTCCCCCGTAATAACACCAAACATGAATTTTGTATTACATACCTATGCGTAGATAAATAAATTAATTTTTATGACAATCATCAATCCACACTCAATTGGACATTTCGAAGAACACTAAGTGGGCATCTGAAATGTCACCACAACCAACATAATTAACACATAATTTTTAACTATATGTAACTAATTTGATAAATCTCAAACCTAACCGTTCAATTTAAAGCAATAGAAACATGAATTATGTTTCAGATTTTACAATTTCAAAGAATATAAATAAATTTTGAACATTAGAAATAATACCTTTATGGAGATGATATTCTTGATTCTGAGAAGGAGGGAAGAATGAAGTGCTTCGGAATCTATGAAAACATTCACCATACCGTTATGAATACCAGGAAGAAGGAAGGTAGGGTTTTGGGTTTATGTGGAGAATTGGTAGAGAGATTGAGAGAGAGAGAAATGGGAGAAGAGTTGAATTGAGTCGGGTAAGGCAGGAGGGGACCCAGTATACTCGCTATTCCCAACAGCAAGTTTGATATATTTGTCCTCGCTGTTAAGAATAGCAAGCTATTCTATGGAGTTCATTTGGAAATTTTACCAAGTCCAACAGAGGTTTTCACTCTCTGGGAAATGGAAAAACTTCACAGTCGCCATTCCCAGCAGCGCATGTAGCTATAAGATCATCACTATTGGGAACGGCGAGTTAATTTGAACTTTTTTAACTAAAATTGCTGTTGGGAACAGCGAGTATCTAATAAAATTAGAAATATGGAGTTTTTCCCTAAAATTCACCAATTCCAAGTGTTTCACTCTCTACGAAATTTCCTATATCCTCGTTGTTTCCAATAGCGAGTTTAGTACAAAAACCCTCGTTGTTGGGAATAGCAAGTTAATTTGAATTTTTCTTAACTAAAATCGTCGTTGGGAACAATGATTTTTTCAAAAAAATAACATCAAATGCATCGTGTCTCAATGGCGAGCATGAAACAACTAAACTCGCCATTGGGAATGGTGAGTTTAGTTGTTGAGTCCACGAGCGCAAATGGTTTGGCAACTTTCCTCTTTTTGCAAATATTTTCAAAAAATGGCATTAAAAAAAAAATCACATCCTTTAGAAAATATTATGGAATAGGAAATTAGGATTTTTATTTGAAACTAGCCCTTATTTGCAAATAGTTTGGATACTGGCTCATTTAGGCAAATAGTTTGTAAATTAAGCCTATAAACCGAATTAACTCCCAATACTGAGACTACTCGAAAAATATTACCAGAAACTGGAACCCCAGCCTTCCTATCATAAAAAGTCTTCGCCCTAACAACATCAAGGGTCGTCACACCAAACAGATTCTTCTCATCATATGTCCCAAACTTCTTGAACACCTCCGCCGCAATCGGCCCTGTCCAGTTCACCTAATTACCAATCATGTTCACAGTCACATTCGAACGGTACTTCGCAATCGCTGTACACAGAGACTTCGCAATCCCAGCATTAATGTTGAACATGCCGTCCCTTGTCATCCCTGGCTTCCTCGGCATGCAAGTCAGGATGATCACTCACCACATCTGATCCCTCTAGACTTGGCCTAGCTACTCCTCAGACGCATATCCAACAACCTAAAATAATGAAATAAAATTAAAAAAACAAGAAATTAAGAAATCAAGAAATGATGGGTCGGTGAGATGGTTTCGGATTTGGAGTGTTGATGTGGCTGACGTCAACGGTGACGTCACGGTGTTTTGCCATGCAACATCATATCATGATTATGTGACCACATATTCTTCCTTTGCAAGTGTCGAAAATATACCTCAAGTATTTCTTTCAATTTTGAATCTTTTATTTTTGGTTATTTTCTTTTAGATTTATATCTTTCTATATTTGAAATATTTGGTACAATCTTTTTTATCTTGAGATATTTGTTAGTGATTTATTCCCAATTTAATTGGGAGAACATATTTTACTTGGGGGCTAAGAATAATTGGGCACAAAATCAAAGACTACTAACCCTAACAAATATCTCAATGTTACTACTATAAATATATGAGAATACATTGGATGTAGGTGTTCTCAGTAGAAAAGAAAGAAACTAGCTACCTAATTGACAAACCATTGTAATCAGAAAGATAAAAAGAGAGACTAGGAGGCATATATTTTATAATTCTCTTATTATCTAACTAATATTGGTTCCGATTTTTTTTTTATATACTTTTCTACTTGTTACAATTCCAACTTATTTTGCCAAATTTTCCGAAGAAGATCGAGATGTTGGGTCTCTATCAAATTTTGCAATTTTGACTTAACAGCAAGCTCATACTTTTTACTCTATGGAATTATTGAACTGGAGATACATCTGATACAATCACGAAAGACTTCAAGCAACCATAACAATAATTACGGACACTATGACCAATAGATAGCTTCAGTGATATGATGGTTTTTAGGCCTCACAAAAAAGATGTTTTGTTCGGTTAATGTCTTGCTTACTTGAGTTCTATGTGAAGAGTAGGCAATGAAGAGAGAATAGGTCGAAGCATCGTTGGAAGTGAGAAGGAGAAGTAGTAGAAACAACAGCAGGTGATAGTAGAGCAGCAGCATGCAGGAGTAGTCAATTGCTATATGGGCAGTCGACCCTCATTGCTCTTTGGAATGGACTTGGGTTCATTGCAATTGACTGCCACTTCTGGCAGTCGACCGCCGACGGCGGCTCTCAGCTTATTGGGATGATTCTTAGGGAAATCTTTTGGGCCCAACTTCTCCTCTAAGTTAAATCATACAACTCCAATTGTGTACCTTTTTCTCATGATATATTGGACGGTTATTGTATCAAAACTATAACCTAAGATTTCTCTAGATCTCTATATATTATTGTATTGGCCTCCTCTGATAGGCAAGAGATGATACTTTGTTTAAAGAGTTTTCCATTATAAACAGCAGATTATCTTCTAGTGATGCTTGAAAGATAGATATGTTCTTAGTGAGAGAGTTGGTAACTCTTCTAATCTTCTCCAGTTGAATAATATCTCCATTATTTCTCCCCGGATTAAGTTCGCCCGAGCTGGGACAAACATTCTATGCTTTGTATGCTTTGTTTGATCTACTTGTTTGATTGTTCATTAGATCGGTTGTCGCTAAACTCAGTGAAATTCCTAACATGTTTTCCTTGTAGTGATGATAGTTCCTTTCAAAGGGTGTGGTTTTCAACATACTCTTTGCAACACCTTGTTGTCTTTTTTTTCTTTGTGATGTTCTATAACACGAATAAAGATGCATAGCTTCAACTAAACTAAACATGAAAACAGAAATGTTCCGAGAACGGATAGTCTCATCAAGTAGAATGTCTGCCATCATTCTCGAGTGAAGAAAGAGAAACATTCATGAAGATCTATCACGGATAAATAAACATTTTGCGACTAAGAAGAAGAACCTAAATGAGTCAATGTTTAGAACAAGAGTTTCAGACATTAGAAAAAAGGGTCTTTCTGTCCTAGATGAGATGCAACTATTAAATAAGGACTCTTTCATTGTCTGGAATAGGATTTCATAGCGATAATCTCGAATGTGGTAACTCTGCCACTCCCTATCCCAAGCGACGAATCTGGCCACAAACCAGATTAGGAGTAAGGTTGTGTTAGATAGTTGACAATCAACATAAAACTTTGTCAAATCCTATAAACTTAAATCCTAAAATTATGCGCACAAAGTTGACAAGGGATTCCATTAATAACCGTTTGTTTTGATTCTTTGGAACAACTCGATGAATTTAGTAGATCGTTTGAGGAGGCCACCAATGACCATAGATCGAACCTATCCAATTTTTACTGCGTGATGGTTAGTTGTTCACGGACTAGCTGTACCTACCGAATCTTTTTTGGGGTCAAGCATTCCCAGAAACGATACATTGTGCCTACCTCCTGATACTTTGAAAAATGTGCATGGGGGTCACACCGGTGCCCAGGCGCGGTGAAAAATGGGCAAGAGTTCTTGCACCAATCTGGACGTTTACGGGTAAAGAAGTTAGTTCAGGATAATAGGCTTAGGTTAGCGATTTGGAATATAGAAACATTAACAGAAAAAGACATAGAACTAGTAGATACCATAATTAGAATGCATATGTATATAGCTTGTTTATAAGAAACAAAGTGGGTAGGAGAGAAAGCAAGAGATAGATGGTTTTAAATTATATTATATCGGTAAATTATAAATATAAATGGAATAGGAATTTTAGTAGATAAGACAAAGGAGATGTACTAGGTGTTAATAGGAAATGAGATAAAATAATACAAATTAAGCTTGTACTAGGGAAAAACATAAATAATATCATTAGTGCTTATGAACCCCAAGTAGGATTATATGCACAAGCTAAAAATAAATATGGGGAAGATATGGATAAGATAATTCAAGGAGTACCCTCAGGTGAGAAATTATTTATAGGAAGAGATTTCATTGGATATGTAAGAGAATATAACATGGGATATAAGAGGGTGCATGGAGGACATGGATTTGGACATAAGAACGATGGTGGAGATGTGGTGGAGAGGCTCTATTAGATTTTGTGCTTCATATGAACTTATACTTGTAAATACTTATTTTAGAAAGATGGATGAACATTTGATAACCTTTAAAGTGGGAAAAATATGAGACAAATTGATTTTTTTCATTACTAGAAATGTGGATCACTTGACATGTAAAGATTATAAAGTTATACAGGGAGAGTGTTTAACCTCACAATATAAATTATGGTGTTGGATGTTAAGATTAGAGAACACATATGTGCGAGGAATGAGACTATGAACCCCAAAAATTAGGTGGTGAAACTTGAAATAAGAGAAACTAGATGTTTTTAGAGATAAAGTCTTAAAGGAGCAACATGAAATTGAGAATGGGAGACAAATATGATGTGGACTAAAATGGCTATGTGCATAAGAGAAAATTCAAAAAAGATACTTGGAGAATCTAAAGGTAGAGCGCTGCAAACTAAAGAAATATTGTGGTGGCAAGAAAAAGTCTAAAATATTGTGAGAGAAAAAAGAGCAACCTTCAAAATATGGCAAAAAGAGTAGAAATAAAGAGGATTTTGAGAGATTTAAGATCATTAGAAAAGAAATTAAGAAAACGGTAAGAGATATAAAAGGAAAAGCTATCATGATTTATACATGAAATTAGGAACAAAAAGAATAAGAACATAACATCTATAAGCTTGCTAAATAAAGGGATAGGAATGATTAGGTGTATTAAGAGTGAGGATTCAAGAATCAAGAGTCATAGTATAAGATGAGAAAATTAAGGAAAGATATCGTAATTACATTGAGAAGTTATTAAATGAAAAGATTGTGGGCAACTTAAATATAGAGGACTCGAGGGAGAGTCGAGAGTATATGCTTTTTTCCGTATAATTAGGAACTCAGATATTCGAATTGCTCTAAGAATGATGAAAATAAGAAAAGTTTTAGGACCAGATGGTATATCCATTGAAATTTGGAAAGTTTCTTGGGGATGTAGGAGTGGATTGGCTAACAAGATTATTTAATGGGATTTTGAGAACCAAAAAAATGCCCGATGAATAGAGGAAGAGTATTTTAGTACCTATATATAAAAATAAACGAGATATACAAAGTTGCTTCAACTACCGAGGAATTAAATTAATGAGGCATACGATGAAACTTTGGGCGAGGGTGATCAAACATAGACTAAGAATAGAAACTATAGTGTCTGAGAATCGGTTTGGATTTATGTCTAGGAGGTCAACAATGGAAGCAATTTATGTACTAAAGAGATTTATGAAAAAATATAGAGAGGATAAAAAGATATACATATGGTGTTTATAGATCTAGAAAAAGTATATGATAAAGTCTCTAAAGACATAGTATGGTGGGCATTAAATAATAAGAAAGTAAATATTCAGTATGTTGAAATGATTACGGATATGTATGAAGGGGCAATGACCACAATTAAAATAATCATAGGAGATACCAGTAATTTTTCTATTACCGTAGGTTTACACTAGGGTTCGGCTTTAAGCTCCTACCTCTTTGCTTTGGTTATGGATGAATTGTCGCGAGAAATACAAGATGGGGTGCCATAGTGTATGCTTTTTGCCGATGACATTTTCTTAGTGGACGAGACTAGAGCATGAATCAATACTAAATTAGAATTGTGGATATAAACTTTGAAAGCTAATGGCTTTAGAATAAGCAGAACTAAAACATAATATATTGAGTGTAATTTTCGTGATATTCGAAATACAAATGAGGAAATAGTAAAGCTTGATGGTCAAGAGATACATAAGAGAGACCATTTCTGATATTTAGGCTCGATTATGCAAAAAGATGAGGAGATTTGTGAAGATGTTATACATAGGATCTAAGTATGGTGGCTTAAGTAATGAAGCGCTAGTGGTATTTTATGTAACAAACGTATACCTTTAAAGTTGAAGGAAAAAATTTACAGGACGGCTGTTAGACCAGTAATGATGTATGGGAGCAGAGTGTTTGGGCAACAAAAAAACAACATATCCAAAAAAGAGTGTACGGAGATGAGGATGCTAAGATGGATGTGTGATAAACCAGTAATGATAAAATTAGAAATGAGCATATACGAAACATGGTAAAGGTAGCTCATATCCAAGATTAATTAAGAGAGGGTAGCCTCATGTAGTTGGACATGTCACACGTAGACCTATTAGTGCGCCCGTTAGAAAGAGTAATTTGATAAGTATTGATGGTAGAGTTAAGGGTAGGGGAATACCTAAACTTGGGTAAAAACGGTGAGAAAATATATGATAGTTTATGGCTTTGCAGAAGATATTGTGCTAAACCGAGCTGAATGGAAAACCAGAATTCATGTAGCTGACCTCAATTAGTTGGGAAAATGCTTTGTTGTTATTGTTGATCGCGAATGTGGTGGACTCTTGATTAACAAGGTTCTTAGTGGGGAAGGAAAAAAAAACTTACTAATTAAGGATTCTTTAAGACTATGTTTAATTTTAAATTTTTTTTTTTTTTTGCAGGTTTCAGAATCGTATAAATATTGTAACTGAGCTCTTTTGTTCCCTTATTTGTTCTTTAACGAAGCTTTGATGACGTTCAACTAAAATATTAAAGAAAAATTAATAATAAAATGAGCATTAAAATACAACACTAAGTAAAGATACTTATATAGGCTTGGCCAATAACCAATGCAGATGCCAAAGTAGGAAGGGAAATTTCAATGATGAAAAAGGCATTAGAATGACTCCATACCAAAACCCACCGGCCGAGAGATATATATAAGGCGATTTGATTACGACTTGAGATAGAGAACTGTGAAAAGGAAAGGGTTTTCGGTAATAATTGAGAGAGAGAGAGAGATAACAGAGGTAGAAGATCAAAGATGACAACAGGTGCAAGTGCAGCCGAGAGAGCCCAACAATGGCTGGAAGAAATAGCTGCCAAGACGCGAGGACGCGTTGTAACAAATGAAGAGATATGGAACAACAACACTGACATATTAGCATCTCTCTGTCTCTCTCCTCTTCACATCCACCATTGCTTCGGCGGTCGCATCCTCTGCTCCTTTCGTGTCCCTCCCCATCTTGCAGTCAGTGCAATCTCTCCCCTTGACTAATTTTATGATAATACATTGGCCTTTTTCAATTTGTTAGTTTTCAATATATATTTTTCTTACAACAGAATGAGGAGGGGAATTTGCAAGCAGGGGCGATTGCGACGCTGATGGATAATGTGGGATGTGCAGCCATCATGACGGATGTCGGCCACCACAGAATCTCCGTCGAGTTTAATATTTCCTACTTCTGTCCTGCGAAGATAGGTGTATGTATCTTACATGTTTTTTTTATATTATTATTCCTTTAAGAGCATTAATAATAGTGTATGATGATATATAATTTGAAATATATAGGAGGAGGTGGAGCTTGATGCGAGGGTGATTGGACACAAGGGGAAATTAACGGGGGTGATGATGGAGGTACGGATCAAGGGAAGTCGAAACTTGGTGGCTTCAGGACGGCAGTGGATGGCGTCTTCAGCGCCTTTACCACTTCAAAAGCTTAAGCCATGGAGTAATCTTTAGAATTTAGAAACTTTTCATTTCATTTCATCTTTATAAAAGGAAAACAAATTTGTACTACAAGTTAAGCCCTGATAAAGTTCAACTGTGATTTACTGGTGAAATGGTACGACATGACGTGTATTTGATCGATCCCTGTTTTTTTTATGGAAACGGATAGAGTCTAACGACTCCAGCCACATCAGAGATATTATATATAATAATAATTAACGTAATGTATAGAATAAGGATTTCACCAGTGGTAAAACCCTGCAACAGCGGAAAACGAGTAAATACAAAGCCGAGAACTAATCATGTCCAACCAAACAAGAAAATAGGCAGCAGAGAGAACAGTGCAGCAAGAAGCTTGATCCCCAAGTAAATTCCAGGAAACCGCTCGCTAGACACTTCGCTGGTGGTAGCTAGATACTTCGAGGGAGATTGCTTGAGGAGGACAACACCCAAGGCAATCAGGTCGCCCAAAGCCGGTGCGTCGAAAAGCCACAAAACTTCGCAAGTGGTCGTACCTGCCCCGCCCTTGCCCTCAGTTGACTCCTCCAAGTCTGACGAGCCCAGAACAGATGGGCGCGACCTCAGGCATGAAGGGAACCAGAGGAGATCAACAACACCCGATCCCTCAAGATCGAAGCGTACCACCTGAGCACGGAAGTGAACCCCGGGGCAAAAGAAGCACAGAGGCGCAACAACCCAAACCGTCGCCCAGCAATAGAAGAAAACCCACATAGCCACAACAGAAAAGTATACCACTGACATAGTAATGAAAGAAAAAGCAGAAAAAAGCAAGCAAGAACGTCCCATAACGAAGTGAAAAAACATAGCACAAAACCAGATCAAGCTGTATATGAAATACAGATAACACAACCGAAAGCAACACAGCCAGCAAGTGTCCAGGCCACCAAAAAAGCCCTCTAATACAAATGACAAGAGGGGAGAGATAGTTAACCACAACCCAAAGTGCAGTAAAAGAAGATTAGTGCAGTGCTAAAGCACAAAACCAAAAAACAGCAGGACTGCAGTCCTGAACCAAAAACAGCCTAAATAGAACATAAAAGAAGCCAGGCTGGATGAGAAGAGAAGCCGGATCAATCCTGCGAGATAGACAGAGAAAAGAAGAAGAACAATCAGACTGCATATAAAACTGAGATAAATATTGGAGCGAAAAAAAGAAAGTTAAAGCGTTAAAGCATTTAAATGATAAAGACAACGGAGCGCTCTAGACAAGGTCTGTTGATCCCGAGGAGAATTGCCTTTATAAGAAGGTCCCGAGCTCCAAAGATTGAATAAAGTGACAAAGCTGTCTATAATTTTAAAATGTGTGGAACCGCGATTCTCAAACACCCGCTGATTCCTTTCTTTCCAAACAATCCAAATAACAATTTGAATAGACAAAAGCCAAGCGTGAAAGTGCTGATTATCAAAAGGAGGTAAAGACCAAACTTGGTCTAAAGACAAGGGAGTAGAAGCAGTAGACCACGCTAGAGTGCAGATCTTCCACAAAAGTAGAGATAAAGGGCAATGAACGAAAAGGTGATTAGCGTTTTCTGGGTGGGAAGAACAGAGCTGACATAGCTGACCCCAAGCAAGGTTCCTTTTGTTCAGGACATCAACTGTAAGAAGTTTGCCATGGAAAGCCAACCAGCAGTTGATTTTGACCTTCAGAGGGGCCGCCGCGTCCCAAATGCGGTTCGCTATTGGGGAACGGGAACCCCTAAAATTGAGAAAGTTGTAGAAAGATTTTACAGAGAAGGAACCTGAAGAGGTCCAGCGGCACACAATACCCTCCAGAGGTGACCAACTGAAATTGTTGAGAAGAGAGATGAGATCGGAAAGAGATTGTAACTCCGGCGGAGATAAAGGAGAAATGAAATTGATATGCCAATTGTGAGCCCCGTCAACAAAGGTAAAAGACTCAGCAACCGTTGCATAAGGCTCAGAGGCCAAAAGAAATAAGGAGGGAAAACTAGAAGAGAGCTTAATGTTGCCAATCCAAAGATCCAACCAAAATTTAGCTTTCGTTCCATCTGCGCAGGAACGAAGGATACTACATTGGAACGGAGCTGATGCCTTCCAGATACCTTTCCAAAAAGGAGAGGCGAAGCGGGGCGCAGGACCCTCTAAATCCCACCAATGGCGACCACTAGAGCAATACTCTTTAACGCAATGAATCCAGGGAAGATGATCGCGCTGGTGGAGATTCCAAATCCACCTACCCAACAGAGCGATGTTGTGATCTCTTAAGTTCAGAACACCAAGCCCCCCAGCCTCCTTGGAAGAACAAACCGACTGGTATTTGATCGATCCCTGTTGATTGGTATATTCTTCTTATGAAGCAGTAACGTCCATTGGTCCAATTAGGAACTGCTTAAATTTTTGACTTGTTTACTCCGTTGATGTAGCAAGCAAAACACCATATATGCATCTATTTTCACCACCCATGTCTGTCATATGGACTATATACTTTCAGTTTTAAATTGTATTAGTGAAGGAACATTGATGCACAGGTTTGCAGGTTCATAAAAACACATTCACAATCACACTATGAAAAACTACAAAAACCGATAAGTAACGAGGGTAGGGGAACTGACAATTGAGATATTATTATTGAGAAGCTGAGGGGCCAAAAAGATGATAACAGGATGCAGAGGGGACAAAAAGTGATAACAGAGGATGATAACAGGCCTGGACATTTTTTAATTATTTTTAAAAATTTGTTTGTTCTGATTAATATTTATCTATGACAGGATGCAGAGGGGAATTGGCATGCAGAGGGCGATCGCAACTCTGATGGATATTTTGGGATGCTCTGCAGTAATGACAGATGTCGTCTACTTCAAACGCTCTGTCGATTATAACATTTCATACATCTCTCCTGCTCAGGCCAATGTATGTATTTGAGGAGCTTTTTTTATATCATGGAGTTTTACTGTTTTTATTGACTGATACGAAATGTGTAGGAGGTGGTGGAGCTTGATGTTAGGGTGATTCAGCACAAAGCGGAGTTAACAAGGGAAAGATGGTGATTTCGGGAAGAGTGGATGTACGAGGCTAAAGCGAAGAGAATCTGTAGCAACCCTCAAATTAATTCATAGGAGAAATGAAAATGTTATACGAATTGGCTGTAATTTATTGTCTATTGATTTTGAAGTGATACGGTAGCAAAAAAACAAAAAAAAAAACTTTCCTTTTTAGAAGTTAAAGGTTGAGTATGACCACTTTGTTTTATTAATAAGAAAGTTAACAAAATAATCTCGTAGAACCGCAAAAATGTAGACAAACTACAAACAGAAAATAAAATATTAAACCTCCAACAACATAGGAGGGAGGAACAAGTGGTCTAAACATTAAGAAAAAACAACATAACGAATACAAGGATATGAAAGGGAAAAAAAAATATAAGGAGAGGCTCCCTCCAACAAGGCCCTGGAGGGTAGGAGGAAGACGTTCCCCTCAATCCAGCTTAGGACCGATCACAATCTCCTCGTCGTCGTACTTGTCCACCTAGAAATCTTGGCTATCCTGCCCCTAGGACCCGGTGCCGCTGTTGTGGCCCAAAAAAAAAATCAGATGTATAATAAGAATTAAATTATCAGAAATACTATTATGACTCCCACGAAAGTATAAGTTATTTTTGTCTAGCCATAAAATCCAGACCGTAGCGGCGACATCAATATATCATGCTTCTTTGGATGCTCTCTTCCTAGGTAAGCTCCAATCTCAATGGATGTAAAGAAAGCTTATCATCATGCTAGACAGAACTCCGGTAAATTTGGAAGGTGTGTCGAAGGCTAACAGTATGCAGATAATTGGTTGACTGGATATTGGGGTGTATCTCGTCTGTCTGTCAATAACTGAAGTATCCACGCTTGCCTCGTACAAATGGGCGCCATCACAACATTCCGATAAAGTACTCAGAGAAGGTTATCTATGAAGGTAAAGAGGCTGATCCACTGTATGATTTGGTCAATGGGCACAATTTGAATCACTCCAGGTTGTTATTGTGGTTACATTCGCTGCTATCATCTTGTAAAGATCTGGGAATAAAGATAACAACAAATGAGTAAGACATGCACTTGGACTTGGACGACGGTGTAGGGTGCAACAAAAGAAGGCTCACTGCCAGATAGGTGACAGGAATGGTAGCTAGTCTGCAGGCATGATGCATGGATCAATATTTAACCACTTGAATCATTTTTCTCCATTGATAAGTATGTTTTTGTTTCTCAGAAAAATGGTGTATCGAACTTACTAGCTGTGAGAAGATATTTACAAATATGTAGCCAATGACAAAGACAAAGATATTGTTAAGAAAGACTGAAAGAAACAGTTTTTCCCAAACCAAACGAAACATTTGATTTGATTCATGTAACAAGAGAAAGATGATTTCCCATATAACGCCAAACTTTCACACAAGATGGTTGGTGAATGTGATCAAATATTTCATATATAGAACGAGAATGAAAATCATGCTGCAAGCCTGTAACTGTAAAACACTGAAGAATAGTCTTTCTATAGGCTGATCAAGTTTTACATTGTAAATATTAGCTGTAATGAACCCAGTCATCTAACTCTGATTTTAGCTCATACACGTTATCAGTAACATGAAAATGAATTCCTTCTGTTAAAATAGATGCACGTCGATGTCAAATACTTTTAGAGTATAGACGAGTTCAGATGCTAACAATAAAATCATTCCAGGTAATAACATCACAGATTGACAAACTTGGGGACCAGACAGCACAAACACATTATTTTAAATAAACCACTTCTCCATATTAGAACCAGTTAGGCAGTGTCTACCACTGTTTGGATTTTATGAACTCTAGCTCGCAGCATAAATGAGATGATAAAGAAACCTGTTAGCAGATCACAGAAACAACTCAGCGAGAGAAAGAAAAAGGCCAACAGAATCAACATTTTTTTCCTGTTGCTCCTTCCAGAAACCAACAGAATCAACATTCAGATACAACTGCTCACGCTCAAGCAAACACTGCCTTACCTATTTCCCTTCAGATATCCAGGACCTTCCATAGTAATATTTGACAACTACAAAGATCTGTACACAACTTCATAGAACCACGAAGGAAAGAAGAATAAGAAAAAAGCAGCAGCAACTATACTTTCCATCCAAGAAAATGCAAATTTAATTTATGGTAACCCAATGATGAGATTCACAAGGCAACTTACAAATTGTCAGAAAACAGTCAGATTCGAGTGTTCCTTCGAATTGTTACCGTGCAACCAAGCTTTTAACCAGATCTGGAAATATCCTGCAATACCCACACACAAACAGCCACAATCCGAACTAAAAGACCTGGTCAGTTACGATACATTGTAGCTATTATACATCAGACTAGAACACAACAAATACCTTCCATCTATATAGATCTAAAATGAATTACCTTTCCTACATTACATACAACATTTGCACATACGATAAGTAAAACAGATAAAGGATTACTCCACCACGTTCTGCCACCTCAATGGCATTGTAGGCAGGTGTAGAAGCAAAGTTAATAGTCATAGCCCCCTCCTATGTTGGAAAAGACATCATAGCAAATACATTAAAATGATTGGTCCCAAAGGCTAAAACAGGTCTGCTACTTTAACTGCCTCTAATCCCCACCATGTCAAAGACCATCATGCATCCAAACTGTCATCTTTGATACAATATCTGCAATTACATGCATGAAGATTTCTTGTTAAGTGTTGAATGTATTACATGTGGTATAACAAAAAAGGATATAAAGATGTATGCATGGGCATATGCACACATGTGATTTATATAATTATACTACATAAATGGAAAGCTCTCGTGCATAGAGCAATAACAAAAAGACACTGCAGCAATATAATCTCCACTATTATAACTAGACAGCCAGAGTTGAGTGTGGACACTGGACCAACCCACTTAAACCAATCTCAACCCCACATTTTTAAGTTAGAGTTATATGAACCACCACACCACCCAATTAATCTCAACCACAATTTAAAATTTAAGTTATACGAACCATCCACACCACCCAATTAAATTTCAACTACACATTTTATATCTACATCAATTTAATTTTAAAGATTGGAAGAAAAAAACTCGCATGCATCGCACATGCTTTAAAACTGGCCAATATAACTACTGAAATCTTAACAATAAAGTTCCTGGTTTCAGCATCACATAACAAACGTAAACAAGACTGCGGGACTGTCTTTTTACTCTTCTGTGATTCTGAATGATACTAAATGTAAAAAATGGATTAACCTTGAGAAACTATAATTCTTACATAAATACATTTCCTAATATGAGGTTTCAAGTACTGCAATCTTATTGCAGAATACAATACTATATATAGATACATTATTTAACTACTCGGGCGCTGCAGTTGGTTAAAACAACAATCTTTTGTTGTTGGAAGGCTTCCATCTAATTCTAATCGGACTCGATAAATGATTACTGCAGGATATCATTGAAAAGAAAGTCACCATTCATGCCAAGCCAATAAAATGATACTTCGTCCTTGAAAGGATATTCTTTAACAAACCAGAAAACGACGAGCGGGCGAATTTGGAGTTCTCAAGGGCAATAAAATCATTTGGGATTCTCAACGGCAACAGAATCATTATAAATCATACAAATGATCCCCTTCCATGTACCGTGACCAAGATAAGGTTCAGCCAGACACAAGCTATACCATTGTTTAGGTGACTTAAGTAGTTGTATGAAATTTACAGTACTTCACTTCAGTTGGTTGAATTAAACACACATAACCAGAGTAAGCTATGAGTCCAACTCTAGCAATAACACGATTCATTTCATTCAAAATCCCCAATTCCTTAGAAAGTTAGTGTGATAGGACCCTAGCAATAGACCAAAACTCCGAAGTTGTGGTAAGTACGAGGGTATAAATATTTATATTCTAACACGCACCCGCAGGTTGAGGATCATCTTTGTCGGCCAAGACCTCGACTGTTCGTAGCATATTTTTTTAAAATTTAATCTGCATTTTTTAGCACAGATGGAAGGATTTGAATCTAGGTTGCTCCATGTGAAAGGGCCCTACCGATAAACCAAAACTCCGGATTTATGGTAAGGATGAGGGTTTAAATATTTATATTCTAACAGTTACATCCTTTGATTCTAAACTAAAAGTAGTTTAGTGTCCGTCCTAACTGAAAATTTGAAAAGTGAACCTGAAACACACTGAGCCAGGCGACATACCTAAATGAGGTTGTTTTCTCTTTTTTAATATAACCAAAAAAATAACATAAGTAGTAGCTAAATCTGTTGAAGTTTACACATTTCAAATCAGGAGCCCATTGTTCTTCTATTCAGGAAATAATAAACAATTTTAATGCAACCTTAAATGTGTCAAACTTCTTTGGCCTGTATATGCAGAAGCAAAACCTTGCATCATCAACAACTCTTAAGAGGAAAAAAATTCTGGTCAAACCTTCTAACCTATATGATATAATGCAGATGCAAATCAAGCATTAAGTGTAGCTCCTAAAGTTTATTGTAATATTATCTAATTCATATTAATTCAATATTGTAATATTATCTAATTCATATTAATTCAAATATTTAAATAAGGTTCATGTGCATTGCTCAGAAAGTGTCACCATTCATCAAAAAGTGCAGAAGATTGACGGTATCTTCCAAATCAAGAAAATCATAAACATGCCACAATATGTAACATGCAATCCAGAAACACAACGGTTTGGCCAGAAAAAAAGAATTGCCTAAAAAACCAATATTTTTCACTAAGCGATGTATTCGTGGGTTGGTGGGCATGAGCATGTGCGAGGCGCATCTTGTTTTGTCACAGTTTGCTATTTCTAAAAAAAATAGTTTTACTAGTTCTCATGCAGTAATGCATTAGAGATAGTATTGCATCTTACTATACTTGTTCATAACAGTAATCAGAGAAGTACTTAAAGTGTGACATATATATATGTCATGTGCAACATAGATATCACAACTGATGCATTTATGCCTTGTTGAGAAAGGATACTCCAAACGCACATATCCTTATTATCATCTGCCAAAAAATTATGGAATTCTGTCATGTAGGCGATTATATAAATTGGTTATTATTACTAGAATTAGGATGTTTGTATTTGTAATATATAATTTGTAGATGTCATCAAAATCACATTAAGGATATATATTTTCATCCAATACGTTAACCCGAATTATTTCTAATCTCTTGTCTAAACTTGCTCCTCTATTGGACTGTCCCCCTATTATTCGTCTTCTATCGCTATTTTTGGACCTTAAAGATCTTCCTTTCTTTTAAGAGTGTTCCGATTCCAATGCCTCAAGTTGGAATCCCTCTTTTTGATTGTGCGCTAAGCAATGTTCTTTTTCATTTCTATCTTGGTGACTTTAATAGAAAAGTGCTTTCCACCAATCACGCTAGGAACGGAGGAAGGAGAGCTCTTGTTACACAATCTGTAGGTCGAGGAACAATAAAACTTTTATGTATATATCACTGTTATCCGGTATTTGAAATGGAAAACTTACCTTCTGATACGATACCGATATGGTATCCTTTGATTCTAAAGTTAAAAGGAGTTCAGTGTTTTAAATATCACCCGTTAGAGCCGTTATATCAGTTTGGACAGGCTAACATTACCGATACCGGTGTTCAAAACTTTACTGTTCCGGTATATCTACCTCGGGCACTATAAAAGAAAACACACCATAGACCTTTAGGTTAGGGTTCAAACTCAAACCCAATTGGACCCTAACCATAGCTAAAAGATATACAGCGGAAAAAAAAACCTTAAATTCTCTCATCGTTATTGCTTCCTCTCCCAAAAAATTTATCACACCATCAGTCCTCTTGTTTTATTTATCGCACACACAGAGACGATGTGGACCTAAGGGTCCTTTTTATTGAACATGTAAAGAACAGATTCGCTCTTAATCTCATATTATAATGGAGGGTATTGGGGGTTTAAAATTGTAAATTATAGAGAGATGTGAGAAACTAAAAACTGATTGTGCTGAAGATAGGACAAAGAACACGCCATATTCATTCAAATCTCTCGACTCTTTCTATACAAAGTTACAAATTTAATTTATGTCACTACTGATATGGCTAAAAATATGATTAAATCGGAGCCGTTCAAATTGGGCGCGGATCTTAAAGCTCTCAGGGGCAAACGGCAATTTCAACCTACAGACGGGTCCGAATTGGGGACTGGGTCTTTTCTTCAAAGCCCAATAGCCAAAAAACGAATGTCTTACTGGGTATGGGTAGCAACCCGTTACAAACCAACCTAGATGGATAGAGAGCAATTCAAATTCGTGGTTATCTCTAAGAGACAGTTAAAACAGTCCATCTTATCACGAAACGTGTAAAACTCTCTTCTTATCCATACACATCTGGAAGTAGAAATTTATCCTTATCTCAAAACTGATTCCTAAGGCAACTATAAATACCCCTCTCCCCCCATTGTGATGAGGTAATCAATCTTTTTCTACCTAAAGCTCTTTCATAATCCTTCAGACTACTGACAAGAGCATCGGAGGGTTCGTACTAGGATCCATCCCGGTGTATTGAACTTTGTGCAGGTTCACGGCAATAGCAAGAAACCAGTCAACATGCAGGTGAAGGTCAACAAGTTCGCTTATTTGTTTCCTCGAAGAATCCATAAATTCATTTGTTTGCTCCCACACCAGAAATCAGCAGCAACAACTACATCCTTTCTTTAATTAATTTTTTGTGTGTATATACAAAGAGAACAATAAATTATCATCATAGTAAATAATAGATTAAAATATTTTTTTTAAAATTAGCACGAGCAAATTGCTTATATGGAGTGAACAAAGAGACCTTTCAACTTGTCTTCAAATTTTCTTTTGAAAAAATCCTTGTCTTCAAATTTTTAATAGGCTAAATTTTTTAAAAAAAAACCACTGAACTTCGGGCCATTTTAAAACAACCGCATTGAGTTTTTTTTTTTAAAAAAACACACAAAACTATAGTTTAAAAAAACGCACTTTAACGGAGCTACGTTTCCGTTAGGCTAAATTTTAAAAAAAAACACTTTCATCTTTTATTTGTGTTTAAAAAACCAACTTTCATCTTTCATTTGTGTTTAAATAAACCCCACTGAACTAACCCTAACACCCTAACCCTAACCCTTACCCTTACCCTAACTCTGTCATTGTGTGTTTTTTTAACTATAGTTTTGTGCGGTTTTTTAAATTTAAAAAAAACTTAGTGCGGTTTTTTTTAAATGGCCCAAAGTTCAGTGGGGTTTTTTTTAAATTTACCCTTTTTAATATGTAGGTTCTTTTTTTATGTATTAGATTTAATGTAGGTGACTATATAAATTGGTTATTATTGCTTGCATTAAGAAGTATGTAGTTGTAATACATAATGTGTAAAGGTCGTCGAGAACACATTCAGTAAATACATTTGCATCCAATACTTTAACCCGAATTATTTCTAATACCACCGATATATCACCGATATCCGGTATCTGATATGAAAATTTGTCTTCCAATATGATACTGATATCTGATATTTAAAATGAAACAGAGAATTTTATGTAGTATGCAACAAAATGAAAGTGATCAAAAAATTCATATTAGCCTGCATATCATTAAAAAACCAAGATTCATATTTATGGGTGAGAAGTTTGGAATTAAGAAACAAACATGTCCCACAAATTAGCATGCCTAAAGCAGGATGTTGAGGTGCACGATGGAAACACGCACAAAGATAAGGGGTAGACCTAGACAGACTTCTATTTCAGCAATTAAAAAATATATCAAATAAGGTATTTGCTATTGTTATACTAGAGATGGCACAGTAAAACATAGTTGAACCAAAGATTTGGAGCAAACGCTTCAGCCAACCCCAAAGATCTAGAATGAAGACTTTGTTGTTGTTGTTCTTGTTGTTGTACTATCCTTCAGAAATCATTAAAAACTAGAAAACTAAACAAAGCACTGAACTATTTCGATTCAAGAGAACATCCTTGGGTACGGGATTTGCCATATATAAATTCTGAATTTTTGAATTCTTAGAGCATCCACTGTCGTTGGGTAAAAACTCAAAAATTAGAAATAGGTTTAGAAAAACGCACTGCAGTCGTTTGCTAAAAACTCAAAAATTAGGATAGAAACGCACAGTAGCTTGCTAAACTTAGCAAAGGCTTTAGACAATTGCTAAATATTGGAGACGGAATATGTTCATCCGTTTGACGAAAGGGACGGATGAAGATCATCCGTCTAGTTGAATAAACATTCAAAAAACCCGAGAGACGGATGAAGATCCTCCGTCTCTCATCGAAAACAAATTTTAAAAAAATCACTGAAAAAAACCCAAACGGATGATGTTCATCCATTTGGTGTTTTTTTAATGATTTTTTTTGGACTTTTTTGATTTTTTTATGATTTTAAACAAATAATAATAATAATAATAATTTTTAAAAAAGGCAAAACCCCAAACGGATGATGTTCATCCGTTTGGGAGGTTTTTGACTTTTTTTGAATTTTTTTTTTCGTTTAAAACCACCGAATACCCCAAAAAAAAAAATACAAAGACGGATGATGTTCATCCGTCGCTTCTATTTTTAAGATTTGGACGACTGCAGCGTGGTCCTTCTATTGCTATTTCTAAATGCTATATTTAGCAATGGCTTTAGAAAACGATAGTGGATGCTCTTACAAACGATGCTTAAATCTGTCACACTGAGGCGAATCAGTTATAACGAAGAATACGTGACACAAGTCCCTTATCTATTTTTTGAATAGAGGATCAGAAGAAATCATCTAGACATAGCTCAAGTTCAACCAAATGCCCCACAAAAGTTTTCACGATATTGACTTTACCACCACTGGCACGTATCTAATCCTCACTTACTCAGGATTACATGAAAAGCAAAAAAAACAATTTTTTGCTCTCCAGAATGAGAAGTGAGAGTATCAGTTATGAACACAAGAAGTCTAAATATTCCTCTGATAATATAAATTTTTAAACCAACTTAAGTTTAATATCTTTTTGTGACAAAAAAAGTGAGGTATGCTAATACACAGACATTAGATAATTGACATGCCTTTTTCACTCCTTCCCCACCCTTTCAATCTATCAGTCTATATTTTGTGTGGGATGAGATCTAAATTCAGCATACTTCAAACCAACGTTTGAGAACTTGATTTTGGTATCAGTTTCTTTCCTTTCCCCAAGTATTATGTTCGGCTAGTATCAGGAGTTTCACTAAGTTTTGGTTTTGGTTTCGAGGTTTCGGTTTACATACTCCTTTCATTCCAAGTATAAGTCATTTAAGCTCTTTTTTCAAAAATGTAAGTCGTTTACGCTTTCCAACATAATGTATTTGCACTCTTAATCTCTCTCTCATTAATTTTTTAACCAAACTATCTGTAGCGCCCCGAGTTCCACACACTGGGAGCTCGTGACACTTACCCAGAATCTTTACTTCAATGAGTACACAACACAGAAAATTACAGGAAATTAGAAACTTACATTGCACAAGAAAACTATATAACTTGGATGCTTTTCGCAGCTCGAGTCCCCTGCTCCACGATCAGCGATCCTGCATTAGCAAACTGTGGGCACGTCAGTTGAATACAACTGACGCAACGCGGATGAAAACCGCAATCTCCAAAATCCTCAACAATCAATATTTGATGCAGAAGAAAAATATGAAAGTCAGACCACAAGTGTCGGTGTATGTTATGATCTAGATTCTAATGCACATCATGCTCTTAATCTAATACAAACTTGATTTGAAAACGTATGCATTCCATACTACATACTCCCCAAATCGAGTTCGTATTCTCCAGATAATAGGGTTCAATCCCTCGCCATGCATCCTACTCTTGTACTCCTTCCTGTTTCTGACATTCATCTAGTGACTGGTAGAGTCTGCAGCACATGCGGTCCATTTTCGCTCCTGCAGTCGGATCGTGATCCTTCTCCACTCTGAACGGCAGTGATCACCCTGTTCGTTCAGATCATGGTCCTTCTCCACTCCGACAGGATCGTGGTCCCTCTCCACTCCCGATCAAGCCGTAATCATCAGCTCTGCCAGAATCATGGTCCTTCTCCAATCCTGCCCCTACCAAAGTTATCATGAACATAAGGCGAATCGATAGGGCCACCCCTACTCTGCCCAGAGACTTAGAGTTACACTCTTACTCCTTGTTCGTATTGATAACCCAGAACATAGACGAAAACTTAAGAATCTATCTCCTAAGTTCCGACGGGACTTGTGACTTACGTCTGCATCCCGTTCTTATCACTAAATCCCAGAAATTAACAGTCGAGACCACGTCGCACGTGTCCCAGACGAGACGCCGCTGCACGTGTCTCCTTGACAGGTAAGTAGTACGCGCCCAACTAGTGTCTGTCCTTACCAATCATGAGTCACACTACTTAGGGCTAACACCTTTACTTTATTTAGGTCAAAACTCATCCGCTTAATTCCTTCATTAAACACCACTTAGTTTTTAGGTGAAATTATCAGTACTCAAGGTCTCATTGTTCACATTTACAATAAAATATCACAATAAAATATCACTAACTAGGTTCAAAGTGAATCCAACCTATTTGAATCTCAACAAGTCTCATCTAGATTTAATTGGGTTTCAACTTAGCTTCCAATCATGCTAAGAGGTTGGCCCAACATGCACCACACTAGTGCACTCAATGTGCACAAAACATTACCATGTGTAAATATTCAAGTATGCATACCCGCATACACAAGCATACGGTATTCCATCAATCACCGTATTCATGCCTACAATCTCTCCTATGCAACCAATAGTTCTTTACTACAATCTACTTAACTTTATCATGAGTTTCTAATTAGCTAAGCATGCAACTACAACCACTAAGCATATTACTACGAGGTCACGTCTACATTTCTATCTTTCTAACTTCTCACTATCATGGCATTCTAGCTATCTATTCTACTAATTCACTACCGTACTAACATATTAACTTACTAACTTATTCATCATTTCAACTAAGCTTACTAACATTATTAGTAAAATGCTAGTAGCTTACTATCAATGTAAATTTACTAATCAAGATACTAACTTGCTAATAAAAAGGGACTTTAAACATCCAAGCATGAAAATTTAATTAGACAATTTACTCTACAACATCACAAAATTACATCTTTACACTTAAAGTATCATTCTTAACACAAAGAACAAATCTTTATTTATTCACTAGTATATTTATGCATATAAAATTCACACAAGTAAACACTCACTACAATTTCTAGCAAGCATTAATCATTCATTCCATATATGAAGAAAAGTAATAATAATAGCAACACAAGAGGTATGAAGAATACCCACTTTGATTGTTTGCAAGCTTGAAGTTGCTACTTCTCCTCCTTGCACCTTTAGTCTTCTTGACTTGCTCCAATCCAAAAGTAGTAGTAGAGTGGTATAGTAGTAGTAGTAGGAGTTGTAGGTAGTAGTGAAGTAGTTGTAGCTAAGTAGTAGGAATAATAGTAGTAGAAGTGGTAGTAGTAACAATAGTAGTAGTTGAAGAAGTAGTAGGTAGTAGTAGTTGTTGAAGAAGTAGTAAAGTAATGGTAAATATATAGAAAAAGAGGGATGGAAAGAAAATTGCTGGTGCTGGTTGCTGTCGGCAGTAAAGAGAAAGAGAGAGAGAGGTGTAGTAGTAGTAAGGTAGTAGTGAGTAGTAGTAGTAGTAATAGGAGTTAATACACATGTATATATAGAAAAAGGGGGACAAAAACTGATGTTTGCTGTTGGCTGTCTGCAGAAAGAAAGAAAAAGAGAGAAGGAGAGGAGTGTAGAAGGCTTAGGTGTCCTCCACTTTTGCACATAACCCCTCATACTTTATGTAATTGCACTTAAGCCCTAAATCTTATTGGATTGGGCTTAAGAAAGAAGGTGTTGGGCTTTTAAAGGAAAACATATTAGGCTCTTTAAAAAAAATTAACCATATTAACATAAAAATAATAGTGTAGTGTATGGAAAAAAAAATAATAGTAATGTCAATGCATATATATATATATATATACATATATACATATATATATAACAATGTGTGTGTGTGTGTGTGTGTGTGTGTGTGTGTGTGTGTGTGTGTGTATATATATATACATATATATATATATATATTAAGAATTTAGGGGTATTACACTATCAATTCTATCCTTGAGAGCTTAATTTTAGAAAAATAAACATAATAATCAAATAAGAGGGCATTTTCGTAAGTACACTATTAATAAGTTAATTAATAGGTTCAATTAAGAGAGATGTTTATTTCAAAATACATTAATCTGGGTGTTTCTTTTTTTAAATTGTGAAAATTTTAAACGACTTACATTTTGGAGCAGAGGTAGTATTTAAAAATTATGCATAGCTAAGGCCATAAGGGGTATGTGGGCTGAAAATAATTAAAAGAATGCACTATAATAGTTAATTTAAGAGGGGTGTGGGTTAAAATTAGGGGTATGCGGATGCAATATATTTGAAATTAAAGAGCTAAATGAAGAAGTTACTTTAAGTTAATGGGGTTAATCTGTGAGTCATGTTTTTGGACCAAAAACCCAACCATATTTAAGTTTAAATCATAGACCATGTCGGAATTTACTACTCAAGCCCACTTTGTATGAAACTAGACCATATATAATGAGAATTAGGGACCAAACCCTAAAATTTGATATGCTTGTGGTGGCGGAGCGAGGAAAGTAATAGAAATAGCATCCACTAAGGTGAGTTCACATTATGCCTTCATTGTTTTTGTTTTTCCTCCTCTTTTCCAAATTTTCTTGTTCTTTTTGGTAAATGTTACCAGGATTCCTCTAGATCTAGAGAACTTTCTTGATCTTGGTCAATATTTCCTAACAGGTTTCTGAGTATTTTACAGCTTTTCTATACGTTTCACGCAATACCAATTTTCATACTGTAGTTTTGTACCGCCCTCAACTAGTTGGGAAAAAGGCTTTGTTGTTGTAGTAGTAGTAGTTTTGTACCGCCCTCCTCCAAAACCGGTCCAAAACGGCAAAAATTGTTACGGTTAGACCAAAACCTAAACGTTGCTTCAAAGAATTACTAGTATTTTTCACATGCGATGCACGTTTTGATAAAGAGTTGGACTTGAACGTGCGATGCACGGGTTTATTTAGTAATTAGCATGTATGATGAATGCCTTAATATCTATAAAAAAATGGAGCTAAACGGGCGATACACGTATTTTCTAAAAAATTAAGAAGAAAAAATGTTTGTTTTGATGCACGTGCTAGTAAATCGAATTTGAGTTGCATGTGTGATGCACGGGTTTGTTCGGTGACAAAGTGGTGTTTGTTGTGTGACAAAAAAATTATTTTAAAATGTTTGTTTGTGACAAACTCTCCCATTAAATAGTAGTAAATCTTGCACGCTAGGCATTTTGGTAGAAGCTGCCAATGAAGAAATTGTGCAAAAGTGGCATGTGGAAGAAAGTAGATTGGATGAAAACTATCGTCCATACCGACAATGTCTTTCTGATGGGACAAGAAGATACACCCTATCATCCTTACAGTTTTAAAATTTACAGTTATGCTCCTATGGTATAAAATATAACACATGTGCTCGGTACAAGACACTGAAGTTAAACGAGTAAAAGTTATAATACTTGACTGATAAGCCTTGCCCCATACTTTGAAGCGGGGAGAATTGTGTGTGTGTGTGTGTGTGTGTGTGTGTGTGGGGGGGGGGGGGGGGGGGGGGGGGGATTACTTGGGTCTTGGTCAGCTGTTATTATTTACCTTCTACAGTCGTGGGTTCAAGTCCGAAAGTGGTCAAGTATGTTGTTTTATTAAAATTTACCTTCAAAATAAGTTCTTTTTTTTTTTTTTTTTTTTGGGGGGGGGGGGGGGGGGGGGGGGGGCCTCCCTTGCTTCCAAGATTGCCAAACCAACACAAATTAGAAGGCCAATGTCAAATAAGATACTGAGTTTTTGAAACAATGGTGTAAATAAATAATTAAGCCAGATTTAGTGATGTCTATACTTCTCAGCTCTCTTAAACCCACTCATCCCACTTACTAAAATCTCCCTACTCTTCCATTTCTCCGACAATTCTAGACCCATATAATCAACCCTTCTTCCACTGAATTCAACTAAAGGTTAGAAGTGATGACCCTACAGGTCACTCTCTGAAGGATGCTGCTGCAAGACACGAATAAGGTCAACAGTGTGCATTAACATCCTGATAATGAAGAAAAAGAACATATCGCACACCAAATTCTATGGAAATCAACCTATTCATTAGATTTATCACTTTCATCTTGCTCATCATAAAGAAACATCAAAAAAACAAATCTTCTGTTGCACAATCATTCAGAGGTCTCCTGTATTGAACATATCAATTTTTCTAGTTCTGCAAGCAAATTATGTGGATAATATTACAGATGAACCATCAAAATATTTACTTAGCATAAATGTTCTTTCTTTATTTAATCTCAATTATTCACTAGTTTCCACTATCCACATAATTGACTGCCAGTTTTAATATTTTATTCACACAACTCACTTTTGATGGTTCAAATAATGGATTCCAGAGGGCATTAATATCTTAGACCGTTATTATCTCAGTGCTTCTGCAATGTGTATTATCCTCACACCAAAAAAATACCAAGTGGTTAAATATTACTAGCATTATACACGTGTTGTGCACGTGGAGAAAATTGGGGGAATGAAAAGGGTAAAAAAAAAAATCTACCAACGCGTGCGTTGCACGGGTTGGGTTAAGGACAAATTACACTAAGGCCTTCTCCCATTATAGTAGTAGAGAAGTGTTGCAAACATTGTACAAAAGAACAAATACACGCCACAGCGTCCAATGGTGAAGGTAAAGATTCACATTTTGTCACCTTAACGCTTACACTAGTAAGAAGATATAGAAAATATGAGCAACAGTGAACGTATTAAAGAAACTAAAGAAATTTGGAGTTACAGATAACATCAATAGTATCAAAACAGTAAACTATCCTATAAAATAAATTTCTCGAATAACACAAATTCTTACCTGAATTATGGTTTACGCTTTCGGTGATTGAGCTGCATCAGATCCCGCTCCCGCAGAAGAACTTTCACTGTCAGAATCTGTAACACAACTCTAGGTATGTCAATTTAACTTTAAAGGAAAACAAAATTTCGTTTACTATCAATGTTTAACCTAGTTATTAATATAAAAACAATTCAAAAAAGGACCATGAATACAATAAAGTAAGATTGTACAAAAAGGAAAATACCCCCCAAGTCAATGGGTAGCATGGATTTAATTTTCAATTTGAGGTGGAAATTATGTATTAATTATTACCATGTATATTGCAAAGAACAACACAGAGATAAAATTGTTACCACTAGAGGAAGATCCAGAATCACTACTTGAGCTGCTTGAACTACTTGATCTACTTGCATTATCCACCTTCTTTTCACCTCCTTTTGGCGAAGAAGCCACCTCCTTTTCATCAACCGCTGATTCCAACAAAATCACACATCATCACGAAATATGTCCCAATTTTCAGGATGTAGGAAAGAACAACATGACGAAGTATAACGCATTCAATTACCTGTCCTGCTTTCTTTGGGCACTTCAGTAACGACAGGATCAGAATTCTGTCCACAGAAGGAAATGTTAATATATACGTAATTCGGTACAACAAAAGGGGAAGCATATGGGCAAAATATCATCCAAATATCATACCTTTTTCCGCACAGTTTCTTGCTCTTGCCCTTGCCCTTGCTCTTGCTCTTGCTCTGCATGCTCATGATGACCCTCTGCCCTTGCAAGAACCGCAAGCTCCGCTTTCCTCTTATTCTTACTCAAACTCTTCTTATAATTGGTAACAAACCTATCAAGCTCCCAAAGAGTCTCTGTATCCACACTATCAATATCCACCTCAATCTCGTCATCATGCTGATTCAGCATTGAATTCCTCTTCTTGATAATCTGCACAACATTATCCAACTTTTCTGGAGGCAGATTCTGCAAGTTATTACTCAACTTCTGCTTCTCCTCAAACGTCATATCCCTCTTATGCAAATCCTTCGCCTTCGGCTTCTTAAGCACTGAAGGCCTCCCAATTTGAGGCGTATAACTAAGTGAATGTGGCTTCGATGATGTTTTCGAATTCACCGACATCGGTTGTGCCATAGAATCCGGCCTCTCCAGAACCTTCCTCATATCAATAGGAGGAGGCTTCTTGGCAGAAACCGAAGGCAGAGGAGGCACCGGAGGCGGAGGTGCCGCTGGCTTAGGCGATAAGAGGTAAGTATACTCTGCCTCTATCGAAGGCCACTTCTCCTCAAACAACTGCAAAAGCTGCTCCGCCATAATATGCACATCCTGCCCTTTCGGATTGTAAATCATTGCATTCCTAAAAGTAAGTCTCACGTCCTCTGCAAACTCTTCTGGCGTCTTATACCAATTCTTACTAAGCCGAGTTTTAACAGTCCCCAGATCCATTGGATGCTTAATAACAGTATAATAATCATGCAACCCTAGCGCCTTCACATCCACCGGAGTATTAAACACCCACCCATGCTTATGCTTCATAATCTTCGCCAATAAATTAGCACAGCTCTTAAACGCTTGACTATAAACCTTACTATCAACCACCCCAATTTTACTATTACCATTCTGCTTCGACTTCTTATGACTGTGATGTGAATCCGACGGGGGCAACTTATCTTTCGCAAGAAGGAACTCCGAGTTTCTATAATACTGATTCGCCTTCGGCGTCCTCTTCTCCTTCTCCTTCTCCTTCTCACTGACTTCCGTAGGGACCGCAACGCTGAGTCCGCGGCGCGCGTCAAAATTCGTTGTAGGGTTTTGCTCGAACTTTCTTGAAAGCGCGCGAACCTGTTCGAGCTCGGCGGTGAGCCTGCGGCGGAGCTCCCGGACCTCGTTCTTGGATTTGGAACTGAGGCTGAAGGAGATGAAGCAGCGCTGGCCGTTGGATTTAGGGTTGAGGCTCGACGAGTCGTCGTCGGAGGCGTGAGACGGCGGAAGCGGCGGCGGTGGGGGGAGGTCGGCGGCTGCGGACGGAGGAGGTTGGGAGTTAGGAATTTGCGATTGTTTGGATTTATTGAAGGATTTGCGGGTGTAGACTTTGCCAGTATCGGCCCACCTGTGCTTTTCACGTGAGGCGGCGCCGTCTTCGTTGCCGTTGCCGTTGCCATTGCCGCCGCCGAGTAGTGGACCAGACGCCATACATGAAACGGAGGGAGAAACCCTAGATTTGGGATTTGGGGGAATTCGAGAAAAGCTAGGGTTCGAAGAGGGTAGGATAGTTTCGAATTTGGGGGGTGAGAGGGTAGGGATTTTGGGTGTGGGGGTGGGGTAGAGGGGAATGGTGGTGAGAGCATCCACAGTCGTTTTTCACATTTGCTAAAATATGGCAGCTACAGTAATAGCAAATACGATCGTTCACTGCAGTCGTCGTTTGCTATTTTAGAGAGACGGTATATGATATACCGTCATATACCGTCCAATCGTTTCAAATAAATTAAAAAAAATTAATTACTTATTAACTATTAAACTATATTAATTAACTAAATTAAATAATATAAAAATAACTAAACCTAATTAATATACTAACTAAACCTACTTAATATACTAACTACTCCTAAGTATTCCTGCACAGCATTAAATGCCAGCACCTTTACTGGACGGGTATCATACCCCGTTCGGGGTATGTGTCCCCGTCCCACCATAATTTATTTTTTTTTTTTCTATCGCTCAATCCTGGCCGTTCGTTTTATTAATAAAAAATAAAATAAAAAACCAATAAAAAAAAAGGGAGATACGGGGTTTGATACCCCGTCCGGGTATCATTCCCCGTCCGACCTTTTAAAAAAAAAAATTAAGAAAATTGGAGAGACGGTATATGATCGTCCGTCTGATACGATTAAAAAATTATTATATCTAAGAGACGGGGTATCATACCCCGTCCTTTATAATTTGAGAAAGCTCAGTTCGTTTCTCATATTTGAGAAATGGAAATAGAAAGTTTGCCAAAATATGGGAATATGAGAAACGACTGCAGCGCTCCTTTTCTATTCGTTTGCTAAAATTTGAGAAAATGGGAATTATAGAAAACGACTGTGGATGCTCTGAGGAAGTGAGTGTGAAGTCACGTGGAGGGAAGAGATTGGAAGGAGTTTGTGTTTGGTGGATTGGGATCCAATCTTGAGGGAGCGGGGGAAGGGGAGCGACGGTGGATTGTGCTCCCGGCTCGCTGTTTTAGGACTAAGAGCATCTGTAGTAGTTTATGGTAAAATTATCCATATATGGATAAATAGAAATAAGATTTTCGATTCCGCTGCACTCGTCGAAAGCTATTTTATAGCAATCTATAATATAATATTAAGAGACGGCACATGAAGTGCCGTCGGTGGTGAAAAAGCGCAAAAAAAGGTCCCCATTCGTCAGACGGCACATGAAGTGCGGTCCGTTCAACCAACCAAAAAAAAAAAAAAAAACCTCAGCCGTATGTCTAGGACGGCACATGAAGTGCCGTCCAACACATCTTTTGGCATTTTGAAATTTTTTGGCATCTTTTTGGCATCTTTTGGCAACAATTATGAGAGTGACACATATTTTGGCATCTTTTGGCATCTCAGATGCGTACGAATTTTTTTTTTTTATTAAAACTCGACGGACGGCACATTAAGTGCCGTCCAGGATATGTGCCTTTTGACAGACGGCACATCGAGTGCCGTCCGATGGGGTTTTTTTGGGTTTTTTAATTCCTTTGGCGTTTAAAAAATCGGAAAAAATATAATTTTTCCAAACGGTCGGCACTTCAAGTGCCGTCCGACGATTAAAATATTAATTTTTTTCGTGGGACGGCTCTTCCAACGCCGTCCCTCACTTATCGATAAATGCTATATCGATTCTCATTTATAGCAATCTACTGTAGCGATTTATCGATAATATCGATATATAGCAAACGACTGCAGTTGTTTTTTTAACCAAATATCGATATTATCGATATATAGCAAACGACTACAGATGCTCTTAGGAGTAACAATACCGAAATTTTTGCCGTCATAGGCCACTTTTTGAAAATATTTGTGATTATGGGCCAGTTTCGAAACTATTAGCGCTCGTGGGCTAACTTGAGCCACGTCAGCAGCGGCCGCTATTCTCATTAGCGATCTATTCATTTTGAATCTAGCTAATGAGAATAACAGCCTATGTTTTAAATGTTTTTGAATATTTTGTTTATTGTCGTTATTCTCACTAGCGACTTTAGTATATATGAGGTCGTTAATGGTATTAGCAACCTCGAATGAATGTATTATGACACTTAGCGATTCTTAAAGAGTTTTTCCCAAAAATTTAAAACAGATGTCGCTATTGGGAATAGCGACGACCTTAGTATACTAAGGTCTCTATTCCCAATAGCGACCTGTCGCGCCCCGCTTCCTACTATACAGAAATACAGGCACGCAACTGAGGCCCAGCGAATGATATACATCATCCATAAGCTGTACAATTATAAGCTCAACAAGATCTTTATAACACATTCACGCAGGCAAATATAATAATCACATGAACTGAAAATAGAATAACCATCATTTAGATAATACATCAATATCGAGTCAAGATGCCCGGAAGTACAAGGTGCCAGAATTAAAATAATATGATAAGCAGTTCGCTATAACGACTAGATAAAATAGCGACTGAAAGAAAAACAACATGAAGTAGTAAGGAAGCAGCAACGATCGTCTAGAGAGTCTGCTCGTCGGGTCCATCAGTGCCTGTATAATTATTAACTCAAAGAAAAATAGAAAAGTTCCCGTTAGAGCAAGTTTCGGGCAACAAGTAGCAACAAGCAGAAAAATAGGTAATATAACAAGATATAACATGTTCCTTCAAAAAAAAAACAAGATATAACATGAGAGAAACAAGAAGTACAAGTACAAATACAATATGGAAGTAAGCAAGGAACAAGGACAATATGATCATGTAAGTAATAACTGTAACTAGTGTATTCTAGACTTCTAGGTATAAGCAATTGATAACCTAGGCTCAGTTAATCGATAATCATGTAATCAAGGATCGAGAGTCATGTAATCAAGAGTCATATAATCAAGAATCATGTAAGAGTCATGTAATCAAGAATCATGCTTAGTGAAAATCTCAAGTTTATCTGTTTTATTAACTTATCTAATGCATGCAATCCTGTGTCCCATACCACAAGTTTGGTGCATATCAATCATGTGACGTTTAGACTTAAGTAGTGAATTCTATAGGATTATGTACTCGGGTCTTCCAGTGATAGTATCAAGACATATAATCATGAATCATGTAATCGAGAATTATGTAATCAAGAATTGTGTAATCAAGAATCAAGAATCAAGAATCACTATTTCGGGAAATACGGGCCCCCTTCCGAGTATACTTCCCTATATTGTCCACTATCAAGTCGTACTCTTATAACCCCGGCTTATTATTCTTTTATAATTAATTATGAACATGTAGTTGGTACGACTAGTGGAACGGTGTAATCAAATAGTTTAGTCAAGGAAAATATCAAGGACAGTAATCATGGACATGAGACGTAAAACGAGTACATATATCGATAGTAGTTATTATGGAATTATCAAATGGTATAAAATACATTCTATCAACCTATTATATCTATGAAAGTTATTATTACAAGAACAATAATACACTCAGTTCATTAAATATGCAAAGTAATGGGTTTATATGCAAAAACGTAGAGATGAATTTTTAGACAACTGACATATCTGCATTCAAATTTACTTCCCGTTGTTACATAAAAGCAAATCCAATTCCGTCAGAGATTCTAGAAAGTAGACTCTCTTTCGGTTCCAACGCATATTCACACGATACATTCTAAAGACAGTAGCTATGCGTACAAATTCATTCTTCGCTGGTTTCGATGTTTCTCGCGCATTCTGGAAATTCAGAGTCACAATACTAAAATTGCGATATCTCACAATCTATACATCGGATTGAGAAATTGTAGGATGTTTCGGATATCTAGACTCGAAGGGCTACGATTTTTATGTAGAAAGTTTTTCAATCCAGTATCGGGAACATAGTCGAATTCTCAGTACAAGATACCGGTTAGTAATCCCGTGCAGGTTCAGAAATTCACGATATGCCAGTACTAAAATCGCGATATCTCACAATCTATACATCCGATTGAGAAACTGTAAGATGTTCTGGATTCGGGACTCGATGGGCTACGATTTCCACATAGAAAATCTTCAATCCAGTATCGGTAGCATGGTCAAATTCTTAGTGCAAGGTCAAAATTTTTTAGAGATAGTAAGGTTGAATATTCGATATTCGATAACACGATTCAAAATATGTTAAAGGTTCACTCTTGAGTTGATATAGCATAGAACGAGTGACTAGAATGAAACTTGACAATAAAACATGATGATAACTAGACTACTTGCCACGAGTCCAAGAAAAATATTTGTACGAGAACAAAAAGAGTGTACAAGGTACTTGCCTTATAACGTGACGATTACGGTGGTGGTGTTAACCACGGAAAGAAGAAGCGACGTCGGTAACGGATGGCGGCACAACGGCAGTAAGAATGGTGGCAAAACGGTAGCGAGCGAGCAATGGTAGCAACGGTGAGCGACGGTGATGAGCGACAACAACAACGAGGAGATGGCGCGGCGTCGGGTTGTTTTTCGGGGTTCACTGGATCGTAGAAGCGGAGTCGTTGGCTCGAAGGTGGAAGGTAAAGTGAAGCTCGGGTGTTGCTTGAGCTCTCGGGTGTGAAGAAGGCAGAGGAAGAATGGAGGGAAAATGAAGAATGAGACGTAGAGGTGAGAATGAGGTGTGATATGTGTGTGTGTATATATATAGAAAGAAGAATGGAGTGAATGCATGCATGTGTATTATATATAATAATATATAAGGAGATAAAGAGATGGGATGTTATTTGATGTGTGTGTGTATAAAATTAGGGGAGAAAGAGATAGGGGTGTTGACAAATGAAAAAGGAGACACTGAAGGAAGAGGGGATTAGGAGTAGTAGGGTGGTGGAGGCAGTAGAGTAGGAGAGAAAAAATGAGAGTTAGGCGTAGAATGAGAAAAATGAGATGGAGAGATTGGAGTATGTGAGTGATTAGCGGGAGTGGGTTAGGCAGATGGGAGAAATGTTGATTAGAGATAATTGGGGTTATAATTTGTATTTAAACTCCGATCGAAAAATCACAAAATTATAGAATTGATCAGAAAAATATTATGGCTTTAGATAAAGAGTCCAAAGAGAAAAATAAAACTGATCTAAAAATTGAAGTACAAAAATTCACGTAATAAAATCCGTACAACTGGAACAGGGAGTTACAATATTTTTACGGGCGACGCACGTGTTTGCGGTGCACGTATTTAAGCGTATTCTTTTCAAAATGAAATTTTGAAGTGTATGTGTGTTTATTTTATTTGTGCATGAAAAATTATAATTTTTAATTAAACTAATTTTTACATATTTTACATATTTTATATATATATATATATATATATAACTTATGTTTTAAGTTAAAAAATTATAAAAAATTTATTTTGTAGTATACACAAAGCACGTGCACGTGCACACGTGCAATGTGCACACTCACTTTGGTGGCCGACTATTTTTGGAGTGGAGGGAAGTACAAATTTTGAATTTGCATGAGTGGGTAGTGGAGTTAGGTGGTGGGGGGTAGTTATTATAACCACTACGTAATTCCTTATATAATTAACCCACACCCCTACCTTTCTCCTCATTCCTCTTTCTCTCCTATGTCGACATCAGAAACCAATCCATCAGCACCTCCACCTCCCTCTTGCTTTCTCCACTCAATCTCACCATATAAGCATGTGTGTGTGTGTGTGTGTGTGTGTGTGTGTGTGTGTGTGTGTGTGTGTGTGTATATATATATATATATATATATATGTATATGTATATGTATATGTAAATGAAATTGAGATGAGTGCTTCTTTTCTCTCTCTGTCAAATCCGAACACTCCATCTAGCAAAACCTCACCCCACTATGCTACACCACCTACTCACCTTTATATTACTTATGTACTTATATATAAATATGTATATATATATATATACATACATAAGTAGATATATACATATATGTATATGAAGAGATGGAGGTGATGTTGTCTTGCTGCCGAAATTGAAGTTGAGATCTTTTCCTTGTGCACGGAATTCGAGGAGGTGAGGTGGAGTTCTCTTGGAGCTTTCGAAGGAGTTTGGCTACTAGGAGCTTCTCATTCTAGGAGTTCTATTGAGTACATCAATATTAATTGGGTGGGTGTTTCTAAAATTCTTTCTAAATTTAGAAGTATGATGCATGCTAGTGATAAATGATTTATTTGTTAGATTTTAATTGGTATGATGAAAGTAGATTGCATGCTAGTTGATGTAGAGTTTAATTGCTAAATTTTGATTAGTGTGGTAGATGTGAATTGCTTAAATGATTTTCTGAAATTTGATATGATGCTTTATTAATTTATTTGCATGCTAGAGTACATGCGAATTGATGAATCATGTTTGTATGAAAAATTTATGCATGTTAGAATAATGGTCAAAACAATGCAACATGTATGAAAAATGATTTTTTTTTTATGCTAATGTGGTAAAGAAATGTGGAATTAATCTCACTAGTATATTTTATGAGTATAGAAATTTTTATAGGGGAATTTCTGAAGAGAGACAACACTTTATTTGAAAATTGATTATATGTATTTCTAATACAATTTGGGAGGAAGTCTTTGTTATATTATCAAAAAGAGAATTTTATAAGGTTTAAATAAATGTACTATACTGTAATTTTGATAGAAAATGTTCTGGAAAAGAATTAAGTTTTGAGTAAGTACAAATTGATTGAAAAATCGAGTTTATTAAGGGAAAAATTAATTACAGTACGATATATACTAAAAGTACTTAACCAATTTCATTTCAGTTAGTCACTCAAGACCAATTGGTCTTCGGGTGCGATTTGGGTGCGTTACTGTTCATGAGCGAAGCTATTGGTCTAGGTTCGAGTCTTGTAAGAGACTCTGTTTTTTTGAAAATCTGATTTTTACTCAAAACCGAAAGCCAAAACTTAAATATATAATAAGTTCTCTATATAGCGGTTAGTCACTCCGGCCTTACTGGTCGACGGGTGCGATTTGGGTCAGTCACTGTTCATGAGTGGGGGGTTTGTGCGTGGGTTCAAATCCGACCTTTGCCACTTGTTTTTCTTTTTTTTGATTTTTTGGTATTTTATGTTTTTAAGTGAAATAAAAATTCGGGAAAAAATACTAATATTCTTCTAAAATTGTTTAGACTTTATAAACATTATTTCTACGATATTTGGATATATTTTGTGAGAATTGAAAGGGATTTTTACATTAAAGAACTCGATTTTTATCGATTAAAATGTGACTATTGTTTATTTTAAGAGAAATGAAAGTTTGGAATGTACTTAGATTCTTCTTAATGAAATTTTATGATTATTAATACTTGATTAAGATTACATGAATTGCAAACGAAGCTATAAGTGATTAAATTGATAAAAGAGGTTGAATTGAATCATTTCATGCTGTGAGATTTTTTAAAAGAAATGTTTCTCTACGAGAAAGAGTTTATGAATAAAAGAAATTGAAATATTATTTGATTGAATATGAAATATTGTTGATCTCTAGAAAGAAATAGTTGTTGTAATCTAGAGACTAGGCGAGATCCTAGTGACCGGCAGTATTTATTAATGAATTTGAGAGCTAACCAGTGTGGGTTGAGTATCTCTTGAGAAGTAGCCAGTTGGGTTGACTATCTCTTTTGTTTGTTTTAAATTCCGGTAGGGTAAGCTAGCTCTAGGTTGTGATGATTTTCTTCTAAAACAAACTAAAAATGTAAAAACTACACTATAGTGGAGATGTGATGAAAGTAATAGAAAAACACAAGTATGAGGGCCTCGGATATACGGTGTGAAAGTATTTATAGACTGCCTGCTTGATGTGTCATGTCATAGCGGGGATACATCTCTGGAGTTATCGGGACCGTGGCTACGCTCGTGGGGTGTTTGGTGACTACGTAGTGCCATCGTTCTATGACGGAGGTGAATTGTCCGTAGGCTCTGCATGATGCATCATGTCAAGAGATGGGATTCTCTTCCAGGCTGTCTGGACATGGACTCGTAACTCATAGAACATCTAGGATACTTACCGTCTTTACCGTAGTAGTTTAATTCATAACGAGGGATCCAACCCTACAAGATGAAGAACGATTAAGGGCTTGCCCTCAGACCAATGTAGTATGGGATGCATATAATCCGAACAAGTGCACATTAGTGTTATTTAATATAAATAATTGCATTAAGGATTAAGTGCACAGCACCCACGACATTAATAGGATAGTCCCTCTTTAGCTTTGTTTGTGTTTATTAAAGTATTTAAGAATCATTATTGTTGTCACTAATTTCAATGTGGGGGCAATCAGATGAATTTATAGATTTGCAAGAACTCGAATAAGACAGATCTAACCTCTTCCCTTGTTGATGGGTCGTCTCCTTGGTGCTCCCGATGACCAGCACAAACGTTCGAAACACCGGGATGGATCCCGGCGACGAACCCTCCGACGCCCTTGTCAATACTCAGAAAAGAAAAGGAAAGAGCTTTAGGTAGACAAAGAGTGATCACCTTGTAACGGTAGGAGGTAGGGGGTATTTATAGTTATCGTGGCGATCTGCTTCGGGATAAGAATGAATCCCTACTCCTCGGTGTGACTGGATGGAGGTGGTTAAAACCACCTCCTGTAGATACGGACGAGCCAGGATTTTCTCATATCCTGCTGAACTGGTCTCTAACGGGTTGGAACCCGCAGTCAACTGAACGGACCCGTTTATGGGTTATTGGGTCAAGAGAAGAGAAGCACATTCCCCATTTCGGACCCGTCTGTAGGCGAAATTACCATTTTGCCCCTGTAAACTTTAAGATTCATGCCCAATTCGAATGGTTCCGATTTAGCCCCATTTTTAGCCATATTACGAGCCCCCCACTCCCAAAGACTGTGTGCTATAGCCTTTGGGGAGTAGTTTTCTTGTTTCAGTGGCGTATAGGATTTTATCGGAGTTCTTAAAGGGGTTTCGAATCTTGTTTGAGAGGTAACAGTGCTTTTATGAGCTGGTAACATGTCCAAGATTGTTCCTAGGCTCTTCTGGATTTTTGGTGATTTACCTTGATTTTTTAATTATTTTTTGAATCGTTTATTAAATTTTGCAAAGCGATGATTTATTTTTTGATAGCACTAATTTATTATTCTAACCAATAATTATTTGCCCAGGGGTTCAAAAATATTTCCCCAAATTTATAATTATTTTTTTGAATTTTTAGTTAATTTTCCTGAATTTTTAATCATTTTTTCGCGATTTTTAAATAAATAATTCGAATTAATATCTAAAAAATAATTTTAATCACCTATTTATGACGCGACACGATCTGGATCGTCCATCAGCCCTGGGCGCAAAAATCTGGATGATCAAATGGTGGATCAGTACTCGATGAGAATCTGAGACGTTGATCAGATTATCGCGCGAGTTTTGAGATGATTTGATGGCTCGCGTGGTACGAAGGCATCCTTTCCATCGTTTAGGGGTGGGTGGCAAGAACGCTCGGCAACAGTTGCCGACCCCCTTCAGACACCTTGGTTGGCTGACACGTATCAGGGTGGAGACTGAGGTTAAGGGGGTTCGGCATACGTTGTCGAAGTCGAGTGGTGCTTCGAGATGGCGACACGTGTCGAAGAGGTTCGACAAATGTTGCCGAAGTCCAAGAGAGATTTTTTCTCACGTTTGGACGTCGGTGGCAAGAATGCTCGGCGAAGGTTGCCGAAGTCTAGGAGAAATTTTTTCTCACGTTTGAACGTCGGTGGCAAGAACGCTCGGCAAAGGTTGCCGAAGTCCAGGAGAGATTTTTCCTCATGTTTGGACGTCGATGGGAAGAACGCTTGGCGAGGGTTGCCGAAGTCCAAGAGAGATGTTTTTCTCACGTTTGGACTTCGGTGGCAAGAACGCTCGGCGAGGGTTGCTGAAGTCCAAGAGAGATGTTTTTCTCACGTTTGGACGTCGGTGGCAAGAACGCTCGGCGAGGGTTGCCGAAGTCCAAGAGAGATATTTTTCTCACATTTGGACGTCGGTGGAAAGAATGCTCGGCAAGGGTTGCCGAAGTCCAAGAGATGTTTGGACGTCGGTGGCAAGAACACTCGGCAAAGGTTGCCGAAGTCCAGGAGAGATTTTTTCTCACGTTTGGACGTCGGTGGCAAGAACGCTCGATGAAGGTTGCCGAACACCAAGAGTGATGTTTTTCTTACGTTTGGACATCGGTGGTAAGAATGCTTGACGAGGGTTGCCAAAGTCCAGGAGAGATTTTTTCTCACGTTTAGACGTCGATGGCAAGAACGCTCGGCAAGGGTTGCCGAAGACCAAGAGAGATGTTTTTCTCACGTTTGGACGTCGGTGGCAAGAACGCTCGCAAGGGTTGCCGAAGTCCAAGAGATGTTTTTCTCACGTTTGGACATCGGTGGCAAGAACGTTCGGCGAGGGTTGCCGAAGTCCAGGAGAGATTTTTTCTCACGTTTGGACGTCGGTGGCAAGAACGCTCGGCGAAGGTTACCGAAGTCCAAGAGAGATGTTTTTCTCACGTTTGGACGTCGATGGCAAGAACGCTCGGCGAAGGTTATCGAAGTCCAAGAGAGATTTTTTTCTAACATTTGGACGTCGATGGCAAGAACGCTCTGCGAAGGTTGGCGAAGACCAAAAGAGACTGATTTGCACGTGGCGCGCTGACCGTTTGACCGTTGACCAGTCAAAGGCCTGTTGAGTTTCTTGTCGTTTTGTGATAAATGGGCATGGCTCTTGAGTTCTTGAAGCCCATTAATCTCGATTTGTGTGCAGCCTCTATAAAACTTCACCCCTGCCCCTCACTTGTTCATTTCTCAAGTTTTAACTCAGGCGACTAGTTTTCACTAGCGGGAGCTTCAGGAGAGATTTTACCAACTTCCGGTGATCTTTCCGACCGTCGCTGTCACTTCAAGGTAACTCAACACTTGTTATTTTTTAGAAATGTCTAGCTTCCCCCCGAGGGCAGAGACCTCCCCCCTGTCGCCGATGAGCCGACTTCGAGCTAAGTTCCTCCTGTCGACAAAGGCATAAGCGTTGAAGGGCCTACTTCGGTTGTCGTGGAGACCGTAGTTGAGAACCCATGCAGGATGGGGGAGTTCGGGAGATTACCTGGTGTTCTGACCGGACTTCAGAGGGTTTGGGAACTACCAGAGGAGCACGCCGAATGAATAATGTACGGAAGGGGGAGGAGTTTTGAAGAGAACGCTGCGAGGGAGACTTTTGAAGTTGATGATACTGTCTCCATACTCAACGAGGCCGACTTGGTATCAGTTCGAGAATGCTTTCTAGTCTGCGAGGAGTTTGAGCTGATGCTGCCCGGACCTGGAGTGAGGGCCAATTCACCGATGCCGGTGGATATGTGCTTTTGGCCAGTCGACCCTTCATAGCCGGGGTGTGGCTGCCTCTCCACTCCTTTGCCATCCAAGTTCTGCGTGGTTCCAGATCAGCCCAATTCAGCTCATGCCAAACGGGTGGAGGGTGATCAACGGGTTCATCCTCCACTGTTAGGCGGCAGAGATCGAGCCGAATCTGAGGGTGCTTCGGACGCTATACCGACTTCACCAGCAGCACAAGTCGGAGTTCAGGTTCTACCTGGCTCCGAGGCATGGGGCTCGGCTCATTAGCTGTCCTAACTCGATAAAGCATTGGCAAGACAAGTATTTCATCATCCGGAGTCGAGAGCCGTGGTGCATCCTGACGGAATGGGTTGAAGAAGTGTCGAAGAGGGTGAAGGATAGGGATGTAAATCGGACCGGACAGAATCGGACAGCCATATGTTGAAGCTCTGACCGAAATTTTATTCGGACGGGTTTATGTCCGGCTCGTTCCAGGTCGGAAAATTTTTTTTAGTCCGGAATCGGTTCGGTAAAGCATCGGACCGCAATAATATTTAGACGGACTTATGTTCGGTTCAAGCTCGATAAAACATCGGACCTAATAATCTGTTCGAGTTTAGTTCGTATAACAATTCGGACGGTCCATAGTCGGGCCATTTCTCGAGCCGGACTCGGACGGACGACAGACCATCCTGTTCATTTTACACCCCTAGTGAAAGAGAGTCCGGTGCTTTACCCCAACGAAGAAGACATGGTTCGGGTTCTCCTCGATCGACTGAAGCTCGACTGGAGGGACCAGACCGAAAGTGCTCTTCATGGGGGGATCAGCCGCATAAACCCCAGTGTGCTGTTTACCCCTTTCGTTTTTTTTGTGTTCGGTTTTTTACTTGCGTTTAATCACCGCTCCTTCTTGTGCAGAAACCATGGACTTCAACACCGTGATGGCTCAGCATGGGGCTCTTGGCAGCAAGGCTTCGAGGAAGAGGAAAAAGGTCGTCACAAAGGTGACCTCTCCGAGACCCAAAACGTCGAGGAAGCAACGGCATCGGCCACTTTGGTCCAGAGGGCGACGACTCCGGCAGCCGCTTCGGCCTCAGTGGAGGCGGTGGGTTTCCCTAGCAGCCGCTCTGGGAGTGCAGATGGCTCTGCTGATTGTCGAGGCCGAAGTGTTCCTGACCGAGGAACACAAAAAGATTTTTGTCCCAGACTGGCAAGTCCGAAAACTCGATGGGTTCCTCGGTGACTCGACGTCGAGCATGCAGGCTATCCGGCATCTCGCGACACCGAAGGATCGTGCCGCCATGGATGCCGGTGGAGTGGGGGACGATGCGCTTAAGATTGCCCGAGCAGCAGTGTCGGTAAGTAGCGTAGTTTTGCCAATTGTATACTTGTACTTTCTTGGTTTTCATGCTGCTTTATTTTCTTCACGCAGATAACCTGCCACTTTGGTCATCTAATGGAGAAGATGACTGAACTCGAGAAGGAGCTAAAGCAGGAGACAGATAGGGCTCAGGCGGAGAAAGCTCAGATCGCCAACCAGCTCAAAAAACTGAGGGCGGAGGCAGACGGGAAGACGATGAGGATGGAGTACCTTGACGGCCTCGTGGCGAAGCTGGAGGCCGATGTCGCTGCTCTGCTCCGACAGAAGGAGTCGGCGGCGAAGGAAAAGGAGATGGCTGTTGAGGCCGCCAAGATCGTCGCTGTAAAAGAGGCCGAGGTTGCGACCATGGAGAGGGCTCAAGGGTTCCTCGCGGTCCTCGCGGTCAATATGGCGAAGGCCTATGCCCACGCCATCGAGCCGGTGAAGGAGAGCTACCCCGAAGTGGACTGCTCCGGATGGCGCCTCTTCCCCAACCACATCCCGGGATTCGACGAAGCGTCAGATGAAGGCGAGGAAGGGGATGACAACACGGAAGCCAAGGTTGAGGGTGCCGACATACAGCTCGGCTCAGCAGCTACGCCCCTAGCGATCGTCGCCGCGCCTAAGGGGTCGGATCTTGCAGCGACCGGCAGCCACGGTAAAGAGGTCGGGCCTTGACTTGTAACTCAAATTTTCGATAAGCAATGTATCGCCTAATCGCGGACTGGCCACCGCTTGTAACTTTTTTGAATTTCGATGGAATGAAAAAAAATTGAAATTTTCGGCTAAGTGTTCATTGTGGTTTGTTTGGTTTGCTCTTGAGTTTTGTAGTGGCTTTGTTTGAACTTAGCACTTTGACTTGGCTCTTTCAGATCAACGAAGTATTTCAGTTGGTCGCAGTATCCGACCTTGCCAAAGTGTCATGCCTCCGGAATGGGCTCGGGATCACGAAGTTGAGCCTTGCCCGGAATCGAGAGATGTTGTTTAAAACCGAGTTGGAGTTGAACTATCTCAAGGTGACGTTGGCCCGTCGAACATCTGAGCTGAAGCAGCTGAAGGAGTAGGCTCGCGAAGTGCCCCCCAAAGGGGAAGAAACATGCCCCTCGATGGCTGTTAGTCAGGGGTTACGATTAAAATTCCTTCGTCAGTCTCTGTTCGAGGTCAGGGCTGAGAGAGATGGGTTGAAGATTGTGGTACTCAAGAAGGCTTCGAGGCTACAGAACTTCAGAGGACAATCACCGAATCTCTCGTGCGGGTAGCTCGAGCCGAATGCCATGCCTGAAGGTTAGAGTGACGGATGAGTTGCTGAAGGCACAGGTCGTAGAGCTAGAGGTCGAGAACCACCTACTGCGACGGCTTTCCGAAGGAAGCAATGTCAGGAGCACTTCTTGCCCCCGAGGTGAGTACACCATAGGGAGTTCATTCCATGAGTTAGCGGTATGCTCGCCCCCCGTCATGGGGCACCCTGGTGATGCACAGAGCGGAGTAGCTAGTTCTTCGAGCGGGGCGTCCGTTGGGGCATCACTCGGACTCTCCGGTGCCGACGATGCAACTAGGCTCGCTGGTCTGGAGACCTCGGCAAGAGTAAGGCCCAAGCAACACGGTGTTCACTGGCCTTGTTTGTCACTTATGAGAAGTATCCCGCTCCCTAGGAGGGGTTAGGGCAGCACCTTGTAATTTTGTAAAACTTTGCTTTCAATGAATTGCACCTTGATGTAAAGATGAGTCGTTTGTCTGTAGTCAGACTTGTGCCTCAAATTCTAATGAAATAGCGAACTCATTTTCCGAATTTGTGTGTTTTGTTATTGTTTGCAAGCGTGCCAATAGTCGTAGGACAAGGATGTTCGGCCCGAATAGCTGAAGTCCAAGAGATTGGTTTTTCTCGTATTTGGACTTCGGTGGCAAGAATGCTCGACACACATTGCCAAAGCCCACAAGATTGGTTTCTCGTATTTGGACGTCGGTGGCAAGAATGCTTGGCACACATTGCCGAGGCCCACGAGATTGGTTTCGCGTTATTTGGACGATGGTGGCAAGAATGCTCAGCACCCGTAGCCGAAGTCCATCGAACTGTTGTTTAGACAATGTCGACCGCTGCGGGAGCAGTTTCGAATGGTGAACCACTTCTTACTAGCTTAAGAGCAAGTAATTGAAGCAGAGTCGAACCAAGTGTTGGACTCCGAGCATGTCGTTAGAGGATGGCAACAGCTGTGGGAGCAATTCCGAATGGTGAACCGCTTCGTACTCGCTTAGATGCAAGCAGTTGAAGCGGAATCGAACCAAGTGTTAGACTCTGAGCGTGTCATTTTTAGAGTACACCAACAGCTATGGGAGCAATTCCGAATGGTAAACCGCTTCGCACTCGCTTAGAAGTAAGTAGTTAAAGCAGAATCGAACCAAGTGTTGGACTCTGAGCCATTGTTCTTAGAGTACATCAACAGCTATGGGAGCAATTTCGAATGGTGAACCGCTTCGTACTCGCTTAAAAACAAGTAGTTGAAGCAGAATCGAACCAAGTGTTGGACTCCGAGCCATTGTTCTTAGAGTTTTGTGTGTCTCAAGCGGACCAAATAGGTTATTCCGTTATTAGACAAAATTCCCTGGATGCGTCTTGTTTTTATTAAAGAGAACTTGAGTGGCTGCTTCTGAGTTGCGAGCCACTTACATTTTGAAAAGAAAAAAAAGGTAGATAAAAACATGGAGTAGAAACTGCTCGACTCAGAAGTTGTCTGAAGTTGTTTGGAGCGGTGTTACAATACCCTCTTGGTACTTCATTAAGTGGTCAGCATTCCAAGTCCTCAGTATTCTTCTACCCCCCGGGTCTTCGAGTTGATACGCGCATAGGCGAATAACTCTGGAGATCCTATACGGTCCTTCCCAATTGAGTGCCAGCTTGTCCTTTTTGCTCGGAATGGAGATCAACAGCTTTCGGAGTACTAGGTCCCCCTCTTTGAGATTAGCAGGGCGGATCTTTTTGTTGTAAGATTGCATTATCCTATGCCGGTAGGTCTCTTGTCGGATGGAAGCTCTTTCGTGGACCTCGTCTATGTGGTCCAAATTATTGCAGAGCTGGCTCGCATTCTGCTCTTCTCTGTAGGCGATTAGTCGGGGTGAGGGGAGACCGACCGCCAGTGGGATGATGGCTTCGGAGCCATATGTGAGGTTGAAAGGGGACTCTCATGTTAGGGTTCTCTCCGTGGTTCGGTAGCTCCATAGGATGTTGGGGAACTGTTCGACCCATAATCCCTTGGTGGACTTGTCGAGCCTCTTCTTTAGACCGGAGAGGATTTGACGGTTAGCATTCTCTGCTTGGCCATTGGATTGAGGGTGGGATATTGAAGAGAACCGTTGTTGGATACAGAGGTCGGTACAGAAGTTGCGAAACATAGCCCTCGCGAACTGGGTTCCATTGTCGGTTACGAGGACACGGGGCACACTGAAGCGGCAAATAATGTTCTTCCAAAAGAACTTCTAAACTTTATTCTCAGTGATTGTTAGGAGGGGTTCGGCCTCGATCCACTTGGGGAAGTAGTCTATCGCCACGACCAAGAACTTCAGCTGGCCCGACGCTGGAGGGAACGGTCCGAGCCAGTCCATCCCCCACATTGCGAAAGGGATTGGACATGCCAGGGAGGAGAGTTGGGCTTGAGGTAGGTGGCGAATTGGGGCGAATCACTGGCAAGAGCCGCATTGGCGGACGTACTCTTCAGAGTCGCTGAGTAGTGTGGGCCAGAAGTAGCCGTAATTTAAGAGCTTACGGACAAGGGATCTCGCTCCCAGGTGCGCACCACACATACCATCATGGGCCTCCTTCAAGGAATAGAATGTTTCCTCGGGGGAGAGACACCTCAGGTAGGGTCGGCCGTCAATCTGAGTGTAAGAGCATTTGTACATGACTCCATCAAGAAGTGTGTACCGCTCGGCTTTTGTCGTGATCCTTCTCGCCTCTTTCGGGTCTTCTGGAAGAACTCCATCTCAAAGGTACTCGAGTAAGGGCTTCATCCAATTCTCCCCGAGTGTGAGGGTTATAGTCTTCATTGGCTCTAATCTGTCTTCCTCGATACTTGGTTTGAGGAGGACCTCTATCAAGACGGTCCATTCCAAACCCTGGAGGGAGGAGGAGGCGAGCTTGGGAAGGGCATCCGCCTGTGCGTTCTCCTCTCGAGGGACCCGCTAGATTTGGACATCTTCGAACAAGGCTAGTAGCCCCTTAACCTTCGCTAAATACTTGGCCATGCGCTCGTCCCTTGCTTCGTATTCCCCGACACTTGGTTCATGACCAACTGTGAATCACTGAAGACTCTGACGCGCTCGGCCACTGCTTTGCGAGCCATAGAGAGCCCCGCTATGAGGGCCTCGTACTCGGCCTCGTTGTTCGATGCAGGGAAGTTTAAGCGAAGGGAGTATTACAGGACGAAAGTGTCTGGGCCGATCAAGATGACGCCGGCCCCACTTCCGTCGATGCAAGAAGATCCATCCACATAAACGGTCCAAACTAGGGGTTCGGCAGCCGACTCGCAGGGGTTGGGGATAGTGCTCTCCAAAATGAATTCTGCTAGGGCTTGCACCTTTATAGCGGTTCTGGGTTGGTAGCTGATATCATGTTGGCTCAGCTCTATGGACCACTTCATCAAGCGGCCCGACGTCTCGGGCTTGTGGAGTACCTGCTTCAGCGGTTGGTCGGTAAGAATGACCACCGAATAAGACTGGAAGTAGGGGCAGAGTTTCCTCGCTGCCAAGACCAACGCAAGGGCCATCTTCTCCAGCTTCGGGTAACAGAGCTCAGCATCCCAGAGGACCTTACTCACGTAGTAGGTGGGCCTCTGCATCCTGTCTTCTTCTCTTAGCAAGACAGCGCTGAGGGTTAGCTCCGAAGTGGCAAGGTATAGGTAAAAGACCTCCCTGGGCCTCGGCTTGCTCAAGAGTAGGGGGTTGGCTAAGTACGCCTTGAGCTGGTCGAATGAGTCTTGTTGCACTTGCCCCCATTCAAAGCCTTTAGCCCCCCTAAGGGAATTGAAGAACGGGAGGCACTTCTCCCCGGATTTGGAGGAGAAGCGCCCAATCGTCGCGAGGCACCCGGTAAGCCTCTAGATATCTTTGACACTGGAGGGGGGAGCCATTTTGAGTATGGCCTGAATTTTCTCGGGATTGGCCTATATGCCCCTCTGGCTGACCATGAACGCTAAGAACTTGTCGGATGAGACTCCAAACGCACACTTGTTCGGATTCAGCCTCATGTTGTGCCTCCTCAGCACCTCGAAGGCCTCCTGGAGGTCGAGGACATGCTCCTGCCCTTGGATGCTCTTGACCAACATGTCGTCCACATAGACTTCCATGGTTCGGCCAATCTGCTATCGGAAGACCTTGTTGACTAGACACTGGTACGTTGCACTTGTGTTCTTCAAACCGAACGGCATGACTCGGTAGCAGTACGGCCCTGATCAGTCACAAATGAGGTCTTCGGGATGTCCAGGGGGAACATCCGAATCTGGTTATACCCCGAAAAAGTGTCCATGAAGCTGAGTAGCTCATGGCCGGAGGTTGCATCGATCAGAGCATCGATGCTCGGAAGGGGGAATGGATCCTTTGGACACGCCCTATTTAGGTCGGTAAAATCGATGCATATCCTCTAGCTCCCGATGGCCTTTTTGACCATCACCACATTGGATAGCCACTCGGGATAGTTCACCTCCTAGATGAATCGGGCGTTCAGGAGCTTCTCGACCTCTTCCTTGATTGCCTGTTGGCGCTCGGGAGCGAACTTGCTCCGCTTCTGCTGGACGGGATTAACTCCTAGGGCGACTCTTAGGTGGTGCATTAAGAGGTCCTCTGAGATCCCCGACATATCCATTGCAGTCCAAGCGAAGAGGTCGCGATTCTCTCTTATGCATTTGGAGATGTCTTGCTTGATGGAGGGGGAAAGAGCCTTACTGATCCGGAAGGTCTTGATGGTGTCTTCGTCGGAGAAGGCCACTTCCTCTAACTCGTCCACCGGCTCGGAGATAGTCTGGCTACCTTCCTATGGGAGTTCTAGGGCTTCTAGGGAGGGGACTGGACCTCCCATCGAGGTCATGTAACACTTGCGAACCGCTTCTTGGCTTCCTTTCACTTCCCCCACTCCTGTGGGGGTGGGGAACTTCATCTTCATGTGATAGGCCGAAGGGATAGCTTAGAGTGCGGCCAAACCTATCGACCCAGGATAACATTATAGGCGGCCTTGACATCCACACCATGAAGTCCATCGGCTCCGTGCGAGTGATCGGGGTTTTTCCAACGGTCACGTCGAGGGTTATAACTCCCTCGATCGTCACTGGCACCCCAATGGATCCACGAAGAGTGTAGCCCGCGAGCTTGAGCCAATCTCTTGACAGCTGGAGGCCCTTGAACGCCTCCAAGAAAAGGATATTAATCGAGCTGTCATTGTCCACCAAGACCCGGCGAACGTCGAAGTTGGCCATTCGAAGATTAATAACGAGGGCATCGCAATGGGGCATGCAAATGCCCTCCTGATCTCTGTCAGAGAACGTGACTGGGACCCCAAGGCCCTTCGGAGGGGGATGGCTCTGCACTGCGTTGACTTCCCGATCGAAGGCTTTTCGGGAGAAGTTGGAATCTCCCCCCATTGGGCCTCCGTGTATGAGGTGTAGGATGGCCACTGCTTCGCCCTCCGGAGTCTCTGCATGTTGCTCGACTCGCCTGTTAGCCCCCCTGGTGTGTGGAGGTTGATCAGCCCTATCCCTCCTCACAAAACGAGCAAGCTGCCCTCTTTGAATAAAGGCTTCAATCTCGTCCTTTAGGGACCGACGGTCATCTGTGTCGTGCCCATGGTCCTGGTGGAAACGGCATCACTTATCCCGGTTTCTCTTCTTCCAGGGAGTCTTCATCTTAGGAGGCAGCGGTAGGAGACCCTCGTTCCCAATCTTCATCAAGATGGCAGATACACTCGCATTGAGCGGAGTGAATTTTTCGAAACGGAGAAGAGGGTGACGCTGACCTCCATTGTCCTTTTGGAGCTTCTTAGCTCCTTCTTCTTCAGCATTCTTCCGTTTGTTACCGGAAGATGACCCCTCGAGAGTGGGGCGGTTGAGAGCCTCTTCAGCTCGGATATACTTCTCACTCCTGAGGAGCAGCTCAGAGAAGTCCTGAGGAGGCTTCTTGGCCAGGGACGTCCTGAGAGCAGGGTTGATGACATTGGATTGGAAAGCGGCCGAAGCCACTGACTGATGTAGGGAAGCAATAGACCGGGACTCCGCGGTGAACCACTTGACATAATCCCTCAGCCGTTCACCCTTTATTTGGCTGAGGAAGAGTAGAGAGGTGCTAGTCTTCTCGGAACGACGACTGCTCACGAAATGGGTGAGGAAGAGGCCTTCGAACTGATTAAAGGAGAAAATTGAGGCCGGAGCAAGCCTAGAATACCACTCCCGAGTGGGACCTTTAAGAGTGGCCGGGAAGGTCTTGAAGTGGAGGGCGTCAGAGGCATGATGGATCATCATGAGAGTTTTGAAACTCTCAAAGTGATCTGCGGGGTCCGACTCCCCGGTATAAGTCTCAAAGTGTGGAGGCGTAAAGTTGTCTGGAACGAGGGCCTCCATGATTGTGCGGGAGAACGGGGGCCTGCTCGGACGGAGGTTCCTCGCCCGTTGTTCTTCATCTCGGTCGAGCTGGCCAAGGCGCCTCTCCATCTCGTGGAGACGGCGGTAGACCGAGTCCTCCCTTCGGTCCTGCCTCGCTGAACCTCGAGACTCATCTTCATATTGAGGAGGGCTGAGACTACGACGGCAATAGCTCGAAGTGGGCCGAGGACTGGGAGAGGGACGACGATGGCTCGAAGCCGGTCTTGGACTGAAAGAGCGGCGGCGATGGCTCAGAGCTAGCCGAGGACTGAGGGAGCAGCGGCGATGACGAGGAGTTAGCTGAGGGTTGGGAGCCTGTTGGCCATTGTTGGGGGCGACGTTGAGCACCCAAAGGACTGCCTCCTGGAATTATTGAAATTCCACTCTCGTGACGGGGGCCTCCTGCTCCCGATGGGCTCGAACAGCAAGACGGCTGGCGGGGAGCGGCTTCATTTCTGGCAATGCTGGGGAGACTCTCTCGGTCTTCGAGGAGAGTTGGACCCTCTGCGGTCTGTCCGACGGGGTGACCGGTCCCTCTGGTGCTCCCGGCGAGGGTTCACATCATGGGTCCGCCTCTCGTCTAAATGGATCCGAAGATTGGGCTCGGGCTCGTTCTGCCGGTTGTTGAGAGCATCTCGCAGATCCTTCAGGGTTGGAGAGCTATGGGAGGCCATGGAATCTGTGGTGGCATTGTGGATGGAGACCCGAACTCGATGCAGGGGTTTCTTCTAGCGGCTTCTTCGGGAGGGCTCCCCAACCATCGCTTGGGGCCCTAGAGGTTGCTGAACAGATTGAGGAATCGGCTGTTCGAGCTGTAGGGCTAGTTGGACGGGCGGAGGAAGACCCTCCGGAGGAGGGAGTGTGGAAGTTGTCCTACAGTTGGAGGTCGCCGACTTCCTTTTGGGAGGCATTGCTGGGAGCAGCTTTGGTTGAGGGAAGAGGGTCGAATAGCTATTCGAGTCTTCCTACAGACGGCGCCAATCTGTTGCTGCTGATTTCGATGTGGGGGCAATCAGATGAATTTGTAGATTCGTAAGAACTCGAATGGGACAAATCTAACCTCTTCCCTTGTTGATGAGCTGTCTCCTTGGTGCTCCCGATGACCTGCACAAACGTTCGAAACACCGGGATGGATCCCGGCGACGAACCCTCCGACGCTGTTGTCAATACTCAGAAGAAAAAAAGGGAAAGAGCTTTAGGTAGACAAAGAGTGATCACCTTGTAACGGTGGGAGGTAGGGAGTATTTATAGTCGCGGTGGGGATCTGCTTCGGGATAAGAATGAATCCCTACTCTCCGGTGTGACTGGACGGAGGTGGTTAAAACCACCTCTTGTAGACATGGACGAGCCAAGATTTCCTCATATCCTGCTGAAATGGTCTTTAACGGGTTAGAACCCGCAGTCAACTGAACGGACCTATTTATGGGTTATTGGGTCAAGAGAAGAGAAGCCCATTCTCCATTTCGGCCCCGTCTGTAGGTGAAATTACCATTTTGCGCCTGTAAACTTTAAGATTCGTACCCAATTCGAACGGTTCCGATTTAGCCCCATTTTTAGCCATATCAATTATACTTTCAACATAGAGAGGATGGCCGTATATAATATTTCGTCGATTGTAAGCAACTGATGTGCCCACAGTTTTATATGCAGGACTTGGAATTTATAAGAAGATATAAGGATGAATTTGTTGCTAATGATTACTTAAATGCTAAATTTGTTACAATTGTTCATTTATCATTGTTGTATTTTATTTATTCTGTTGCGTGTTGATGTAAAAGACTTTGTTGTAATAAAAGTTTTAAATTCTTTGTAAAATTGTACGAAGTGAAGTGTAAAGATCCTGTGGAACTTCGAATTTAGTCTTATTTGGAATTTGGGGTGTTACACAACCAGTGTATTGCCCCCGGCCGCAACCAGCGTACGTCCTTTTCAGTTCCATCTCAGGAGCTCATCTACTTTGACCCACAATCGGTGTCGAAAGTCGGCTCTGATACCATTTTGTAACCCCCCGAGCCCGGCTCAGCTGTGCACACGGCTACGTGTGTGCGCACGCGAAAGAACGGACACAAAACTCTAGCCACGCCCACTACAGGCTCCATTAAAAAGGTGATTAACCATTTGGTGACCTTTTATCATGTGGCTCCTAATATAAACTCACACTTACCCTATTTTACTTCCGATACGGGACTTAGTCCCCATGCAAAGCCAAAGCCAACGTCACTTTCACCCATGCATGCATTCTTCCATTTTCATGCAATATTTTTTATGCTCCAAAATCAATCCGATATGCTCATCATCAATCTTTCTTTGAATCAAGCCCTATAGGATTCTCTTACAGGACAACAACCAACCATCCATCTCTTTCTATATAATATTATACATATACCCGCTTAAGTATGGGGTGTTACACATATAATACATTCTAAGGACGGTAGCTAGGTATAATAGTCAGATCTTTACGGGTATCGTACACATCCATTATTCTGGAATTTAGATGTTACAACACTAAAACATCATTATCTGAGAAACTATAAATCATATTGAGAAATCGTAAGATGTTATGTAATATAGACTTAGAGATCTACAATTTATATATACTAGTCATTTGCACGTGCGATACATATCTTAATAAATATATATATATTAAAGTATTTATCTCTATATATAATGAGAGAGTTGAAGTTGAACATGCGATACACGTAAGTTAGAGTTGTTCGTGTGATGCACATTTTAATAAAGAGTTGGAGATGTACGTGCGATACACGTTGGTTGGAGTTGTTCGTGAAATGCACATTTTAATAAATATATTATGTGCAATACACGTAAGTTGGAGTTGCCCATACGATGCACATTTTAATAAAAAGTTGGAGTTGTACGTGCGATTCACGCAAGTTGCAGTTGTACGTGCAATGCACGTTTTAATAAATATATATTTTTTAAATCAAAGAATATAATGGGAGAGTTGGAGTTGCACGTGTGATGCACTGATTTGTAATAAGTAAAGAATATAATGGGAGAGTTAGAGTTACACGTGCGATGCACATATCTGTTTTGTTACAAATGAGATTTGTTTAGTGACAAACTCTCCCATTAAAATAGTACAGAAAAAATTCTAATTTTTTGTGTAGGGAACTTGGTCGAATTCTCAGTACATATTTGAGTATTTGACAGGACAGAATATTCGATATTCGATAACACGATACGAAGTGTGTTAACAGTTCAATTTTTGAATCAATAATATGGAAAAAGGAAACTACAATAGAGTTTGGCTAGAAGAAATGATAATAACGAAGGCTACTTGCTAAGAGTTTAAGGGACACTTGCCTTTTACATGACGTTTACGAATGTGAACGAACATTGGAAAGAAGAGAAACATGATAGCAACAACTGCAAGAGCAGTAGCAGCAAGTAGAGGCAACAATATCGAGCAAAGGCAACACCCACAACCACAATAGCAAGGTGATGACAACAATAGAGGCGTGGTGGTTTCCGATGATGGATAAGGGCCAGCGTCGAGTAAAGGACAACAAGGAGGAGTTTGAGAGGTTGTTGTAGGTCAGTCGGGGAGAAAAGGGAGATGGAGTAGAATTTGGAGAGCTTCGGGTATGGGAATGTGTTGAGCTTCGGGATGGGTTTGCGGGTGTAGGAGTTTGAAGTGGTGGATATGAGGTGGAGTTTGGAGGTGGGTGGCAGTCGGGATGTGGAGAGAGAGAAGGTGGTGCTCGGGGTGGCAGTCGGTGGTAGAGTGGAGCTTGGGTGTGGAGTGAAGGATGTGGAGATCGGGTGAGGGTAATGTTGGGTTTGGAGGTTATTTGTAATGGAGGAAGAATGAGAAGATGAGGTAGGAGTTGATGTTAGGGTGTAGGACGGTGATGATGTGCTGGAGATGTGAGTTTATGAGTTGGAGTGTGTGTGTGTGTGTATTGGGAGGAGGAGTAGCAAGAGTGTTGTGTATGTAAATAAATATTTATATAATTATATAGGTAGGGTGTAGTGGGTTTATATGTGTATGTACATATGAATAGAGTATGAGTGGACTTTCATGTGAATGACGAGTTAGGGTGTAATGAGATGAGATGAAGAATGAATTAAACATAGTGAATGAGGTGAGAAGGATTTCGGGTTGTGTATAGGAAAATGTATATGGAGGAAGTTGGAGTGGTTTTAAATAAAACGAAGTTTGGGTATGAAAAAAAATTAGGGTATGACAATAGGAAACTAAATATAGGTAGTGGTATACGTGGAGGTGCAATAAATCTTGTAAAAATCTGGATGGGGGGTTGGGGTTGGCTGATGAAGTTGATCAGAGAATTAAATTAGGATTATAGATATTGTTAGGATTAATCAGAGTTAGAGTTTGAATTTAAACTCAAATTGAAAAATCACAAAAATTTAGAATGGATCTTGAAAATATTTTGGTTATAACAAGAATCAAATAGTGCCCGATAAAGAGTCAAAAAGAGGGAAAATTGTATGATAAATAAAATACAAAATACGTAATAAAATATGTACAATTGGAACATGGGGTTACACATTCTAAGACAATTTCCAAACTATTTTCGTGAGTAAGTCACCCTTTGCCACATCTGCTATAGCCGCAGTTGGGAACTGTATTTACAGCTATTTTGAAGTCGTAGTTTCCAAATGCGGCTTCTTCTTTGATTTATTTTTGCACTTTGCAGTTTCCAACTGTGGCTATAGTAAACGTGATACACAGAGAACCAAGTGGTGAATACTTAGAAAAAATTTCTAAGACTTTTATATTAAAGTGATGTCGCAGTTCTCAAGCCTTAACTATACGTAGGCCCCAATTTCCAACTGTGGCCTCAAGCGTGACCCCATTTCCACCGTAGTTAATATATCATGCTCATCTCTCTTCCATTCACTTTATCTATCTTCATTCTCTCTTCTCAACTCCAAAATCGAAACCCCTCCAAAACCCTTTATCCCTAATCTCCCCAACTACGACCACTCCTCATCTTTGTCAAATCTCTTCCAAAAATTCAAACATTTCCCTTCTCTCCCTCCCCTTTGATCTCTCTAATATTTCTAATCTCTAAGCCCTAATTCATTGAGATTTCCCCTAATTTAAACTCTTTATATCCAAATCAAAACACTAACTCAAGAGCTCAAGAGAGGTCTCTAACATTCTCCACACTTATCTTCGACATCATTTACGTCGTCATCTTCCGCCGTCAAGTTCCGTATTTTTTCAAGGTAATCATAAAAACCTTAATTATATTTTTTGTTATACGTACTCCAATTAGTTTATTATTCTTGTGATGTTGGATAATGACTCGCAAATTTGGGATTGTTGTATACGTATTAATTGTTGAGTTGTGTTTTGGGATGCTATGAAAGGCCAACTCGGTTTGGTTAATATGAGTAGTGCATAAACATAATCTTTGTGGTTGGATAATAAGGCAATGATTTTAGATTTATTGTATACATATTGTAACACCCCAATTTTATTTTTTTTTAACTATTCCTTATTCCAATGATCTTCAACTTAACCTATTACTCACATCATTTCTTACTGAGAAAAATACTCATAGATTTTTATTAAAAAATTCGGCAGAGTTTCCCCAAAAATATTAGTCCTTTTACAGAGATTTCTTACGAAATCCTGCAAACAATTACAAATATCAATGTACCTATAATATATATCAATCCTCCACATGCCTAGTCATTCAACATCACACAGACAATAATATATGCGGCTCTGGGGACATAATTCTTTATAACAAACAAGATACAACTTAAAAACCAAAAGTTCTTTTAAAAACATATAATATTTTTAGAAAAACTTTAGAAAAATCTTTTCAAAAATCAACCACAGAACCCAGTACTCCACAACGAGGTGCATACTGGCTTTCATACTTCATTGCAGCACTATAGATTTATTACCTCTTACAGTTATACACACAATCTTACATACTACAATATAATACATCATTCTACTCCCATTTCAACATATAATACATACATGCATATATAATCCATTTTACTACAAGCAAAAGTGTAACTACCAAACTACAACACTAACTCACCCCGCTGCTATCAAACCTGCAGGAGAGTTAGGTTCGTCCACCCTCAGGGAGGGACTCTCCTAACCCCCAGAAAATAATAAGGGTTAGCTATGTCTGGTGTGAGTATAATTTACTAATTTAACGAATAAATTAAACTATATAATGAAAATAGAATGAACTTACGAATATCATGATAATAAAATTTAACCAGAAATCTGAATATAAAAACATCATAAAAGCAACTTTATATCAAAGTATTCGTCTAAATCTGCACCCATCTACATACCCATAACCACTCTCACTACCTTGGAGTTGTGCCTCGGCAGGTAGTTCCCACCATGTCCCCACCATTTCCATGGAAATAACAAGCGGGTAGTTTCTCGGCATAATTCCAAGGCATATCAACTTATATCAACTCATATCACAATTTATTTTTAGATTGGAAATCATTCCCATATCCATCACTTAACACACATCACTATATGCATCACACTAATATTACATATAACTTTATTTTTCATTTATATAATATTATATCATACATACACACTTTCTTTACTTCTCGTACTCTTTTTCTTACCGCAATTTGTTTGAGTTATTCACATTAATTTTGCATACATAAATCCTTCATGATTAATCTCATATACCTCACATCATATTAATTCATAAAGATAATTCCTTCACTTTATATTCAAAGACATAACACTATATTAATTCACATATATAATTCTTTTACTTTTCATATTTAATCACATACACAATGTTCCTCTTTTCATGAATATCTTTACATCACCATTTCTTTATTTTCATTTATAATTATATAATGCAATTACCTCATTTTTCATACTTACTTAACCACATACTTTATTTACCATTTATTCTCATTTACAAACTCATGGCTCCTATTCTTTCATACTCATCATCATGCATATTCATTTCCTCTCTCATTCTCATATTACAATTTACTTCAACTTTCATTCTTATCAAATAATCATCCGCACCCCAAACATAGTTTGGGTAATAATCACCGCACCTCAAGGCTGATAGCCTGGGTAATAATTACCGCACCCCAAGTAGTTGGGTAATATAACATCACATCTCAAGCCGATGACTTGGAATATTACTTTACTTTATTTTCATTTTCATCTTACAATTACTTTACTTTATTTTTCCTCTCGCAATCTAATCATCGTATCAACAACCCACTAATTCATCCTGGGAGTTGTGTCAAGGCAGGTAGTTCCCACCATTTCCATGGAAATAGCGGGCGAGTAGTTCCTCGACACAATTCCAAGGCACATCAAACTCATATCATATCATATTTTACTTTAATAACCATTCTCATGACATAATACCACTTACTTTTATTATTCTTCATATAATATCTTTTACTTCATATTTCACACTCATATTTATTTCCATACCGCAATTTCTTCAATTTATTCATATTACTTCATATACATAATTCCTTTACTTTATATTCATACTCATTTATATAACCCCACATCTTCACTGATCATATTTAATCACCTAACATACTTTCTTCTCTTTTCATTGATATTTTCGTAGCACCATTTCTTTATTTTATTTATATAATCACCTAATGCAATTCCTTCTCTTTTCATTCTCATTCAACAACGTATTTCATTCATTATTCATTTACATACATCATTTGTTATATAAATTGTTTTCTTTCTTAGTGCCCACAAAACCCATCAAACTGACGCCAATAGCTCAGTATAAACGCGGGAAGCTGCTCACACATAGTCTGACACCCCCAAGGCTACGTCTTCCTCCTTGCCTATACCAGCGAGGGAAACCCCTCCCAGGTCCATCCTGTGGTATCTACTATCATCTCAGGTCTATCCTGAGGTATCTACACTCCTAGGTCTATCATGGGGTATCAACTCTCATCTCAGGTCTATCCTGAGGTATATGCACTTCCAGGTTTATCCTGGGTATCAACTATCATCTCAGGTCTATCCTGGGGTATCAACTCTTATCTCAGGTCTATCTTGAGGTATCCGCACTCCCAGGTCTATCCTGGGGTATCAACTCTCATCTCAGGTCTATTCTGAGGTATCAACTCTTATCTCAGGTCTATCCTGAGGTATCTGCACTCCCAGGTCTATCTTGGGATATCAACTCTCATCACATGTCCATACTGAGGTATCTGCACTCCCAGGTCTATCCTGGGGTATCAACTCTCATCTCAGGTCTATCCTGAGGTATCTGCACTCCTAGGTCTATCCTGTGGTATCAACTCTCATCTCAGGTCTATCCTGAGGTATCTACACTCCCAAGTCTATCCTGGGGTATCAACTCTCATCTCATGTCTATCCTGAGGTATCTGCACTCCCAGGTCTATCATGGGGTATCAACTCTCATCTTAGATCTATCCTGAGGTATCTGCACTCCCAAGTCTATCCTGGGATATCAAATCTCATCTCAGGTCTATCCTGAGGTATCTATAACTCCTGTTCCCGAGTATATCCCGGGCCTGTGAGGTCTAGCCCAAACCCCTGGGGAATTGTGCGGCACTGCAATATTAAATTATCTCATTTATATCACGTATTCACATACACCTGGTTATTTAATTTATAAGACTATTACTTCATATTGTTCTGTATCATAAACGCACCAAAGTATTTATTTAATCACATTATAATATCTTATGAACATGCTAAATTAAGTAGATGATTATATCATACTACCGCCCATTAGTTTCACTTTCAACACCACAGCATTATACATATACTCACTCATTAATTTTCATCAATTATACTATCATAACTCATTATCACTCATATATATATATAAACCTCACCATACATATATTAACATATTCCTTCTACTGATACCAGGATTAAATCTGATAGCTTAGTCATCACACCAAATACCCAGTATAACTGGGGGTATAATATCCTCATATACTTCCAGATTCATCACTAATAGCAATTTAAAGCCATAAAACACCTCTAACTATAAAGTAAAGTCATATCAACATCATATACCTTTTATATCTCATATCAGTAAACATATTATTTCATATTTCTTTTCATATCTCATATCAATAATTATATTCATATATCCCTTCCGTATCTTATATCATCACATCATTCTATACCAACACTCAATCTCTCCCTTATACGTTATTTCCATTGGGTTATATGCCCAAAATATCCAATTCAATCAATACATGAACTACCATTCATTATATAATTGACATATCACATACATATAGCCAATATATATTCCACCTATTTTAAGTGCAACAATACCTCAATATATCATGACAACCTATAAATAGGTCATATATTAGTTATAATATCCATTTAAAGTTATTTGCTAAGATATAAGGCTCATATCGCTCTCTAAACATGTACAACATATACATGGGTTCCAAAAATCACTGCACAACATATACACGGATTCCAAAAATCACAAATCACATATTTCGTCTATTTAAACATTATAACATCAAATTATATTATGCTAGCCCATACACCATGCTCCTTGTACTCACAATCACCTATAAGGGCTTATATGTCCAAAAACATGTACGGGACATGCTCGCAATATAAAAAGTGCATAAACCACATAATCTACCAATTTTTTTTTGCTTTAACACATCATACTAACCTATACTTCATGTTTCATATGCTCAAAATCATTAATTCCCAAAGTATCAAAAAACTCATTTTCGTCCCTTTAAAAATCCGTATTTTCCTTCAAACTCAAAATTTGTCATAACTTCTACAATATATATCAGAAAACCACCAAACTTGACCACAACATAGAGAATATGTAGATGCATCATACTCACTTATATTTCATTCTGACATTTCGTCGAACACCTGGCGTGCACACATATTATACACGTATTTTTGAGTTTCCGACGGGTTTTTAACTCTATATTAAAATTCTTTCTAAATTATTTCCCTTAATTTACAATGCTTTCTATTACTCATAATTATTAATTTTTCTATTTATTATTCGTTAATTCTAAAGCCAACACACTAATTATTTTCCAATTTAGTTTCTATCTCTTAAATGTCAAATCTATCACTTCTAATATAAAGAGAATTGTTTGTTCTCCTTACTACACCATTTCACAGCTAAAAATTCTCAAATCTTACAAACACATAAAGTTTAAATAAAATCCAGCTCATCGTAGGGTTGATGATTTCAAAAACCAACACCGACACATCGAAGAGCACCCTTCAATTAGCCAAAACCATAAAATTATTTGAAAAATAGGTGGAGATTTGATGGGGAGAAGAAGTCTCGGTTCGGGTGAATGGGTTCGGCCAAAAGGAAAAATAGGGAAGGGGAGGTTTCATCTGACGAGGTGAAGTGGAAGGGGAAGAAGAAAGAAAATGGGAAAAATAATTATAGACCCCTATTTGACACACAATTTATTATAAAGCCATCCAGTTCATTATTTACAATATATTTCTATAAAAATCACTTCACCGTATATCTAAATAACTCCCGAGTCTAAAGGAAAATAAAATTGCATATTTATGTAAAATAATAACAATAACAATTATATTTGATCAATAAAAAAAATACAAACGACTATTTTGAAATTATAAAATAGAGGAGTGTTACACGTATGAATAGATATGAGTAGTGTATGTACGTTGTGTTTGGGATTAGATTAACATGAGTATTGTATTGAGAATTGTATGCTGCCATATACCATATTAAATGACTAATATTTTCAATACTACAATGCAGTGTCATATTTGACATAATGATACGAACGTGCGGACCCTCAGGTAGTACGAGTACGCCCCATGTTTTTTTTATGTTTGAATAATATGTTTATTTTCATGTATTTTTAAAAAGTAAATATTTTTTACAGGACGATACAGATGAGGTTGCTGGTACAAGTGGCCGATGACCCTCAACTAGTAGCGGTACGACCATCTACTTGCATACGAGCACCTATACATGTGAGTTTACTATGATTCCTTATCAAAATTTTGAATTTTTAGATATAATTTTGTAACTAATTAAACTAATTTCTCATGTTTGTTCAAGTTATCATTATTGGCCAGGCATCTTCGTCGTCCGATGCACCTGCAGGTACAGGACCCAGAGACCTTACACTTATAACATTACAAAAATGACACATGTCGCAATCGGTCTGGAACGGCTTATTACACACCATAACCAATGTATCCGCTTACTTACAGCTTGTTAGTCGACACGGGAATTTATGGAATAGGATTTATGGGCACTATGAATCTAGATCGTGCGTTGCTTGAGGCTCTTCTTAAGAGATGACGAACGTAGAAACATACATTCCATCTTCCTGAAGGTGAGATGATTGTGCCACTACATGATATTACTGTCATTTCCGAGGTTATGATCGATGGGATGGCATTGATCGAAAGTATGACATTTGATGGAGAGGAGTTGGTCAGGGACTTGCTCGGTGTTGAGGCCGATGAGATGGCATTAGTGGGCCAATTAATACAACTTGCATACAACTTGCATGGCTAAAGTCGATGTCCCCTACCCCCTTCAACGAAGACTCAACCGAATACCAGGTTGAGTGCTACATCAGGGTGTATCTGCTTACACTATTTGGAGGAACTATCTTTTCGAACTCCTCAGGTGATGTCGTGCCACTCGTATTTCTACTATTGCTCGCCGATCTTAGGATGACCGACCGGTATAGTTGGGGTAGTGCGGCATTAGCATTTTTGTACTGATGTCTGTGTCCGGGGAAGTTGAATGCAGTGCAGATGACGAGGCTGATGGTGATACTGCAGTTATGGAGTTGGGAGCATATTCTTATCAGTCGATTCCGAATAAGTAGGCAGCACAGTTGTCGTTGGAAGACGCGGAGAATGAGCATATGTTGGCTCCGCTTAGTGTGCACTAGACTGGGGGACACACGTGGTATTTTGACATACTACATAGATGAGCTTGACTAGCTTCGAGAGGAGTATGTCATGTGGTAGCTGTACACGGATGACATATTGGACAGGATACCAGCAGTGTGCACGGTGATGAAACAACTGTGGTTGACAAGAGCCCCACTCATATACTTTTATGTAGTAGAGTTTTACTTTCCCGAACGAGTCATTTAATAGTCCGGGCTGCAACATAACATCCCAACACCTCAATCATACGACGAGACCATGCACAGTGTAAAAGGAGTGGGTCACTTGCCAAATCACAATTGGGCAAATCATCATCAGGTATGGGTCGAAGCATGGAACACGCGGCGGTTTGATATGCTGGTCGAGGGTATTATTCCTTGTAATGGGTCATTGCACGATGACTACATTTCTTGGTAACGGAGGGTCACACGACAATATGTTGCTCCTCCATCGCTGTACCAGTAGAGATCTAGATTCTAGTTCCGAGGAGAGAGTGGGAACCATTGCCCTAACATTTCAGCATTCAACCCATGTATCAAGTATCAACCGATGGCTTCATCTTCTCGTAAAATCATAAGATATTTCATTTTTTGTGTTTTTTTTACAATTTAAATTCAACATATATTCCAATTTAAATCATTATAGTTTGTTTTTTAATATGTCCTAATTTTTTACAGATTGAAAATGTGTGGGTTCTTGCACGGAAATACGATAAGGCCTTGAAGAGTAATGTGGCCGAGGGCATCAAGGAGTTCGCACACGATATTCTCTAGCCGTGCAGGTCGACTTTCGAAGAGGTTGGTGAGGGAGCGATGCTTGTTGCTATGTTGAGAACTCTTGTTCTGCCTACGTGAGGCATCCCAAGCATGGCAGGTAGACACGACGAGAGAAGTCGCCACACAAAAAGTCGTAACAAGAATTGTCGCCACACGAAGCCACAACAAGAAGTTGTGCTACCCGAAATAGAGAAATTCGACAAGAATGCCCCCATCTCACAGCTCACACAAGTAGGTACAAGTCGGCCAAAGACTCGCTCGAAGAGAATGAAGCCCGACCTATACACACCAAGTTAGGTCGTTCACAATATTTTTTTGTAATTATTTCTGATTTATGCTAACACTTAGTGACTTGTGATATAAAGTGATTTGGATATTGTGTTAATTTGGGCTTATGTTATTCTTAATTTGGACTTGTGATTTATGCTATATTTCGGCTTATCATGTGCGATTGTGATATATCATGAAGTATTGTAAAAATGTGTTATATTTGTGATGTTTGTGATGCTGGGAAATTGACTATAGTTTGTGATTTATTGTGAAACTAGGTATGTCCGTGGGCACGTGCCTGTGACATGTCTTCAGAACGATGCAACGTATGAAAAGCCCTATAAATAGTAAAATATACCATACAATTCTCGACAGTTTCAAAGAATATGAGATATATTCACTTTTCACAATTTTGGATGCATGGATTTGAAGCTTCCATCACGGAGTTTATGTAGGTCAAGTTTGAATAGTAAGATAACAATTAGTTATAAATAAAAATCTATGTTTCCATCAGCATATGTTAAAAAATAATTATAAATGTGGTGTAAAATCCAACTTCTTAGAACTTTGATGGTGTAAAATTATAAAATTTATCTTTTGAGGAGATATTTGCTAATTTCAGTATAACTTTATATGTTGAAATTTACCCAAGTGAATATTCATTTAAATCTTCCATTTATATGAAATCAATCAGGGAACTTAGTGAAATTTTCTACATGAACAATTAAAAGAAGTATAAAAAATCTGAAAAATTTAGAAATTTATAAATCTGAAATCTGAAAAATCCAAATATGTGGATATATATATATATATATATATATATAAAATCTTCCATTGCATTTGAAATAAATAAGAGAACTCGGTGAAATTTTCTACACTAGTAATCAAAATAAGCATAAAAAATCTAAAGATTCATGAAAATTACTGAAATCTGATTATATATATATATATATACATATATATAGTAAGTCTATTAAGAGCTGGGGAGCTGAAATCCTTATCGGGAGCTGGGGTTTTCAGCCATTCGATCGAACGGCTCAGATCTGATCCCGCTTATCTTCAGATCTGTTGAGGGGTAAAAGGGGTATAATTGAAAACCCCTATCTCTCTTTCTTTCTCATGATCAAAGAAGACCTCCTCTCTCTCTCGCTGTCTCTTTCTTCGTCACTTGTCTAAACCTAACTTCAACGCCTCTCCCTCCTGCTCTGTCTCTGACTCTTTGTCGAAACCCAAATCTTCGAATCGGCTCTCTCTCCGCGACGACAAACCGTTCTCAGACTCTCTTCGAGGAGAAACCCAAATCGATGTTTGGGTTTCGATTTCTACTCTTAGTGGGTTCTACCTCACTCTCGACGACAAACCCAAATTGCGATTAGGGTTTCGATTTCTTCTCTCGGTGGGTTCTCTCTCTGCGACGAAAAACCCAAATCATGATTAGGGTTTCGATTTCTACTCTCAGTAGGGTTCTCTCTCTCTTCGATGACCCAAATAGCGTGAGATCTGTTTTCAAATTGGGGGCATTTTGTGGATATCGAAACCCCTTAGCACGGTGGGTTTGACTGACGCTTGACGCCCTCTATCCTTGACTGCCATTACAGGCTCAGATTTCGGAGGGAAGTGTTTGATTCTCATACATGCTTTTATGACTTCTGTTCAATTTCTTGCATTTTCTTTTGGTTGTGTGTGTAGGCAATGATGAGATTCATTTTGATATAAGTTGGTTATTTATTTTTGGGGATTGAAATTATTGTTTTGAAGCATATTTGGTTGTGTGCCATGATAATTATGCAAAGTTGAATAGAGTTCGGGGAATGAGCAGGAGAGAAGATGGGGAAGAAATGAATGAATGTTGCGGAATCCCCAATGCCCTCAACACTTACCTTACATTTAAGTGATCTGAGTCCAGCCCAATTCATCTGATTTTTGGGCAACAATGATTGAACATATCACTATATTTTTGTAACTCACGTTGGATGCGTATGATTTGGATACTCATTTAAGCCTTTTGGGGTTTGATTCTCTCCTTCGGTGTGTTGGTGTAGGCAGTGATGTGAAACACTTTATGATCAAAATAATTTTTTCAGCTTGTTGTATTTATGCTTGATTATTTATCTGTCATATTCTAGTTGGCACGACACCCCAATGCAGCCCTAGTGAGAATAGTGTGTTCTGAGCCTACTGGTTTTTTTTACTCTATATATATACATGAGTAAGTTTATTATGAGAGGAAGTTGATTGATCGTGAGAAAGAAAGAGAGATATGGGTTTTCGATTTTACCCCTTTTACCCCTCAACATCTGAAGATAAGCGGGATCAAATCTGAGCCATTCGATTGTAATCAATCGCGATCGAATGGTTGAAAACCCCAGCTCCCGATAAGGATTTTAGCTCCCCAGCTCTTAATAGACTTACTACATATATATAAGACAAGTGATGAAAATATATGTTTTTCATTCATGATTGACCAATTATATATATATATATATATATATAAGAATGGCTGACCAATTTTTTATATTCATGATTTTTTCCTTTTGGAGTGTGTAGGCAGTGATGAAAAGTTTATACAAGACAAGTAAAATGATTATTTTTTTTGCACCCTCCTACCAAGTTAGTGTGTAAGTCTTTTCAGCTTCAGGTTCAGTTTCTGTTATCGACAATTGGGATACATATTCATGTATATTTTGAAATTTATCATTGTTTTTGTTAAAGCGATTGACTTGGAAGAGGTGGAGATGCAAAAAAAAAAAATTGGCAGGAACTAGTAGGCATGGCTTAATAAAGCAGCCCTAGTGACAAACTCAAATTTCTCCATTTGACTCACTTATACTTGATTTATTAGTAGGCATGGATGAAAAGTTTATGCATGATTTTGTTTATTCATGATTTTTTTCCTTTTGGAGTGTGTAGGCAGTGATGAAAAGTTTATACAAGAAAAGTAAAACGATTTTGTTTTTTTGCACCCTCCTACCAAGTTAGTGTGCTAGTCATTTCAGCTTCATGTTCAGTTTCTGTTTTCGGCAATTGGTATACAGATTTTTTTTTGGGTGGTGTTCAGTTTCTGTTGTTCTGAGCTTACACATTTTGCACTTCATGTTCAGTTTCTTCTGTTCTGAGCTTACACATTTTGAACTTCATGTTCAGTTTCTGTTGTTCACTTTCTGTTGTTCTGAGCTTCTTGTTCAGTTTTTGGTGGTGTTGTTCTGAGCCTACATATTTTTTTGCTGTTGTTGTTGTTCTAAGCCTACAGATTTTTTTTCTGAATTTTTTTGTTGTTGTTCAAATACCTGTCTATCCTGAATTTGATGATACCCTGTGATTTAAAATTTCCAGCATTATCATGTTCATCAAACACTCCTGAGGACAGCCGAGTGGTATGTGGTTATATCGCCAAGTCAAAAGTTTACCTGTAATTCATTATAATACATATATTTATGTACTTGCTTCTTTATTTTTTGGTATAATACATATAGGCAGCGATAACACACAATGATTGAACATATCACTATATTTTTGTTACTCACATTGGATGCGAATGATTTGGATACTCATTTAAGCCTTTTGGTGTTTGATTCTCTCCTTCGGTGTGTTGGTGTAGGCAGTAATGCGAAACACTTTATGATCTAAATAATTTGTGTTCTGAGCCTACTATAATTGGTGAATGATATTTTGTGTTCTGAGCCTACTATATTTTTTAAATAAAAATTTTGTTGTTTCCAGGCTGATTGAGCTCTGTTTAATTTTGATTTCAGGTTGATTTCAGGTTGAAGTGCTTCTTGGAGCTACTCACTACTTGACACCAGTTGACATTTGGTCTGTTGCTTGTATATTTGGTGATAAAAGTTGTATAGTAGGTAAATTTTTAAAGTTTCGATGTACTTGTGCGTTATTGAAGCAAGTATACTATCAATGTATTGAAGCAAATAGCATTATTTATGATATTAATTTCTCGTGGGTTCTGTTATTGGTCTTGGTTGAGGATGTTTACATGTATAAGATTTCAAGTGTCAAGACCATGGCATTACCTTCCACTTGTATGATGATCGAAATTTATTCAGATTTATTTATTATTATTGTTTTGGTGTCATGTGATCATATGATGAATACTCATGTATGTGTGCTTTACTTCTACTAGGTTAACTTGCAATTTACCCTTAGTATCTTGATCCTGTACTTCTGAAATGGAGATTATACTCCTCTTAAATGACAATGAAGACTCCCGTTCTTTTGTTATAGGTCTTAAAGTTGTTCTTGAATCACAGAGAGGAAAGGTATGGTAAAAGCAGGGTTCGTGTTTCTGAAGTTTGCAGTTATTCCTGTTTGCAATAGGTCATAAAATTGTTCCTGGATCACAGATAAAAAGGCATGGTAAGTGCATGGGTTCAAGTTTCTGAAGTTTACAGATATTCCTTTCTGATTGAAAAATATCAAATCAACGGAAGAACTGTTTAAAGCCCTAGTGTCATATCCTGTAGTTTCGCCCAACTTGCCTTTGGTTTGTTGAGCTATGCTTTATGTTTGCGTCGCATAGGTAAAAAAGTCTTATGTCCCTTCCACCTTTTTTTTTTTTAAACTCATGACATATGCTTGAGTCTGAGCCTAGTCCGCAGTCATAGACTCTATATTCAGATCATTACCAATTCATATAAGAGTGAACATATCTGGCAGCTACTTGAAAGAAGGTTTCAAAGCAGCAGCAGCAGCAACATCAGTGTTACAAACAAAAGGGATTAAAACATAATTGTAACCACAAACAAGTTTTAACTTTCTACTTCCATTATTTCCACTTCCATTATTTCCATTACAATCCATACATGACCAACACACTAAAACACATTTAAACCTCCTGGCAAAAAACTGACTGACAGCAGACCAAACTAAACCTCCTAGCAAGAAACTGAACATGAAGCTGAAATGACTTGCACACTAACTTGGTAGGAGGGTGCAAAAAAACAAAATCATTTTACTTGTCTTATATAAACTTTTCATCACTGCCTACACACTCCAAAAGGAAAAAATCATGAATAAACAAAATCATGCATAAACTTTTCATCCCTGCCTACAAATAAATCAAGTATAAGTGAGTCAAATGCAGAAATTTGAGTTTGTCACTAGGGCTACTTTATTAAGCCATGCCTACTAGTTCCCACCATTTTTTTTATTTTTTATTTTTTATTTTTTTATTTTTTTTGTTGCATCTCCACCTCTTCCAAGTCAATCACTTTAACAACAACAATGATAAATTTCAAAATATACATGAATATGTATACCAATTGCCGATAACAGAAACTGAACCTGAAGCTGAAAAGACTGGCACACTAACTTGGTAGGAGGGTGCAAAAAAAATAATCATTTTACTTGTCTTATATAAACTTTTCATCACTGCATACACACTCAAAAAGAAAAAAATCATGAATATAAAAATTGGTCAGCTGTTCTTATATATATATATACTAGGTTTGCCCGTTAACACGTGCCTACGGCACGTATTCGGCACGGTGCATTTTGTTTGATCATATAAAATAGTTTTGGAAGTCTTGCAAATTAATTGAAGTAGCAAACATAGAGCAAAAAACATATTATATGATTTTTTTTGAATTATTTTTAAAGTTGTTAAATTTTTTTATTTTTTAGTTTTTAAATTTTTATTTTTATTTTTATTTTCTTAATTTTTTGAATAGAGGAGGGAAAGAGAAAGAAAGAGAACAAAAAATAATTAAATAAATATAGGAGTTGTTTTGGGTGGGGATTTGAATTTGAGTTTTGGGGAGAAACTTTTGGGGGGAAAATATGTTTTGTGAGGTTAGATCTAGGCCTTTGATTTTTAGGGGGATTGAAGGAGAGCCACTTGATAGCTTTCTTTGTGTTTTATTATATATATATATATATATATATATATATATATATATATATATATATATATATATATATATATATATATATATATAATTGGTCAATCATGAATAAAAAACATATATTTTCATCACTTGTCTTATATATATAGAGTAAGTCTATTAAGAGCTGGGGAGCTGAAATCCTTATCGGGAGCTGGGGTTTTCAGCCATTCGATCACGATTGATCGCGATCGAACGGCTTAGATTTGATCCCGCTTATCTTCAGAATGTTGAGGGGTAAAAGGGGTAAAATCAGAAACCCCTATCTCTCTTTCTTTCTCACGATCAATCGACCTCCTCCCATAATAGGCTTACTCATGTATATATATAGAGTAAAAAAAACCAGTAGGCTCAGAACACACCATTCTCACTAAGGCTGCATTGGGGTGCTGTGCCAACTAGAATATGACAGATAAATAATCAAGCATAAATACAACAAGCTGAAAAAATTATTTAGATCATAAAGTGTTTCGCATCACTGCCTACACCAACACACCGAAGGAGAGAATCAAACCCTAAAAGGCTTAAATGAGTATCCAAATCATATGCATCCAACGTGAGTTACAAAAATATAGTGATACGTTCAATCATATATATATATGGGAAATGCTCCATTGAAAACGGGTCTAGTTTTCACGGGTTGGAAAACACCAATCTGAGCCGTTGGATCGCTCATGATCGTGATCAGCGACTCACATCGAGCTCCCATAACCCGTTTCAATTGATTAGCGGAGGGTTATTTTGGGAATTTCGTCCCAAATAACTCTTCGCTGAACAGATTCTAAAAAAAATGATATAACATAGGCTGTTGTTGGGAACAACGGCCTAGGTTATAAAAAAATGAATTATAGGCCATTGTTTGGAACAACGGCCTTGTTCTAAATTTTTATAACCTAGGCCGTTGTTCCCAACAACGAAACAACGGCCTATAATTCAATTTTTTATAACCTAGGCCGTTGTTCCCAACAACGGCCTAGGTTATATTCATTTTTTCAGAGCGAATCAGGCGAAGAGTTATTTGGGATGAAATTCCCAAAATAACCCTCCGCCACTTAAGTGATATTGGGTGATGGGCAGAGGCGATCTGAGCCGCTGATCACGAACAAAAGTGATCGAACAACTCAGATTGGTGTTTTCCAACCCGTGAAAACAAACCCGTTTTCAATGGAGCATTTTCCTATATATATATATATATATATATATATATATATATATATATATATATATATATATGGGAAAGGATCCGTTGCACACTAGCCTAGTGTTCAATCCCGTGCGCACTCGTTGTGGACCGTCCGATCGTCATGATCCATCTTGATGAGCATCCAACGGTTTGCATTCATTCTGTTGGGTCACTTAATGTGGGGGGGGGGGGGGGGGGTATAATCAGAATTCCCCCCCCCCCCCCACTAAACCTAACTCCCTATCTGCAACATTCCCTCTCTCTCCCACTCATCCCCTTCCCTGCCTTCGATTGGAAAACCCTAGCCCCCAAATCATCTCCCCCCTTCCTCTTGAACGTTATCTGCGAAAGATTTCTCCATCTACTCCCTCCCTCTCCAACGCTCCCTTCTACTGTTCTTGGTCATTTTCAAGAGGCGATTTGAAAACCCTACCCCCAAAATCGAGTTAGGGAGACCCATCGACCCTATCGATTTCTTCCTCCTCGTGACGCGATCCAGATCTTGTAATAGGTTTTTCAATTTCTCATCTCTATCTCCAGTGCGCACCCGATCGTTATTGACGGTATCGATTTGATTTGATTTGATTTATTTTTTTTTATTACTTTATATTGTTGAAAAAAAAACCATTTTACTGAACTCAGTTTCAAAATTAATTTGCTATTGTCGAAATGAAATCCGAAATTAGCATCTTGATTAACATTTTAAATTTTTAACAGGTATGGAGTTAGGTGAAGGTTGGAAAAAAACACATTTTACTGAACTCAGTTTGGAAATTAATTTGGTATTGTTTATGATGTATGTAGTTCTATATTTTAGTAAATTTATGCAGTTAGTGAGAGATTAGATCCAATCCTAGCTCAAATCCCTAGCTCATGTTATTTGTTGTTGTTGTTGTTGTCGACGACTATTGTTGTTGTCGACGACGATCGTCCTCGTTTATATAAAACCATCATCAGTAAAGATTAGATCTTTATGGGTATTACTCCATTATTGAATCCAAACTTTGAGTAGATGTTATGAGGGTTTCTTACTGTTGTCTGTAGGTTATAACTATGAAGAATGATAATTTGGGATGCGCATTGGGATGCTTCTGATGGCTTCTCATGCTTCGGGCAAAAAATAATCAAGTATGCTAACACAACTGTTTCAACTCTTTTTCTTGTAGATAAGGAGGTTGAAAAAAGTGGAGATGAAGGCTTCTGATCTTGTATAACTCAAGTGCTACTATTTTTTTTTACCTTAACAATTTTCCATAATGTGTACAATCTCCTTCCTGTGAAGGGTTCAGATTCTGCTGATATTTTATGATGTTATCATGGTTTGTAAAGGCTTTTGATATGTTATAACTGTGAATAAATAATTTGGGGTGTGGATTGAGGTGTAATGATGGGTTCTCATGCTTTGGATAAAAAACTATCAGTATGTTGCCCCAAGCTTTTCAATAAATTTTGTTGATGTGCATGACGATACAATCGTGGAGATGATGGCATAAACTATGAAGTTGAAAATGTGTAAGCTCAGAACAACACAAACTGAAGATGAAGTTGAAAATGTGTAAGCTCAGAACAACACAAAGTGAACATGAAGATCAAAATGTGTAAGCTCAGAACAGCATAAAGTGAACATGAAGTTGAAAATGTGTATGCTCAGAACAACACAAAGTGAACATGAAGATGAAGTAACAAATTTTGTAAGCTCAGAACAAACAGAAACTGAGCATGAAGTATCAAAATTTGTTACCTCAGAACAAACAGAAACAGATAATGAAGTATCAAATTTTGTAAGCTCAGAACAAACAGAAACTGAGCATGAAGTATCAAAATTTGTTACCTCAGAACAAACAGAAACAGATAATGAAGTATCAAATTTTGTAAGCTCAGAACTAACAGAAACGGAGCATGTAGTGTCAAATTTTGTAAGCTCAGAACTAACACAAACAGAGCATGAAGTATCAAATTTTGTAAGCTCAGAACAAACACAAACAGAGCATGTAGTATCAAATTTTGTAAGCTCAGAACAAACAAAAACAGAGCATGTAGTATCAAATTTTGTAAGCTCAGAACAATAGAAACAGAGCATGAAGTGTGAAATTTTGTAAGCTCAGAAATAACACAAACAGAGCATGAAATATCAAATTTTGTACGCTCAGAACAAACACAAACAGAGCATGTACTATCAAATTTTGTAAGCTCAGAACAAACAGAAATACAGCATGAAGTATCAAATTTTGTACACTCAGAACAAACACAAATAGAGCATGTACTATCAAATTTTGTAAACTCAGAACAAACAGAAACACAGCATGAAGTATCAAATTTTGTTAACTCAGAACAAACAGAAAATGAACATGAAGCATCAAATTGTGTACGCACAGCTCAGAACAGCAGAAACTTAACATGAAATATCAAATTCTGTACGCTCAAGACAAACAGAAGCTGAACATGAAGTTTCAAATTTTGTAACCACAAACTAGTTGGAGAGTGTTATGAAGATTATAGAAAACAAATAAATACACAATTATAACCACAAACAAGTTGTATCTTTCAATTTCTACTATTTTCATTACAATCCATGCATGACCAACACACTAAAGAATTCCATTTGTCGGAGAGTGTTGTGAAGGTATCTCTGGTTCTCCACTAACGACCTTCTTGTTCTTCCTCTTGAATTCCTGCACAAACTGATTCATTAAATAAAAAAAATGCAAGCACGTATGTGCTATGTTCATTTACCAGTGTTTGGTAATTTTCAATACTGCAAAGGTTATATAGGATCAGAATATATCATCATCATCTCCACGATTGTCAATTTATACCAACCAAACAAAAACAAGTATCTTCATGCGTCTCTTTTATGTCCATCATCAGTTTGCAAAACATAACGATTAATTTAACAAATGTGCTATTTGGTATTCAAGAACATTAATTAACGATTTTGCCCCTTTTACCCCTCGACAAAGCCAAGATAAGCGGGATCAAAATAATGTGTGTGTGTATTCCCATATAGGGAAAGGATCCGTTGCACACTAGCCCAGTGTTCAATCCCGTGCGCACTAGCCTAGGACCGTCCGATCGTAATGATCCATCTTGATGCCCATCCAACGGTTTGCATTCATTCCCGCGGATCACTTAATGTGTGGGGGGTATAATCGGAATCCCCCCCCCCCACACTAAACCTATCTCCCTATCTGAGCCATTTGATCGCGATCATTCACGATCGAATAACTGAAAACTCCAGCTCCCAATAAGGATCTCAGCTTCCCAGCTCTTAATAGACTAACTATATATGAGTCAGGAAATTTAGCAACATTCAGTGAAGTGACAATCGTAAAGCTCAGATAGGATTATTTCATCACTAGTCACTCCTATTAATCATTAAATCATAGTGTGCAACTTCAGAAACATAATCCATCTCATCATCACTTATAACCAATTAGGGAAAATAGAGCTCAGATAGGATTAATTCATCACAAGTCACTCCTACAAATCATTAAATAAATGATTTATAGTGTGCAACTTCATAAACATAATCTATCTCATCATCACTTTTAAAACTAGAATCCAAGTTATCCAACGAGAAAGCAAACTCACAATCACATGAATGTAACAAACTATTTGGGGAATCGAATACTTCCCTAACATATTGTAGCTGATCCTCTTGTTCCACACACTATTCTTGAGATGCAAACATTACCTGACAAATTAATTAACAATAAAGAGTTTGAACAAGTGAATGGAAATTAATTAATGAACAATTGTAATAAAGTTATTGATTTGATGTTCAAAAATGAAATACAAAGAAGAGAAGTAATCTCACCATGTTCTTGAGAATGCACCCTGAGAGTAAGTTCTTGAAATGAACTTTCTATTCTAAAAAGGTAACAACATGGAGCATCCTTTCCTAAGAACTAAGAATACATTAGGATTGCAGTTAGTTCTATATTTTACTAAAATATAGAACTACATATTCATAGGAAATACTTGACAAACATACCTTCAATAACCATGGACAATCAGAATTTCGGATTTTATCATAAACAATACCAAATTAATTTCCAAACTGAGTTCAGTAAATTGTGTTTTTTTTCCAACATTATCAAGTTTAAAAAAAAAAATAAACCTTCATTGACGATGACGAATTGAGGAGAAAGAGATGAGAAATTGAAAATCCCATTACAAGATCTGGATCGCGTCACGAGGAGGAAGAAATTGATAGGGTCGACGGGTCTCCCTAACTCAAATTTGGGGGTAGGGTTTTCAAATTGCCTCTTGAAAATGACCAAGAACAGTCGAAGGGAGCGTCGGAGAGGGAGGGAGTAGATGGAGAGATCTTTCGCAGATAACGTTCAAGAGGAAGGGGGGAGATGATTTGGGGGCTAGGGTTTTTCCAATCGAAGGCAGGGAAGGGGATGAGCGGGAGAGAGAGGGAATGTTGCAGATAGGGAGATAGGTTTAGTGTGGAGGGGGGGAATTCCGATTATACCCCCCCCCCCCCCCCCATTATGTGACCCAACGGAATGAATGCAAACCGTTGGATGCTCATCAAGATGGATCATGACGATCGGACGGTCCACAACGAGTGTGCACGGGATTGAACATTAAGCTAGTGTGCAACGGATCCTTTCCCTATATATATATATAGTCTTCTTCCGTTGCAAACGGGTCTGTGTGCACAGACCCGTGCGAACTTTGATCTGGACCGTTGGATCTTTGATCCAACGGTCCATATATTTTTATTAAAAATTGCCATAACCCGTCGTTGGGAAGGACGAGTTAAGGCTAAATTTTATATTTAAAAAATAGCCTTAACCCGTTCTTACCAATAACGGGTTAAGGCAATCTATATTCATTTGTATCTGCATTCAGATCGTCTTCTTCGACGATTCTCTCTCTCGCTCTTTCTTCTTTCTTCGACGAACCAACTTCGAAAAAAACCCTAATCCTTCGTCTAAACCCAAATTAGCCCTCCTCTGTCCGCTCTTCCTCCTCTCTCCCAATATCTACTCCAAAGTTTGAAACCCTACTCTCTCATCCCCTCTTCGAAACGAAATCGAAACCCTAGTTCTCCTCCAAATTGATTCTTTGGCTTCATTTGGACCTATTTTGTAAGGTATAGACTATTTCTTTACCTCAGTAATCTATATTTGTGTTTATTTTTGAATTTGTGTATACTAAATTATTTAGTAAGTGGGGAAAAATTTATTTACCTTAGTAGATTTTAGATGTAGAATTGGGTTGACTTTAAGCATATTCAATTGCCAAATTTTTTTGCTTGCGTTAGTAATTTGTAGAACTAGAACTGTATATACGAAATTAGTTAGAAACTTTTCAGTGCGGTTATGGTTGAAAACCCTACAAACGATCTCCAAAAAATACGAAACTTTGAGAGTAGGTTGGTCTCACGTAGTACAAGCCACCCCAAGTTGTAGAAATGAGTTTCGACTCACGGTTAGAGAGATACGGCCGCATATCGCTTTCGGTTGAAAAAAAACCAAGTAAAGCTGTACACGGCCGTATCTCGCTAACCGTGACTCGAAACTCGCTTCTACAAATTCGGGTGGCTTGCGCTACGTGAATTCGACCTAGTCGGAAAGTTTTATAATTTTCGGATGCCGTTTGTGCGGTTTTCTCAAGTTTATCGCAATATAAGTGTAACGCCCCGAATCCCAAATACACTGAATTCGAGATGTTCTACAGGATCTTTTCGCTTCCTTTAGTACAATTTTACAAGGAAATTTGAACTTTTCGCTTTACATCAGAGTTTACATCAATATTACACTTTACATTGCACAGCGGAAGTAAAATTTACAACAATGAAACAAATATACAACAACATTGAGTAATCTTTAAGCATTTGTTCCTCTTTAATCTTTATCAAGCCATTTACTTGCATATAAGACTGTGGGTACATCAGTTTATTCAACCGACGATCATTATACACGGCCATCCTCTCTATGCCAGAAATAGTATAACTTATTTTTCATATTTAGCAAACACAAACTTGTCACATTTCAAACTAAAAGGACTACCCTATTGATGTCGTGTTGTGATTGTGCACTTAGTCCTTAATGCAGTTATTTATATTACATGACACTAATGCGCACTTGTTCGGATTCTATGCATCCCATACTACATAGGTCCGAGGGCATGCCCTTAATCGTTCTTCATCTTTGTAGGGTTCAATCCCTCGCCATGACTTAATCTACTACTGTAATTACGGTAGGTATCTTAGATGTTCTATGATCTACGAGCCCATGTCCAGACAGCCTGGAGGGGAATCCCACGCACTGACACGACGCATCGAGCAGGCAACCTATGGACAATTCAGCCTCCGCCATGGAACAATGGTCCCACCCATAGCCACTCAAACATCCCACAAGCGTCGCCACCGGGACGATAATTCTGAAGTAGTGCCCACGCCATGTCTTGACGCATCAAGCAGGCAGCCTGTGGATCACTCTCACACCACTAATCCGATGGCCCTCATACTCGTGTTTTTCTCCTACTTTCATCACGTCTTCACTATGTACTAATCCTTAGTTTTTATCAAAATCATGAACAAAAATCAAATCTCTAGAGTTAGCCTCTCCACTAAACCGGACTTATTCATTCATTCAAACACGACCAACCTTGGTCTTTCTTTCAAATTTTCATTTCATTTATCTCCAAATGCCGGGGGAGACTTAGCTACTCTTTTTGTTTCAATTTTCAATTTCCAATTTCCAATATGAGCATTCCCAACTCATAAATTTCCATATTGAGTCATCATACTCAAAAGTAATTCTCTTTTCAAATCATGATTTCTAAATCGTTCAAATAGTCCATAACTATACATGAAATTCATATGCTTTATCAATTATCACTTTCACCTTGAAATTTACATCACTAACGAATATCCACATTTCACATTTTTCACACTATTCTCAAATGAGAACAATTCACATCACAACAATAAAATTTCTTCCTTTACTACATTAATCTTCTAATCCTTCATTTCAAATTCTTTTTGCAAGATATAATTTTCACAAAGTATACATATAGAACCATAGTTCTATTATGCATTTTAGTCTCAAATCATAGTGTACTTCATGCAAATAATTTCCAAATTATTTTTATAAAGTCCCATATATTTTTAGGAGAATAGTCATATTTTTTCCATAATTTTTGGACAATTAAAAACCCCCAAAAAATTGATTTTTCAATCTTGCCGAGGGCAAGATTCGAACCCAGCACCCCAGAGACACAGCCAAAAGCACAGACCACTAGGCCAATGTGCTAAGCGGTATAAAGGAGCGCTGAGAGTATTAAATACTCTCGGCCTCTGATTTCTATATACTACAAAAATTTGTGAAACAAAAGTGCGCCACGGGGATTCGAACCGGCCTTCACAGGGAACCCAACGCACGCTCTGACCACTTGAGCTACGTGCTCAGGTTGTCAGAGTACAACTTAAATTCCTTTTGAACCAATTTCCTCTGTTGTTAAAATGTTTCGATGTTCAACTAGTCCTCATTTCATTTTGCTTTCATGAAAATTACTGTAGAATTCCAGATTAATTATTTCTTGTCTAATTTACATATCAGTATGAAAAAAAATAATTTTTCCAACAATTAAAACATATTTTCATACAATTGATTCGAATTCTACATGATAATCACCACCTTCTTTATTTCGACATCTATTAACAACTAATATCATTAATCCCTTTGTTAGCAACTGAGGATTAATTCTCTGTTTTTAACCCTTTATCATACATACAAATCTATAACTTAATTCATTTATTTCAATATCACACAATGATCCATTTATTCACAAGAAGTAGCATTACCAATCTACTAACTTGTGTATATAATTTGTGATGTAGATAATGAGACATTCTTTAACAAACCATGGTTATAATTAATCCATACAAACTTAGATTTTTACTAATCAAATCACATACAATTTGCACACCCACATTCCAATCAATTCATAGGTCAATGTCCAATTAAAAGTGTACTCTTATTAATATTTTTCATGCCTCATTCATTCAATTTAATCTAGCATGCATCCCTAATTAGAATATAGAAAATTTACCCACCTTGTATGGAGAGAAAAATTCACTAGCAATCCCTAAACAAATGTCCTTTGCGACGAAATGCTCCTCCTTGAACACGTGCACCCAAGCCTCCAAGCACACCTCACCGAATGCTCCCTCTTCTTGATGCCGGCCTCCCCTTGATGTTGCAAGCATAAGATCCCACACACTCTCAATCTTTTAACTCACAAAATACTAATAGATAATATAATTTAGACTATAGATTTGGAAGAGAATAATTTTACACAAGAATAACTAGCCAGGGGGGGGGGGTATTTATACTAAAAATCAAAGAGAATGGAGGGCTAGGATCAATTGGTTGGTTGTAAGATGGAGGGTCAAGATGAAAGTAGGAGTTGCAATAACTATCCACAACCTAGTAACCACCACACCATGATCACCATTACAAATTTTAGTTTCCCTCCAAAAGACCACAACCGGCCATGGGAAGTGCATTTTGCACGTGTACGTGTAGTGCACGTGCATGCAACTAGGCCCAAAAATTGTACATTAAATTTTTGTATAAAAATAAAATAGTCTTTAAATTGTATTCTACATGACAAGTTGTATAAAAATAGATTAATCCATGAGCTTTAGTTTATGGGCCAAAAATACTTATTATAAAAATAATAAATTTAATTAACTTTGGGCTTTTAAAAGAAAAGGCTTTTTGTCCAATTGAAAGAAGGCTTTTGTATAAAATAATTAAAAGCACATATTTAAATATCTATACTCATCTTGATGAAAATATTTACCAAAAATATTGCACGTGCACACTACGTGCAAAATAAATATTTTTTCATTAAATGAAAAATCAGGGCATTACAATAAGTTTGTGACTTAGAATTTTTTAAGTGCGGTTAGATTAGAAAACCCTTCAAACCACCTCAAAAAAATTTGAAACTTTGCGAGTAGTATGATCTCATGTCGCACAAGCAACCAGAACTTATATAAGTCAATTTCGACTCACGGTTAGAGAGATACGGCCGTGTATCGCTTTCGGTTGAAAAAAACCCAAATAAAGTGATACACGGCCGTATCTCTCGAACCGTTAGTCGAAACTGACTTGTACAAGTTGTGGTGGCTTGCGCTACGTGAATTCAAGTAAGGTGCAAAGTTTTATTAATTTTGGATGCCGTTTGTGTAGTTTTGTCACGTTCCTCGCATTAGAAGTTAGTGACTTAGAATTTTGTAAATGCGGTTAGATTAGAAAATCCTTCAAACGACCTCCAAAAAATACAAAATTTTGCGAGTAGGATGATCTCATATAGCATAAGCAACCCCAATTTGTAAAAGTGAGTTTCGATTAACGGTCCGAGAGATACAGTCGTGTGTCGTTTTTGGTTATAAAAACACCAAATAGAGCAGTTTAGTACCCCTAACTGTTCTTCTTTTCACGGTTTCTTAGGTATGGACAGTTTTGAATAAAGTTATGTTGCCAGAGAGAAATTTGTTCGTGCACAAGAAATTGGCGAGTTTCTTCCTCATGTTGACGAGCACCTAAAACCGAAGATTGGTATGACATTTCCCACTCTAGAGGAAGCGGAAAAATTTTATTCATCATATTGCAAATGTGTGGGATTTTCTATGCGTAAGGGTGGAAATAAATACAAGAAAAACCATGTAGTGGATAAATCATATGTTTGTAATAAATCCGGGGAGTCACCGAATAATCGTAATGAAGCTAGATGAGGAACAACTTCTAGAACGGGTTGCAAAGCTTTCGTTCGTGTCAAACTAAATCCACAATGTAATTCACAAAGTAATTCGTGGATTCTTTATTCATTAAATGAAGCACACAATCATGAATTTACTTCACCTAGTAGACGTCACTTGCTATCGCGAAACCGTGAATTGACAAAGACAGATAAAAAAGTAATTGGTCAACTTACCGAAGCTAATGTCCCTGTATGCAAACAAATGCTATTCTTGGAAGGTGCAAGTGGAGGTAATGAGAAAATTGATTTCACTGAAATCGATGTCAGAAATCTCAGGAGAGACGAGATGGAAGGTTTAAAAGGGCACGAAGGGCAAATGCTACTTGAGTTCTTTGAATCCAGAAAGGAGACCGATCCTTTATTCTATTTTGATTACCAATGTGATCCCGAAGGGCGATTGTCACATTGTATCTGGGTAGATAGTATCGCTGGAAAGAATTATAAAGTATTCGGGGATGTTCTTTGCTTTGATGCTACCTACAACACAAACTGATACGGGATGTTGTTCGTACCATTTGTTGGATTTAACCATCATTGGCAATCAATATTTCTAGATTGTGGGTTCATTCCAAATGAGAAGGCATCCTCATTTGAGTGGTTCTTTGAAAAGTGGCGATGAGCAATGACTCACGATCCGATGAACATCGTGACAGATGAGGATCATGGAATAACTTCTACAGTTTCTAAAGTTTTTCCAATCACGTCACATAGATATTGCATTTGGTATATTTTGGATAAGTTACCGCACGAAGTGCGCATGCTGAATAATGTTGACGAGTTCAGGGATGCTTTGAAGACTATCATTTATACGGCGGAATTTAAAACAGAATTTGAACAGAAGTGGAAAATTTTGATTTTCCAGTACAAACTTAAGAATAGCAAATGGTTAAAGGAAAAATTTGAGATCCGCGAGAAATGGGCTCCTGTGCACGCAAGAGACTCATTTTGGGTCGGCATGTTGAGTACCCAACGTAGCGAATCGCTACATTCATCCTTGAAGCACCATACTCATAAGAAGTACTCATTACATGAATTTGCCGTCATCTTTGACTAGTCTTAGTAAAACAAAGACACGATGAACTTAAAGAAACACATCGTAATCGCGAGGAGATGCCAAAATTGAAGACCGAATGGGCATTGGAGTCACAAATGGCGAGAAGATACACACTTAAGATTTTCTACAAATTCCAACAAGAAGTTGTAAAAAGCTTATTACTTAATATGAGTTTAATTGCGAGTATGGATACACCGGATAGTGCAGCTTATTCTGTAACAGTTTGTAAAAATTCAGAACCGGAGAGAGTTATTTCTTATTGTAAAATCACTCAAATTGCTAAATGCCTTTGTGCCATGTACATCTTCGTAGGCATTTCCTGTAAACATCTATTGGCAGTTATTTGGTTCACACACCGCACTACCCGAGCAATATATTTGTAGGCGATGGACCAGGAATCAACTGAGAAGAAGCAGTATACCGGTTCCCAATAGTATGGACGACAATTTTGCCTCTCGTTATTGTGAACTGACTATGCACTCAAGACATTTGGTCGATCTTGGTTGTTCTTCAGGGTGAGGGTACAAGTACATGCTCGACCACATGCTCAAGGGAATCGAAGGCTTTGCTAACATTGAATCAGGAAATAGCACACCATACGAAGGTAGCGCACAACCTGAGAGTGGTGAACATGCACATGCACATGCACATGTAGGTGACCCCGTGCAGTGCACCACAAAGGGGAGGCCTAAAGGGAAAAGGTTGAAGTCTATAAGAGAAGGCCAAAAAACGAAGAGGCCAAGACTTTGCAGGATATGCCTTCGTGTCGTTGGTCACGATTCACGAAATTGCCCAAAAAATATTGTAAGGTAATATATCAGAGACTAAGTATTTGTTATTGTACTCAATGAATCTAAACTTGTTGTAGTCAATACTAACCCATTCTTCTTCCTTATTTAGTGGATCGGTAGGGTATGAAGAAGGTCTAAATGCTGGGGAGAGTGATGATGATGCAGGTGAAGGTTCGTGCTAAAGGGTTTTTCATGTTATGTATGTCATATCAAACCTTCAAGATAAACACCGAATAATTGCTTATTTTTTTATTTTGATGTGCAGATAATTATTAATTTCGACTCGATTATTAACTCATTTTTTTTTGTGTAGGTCCGGAATGAAACAAAATCGCACCCATGGAAAGAATCAATGCGTTGAAAAATTCCTTACTTTTGATTGTATATATGTGGTTAATTGAACGTATCCATATAGTGCAATTAAATTACTGGTGTATTTAATCAGAGTGTACTCTCTGTATGTGTGCATTTTGTGTATTTGTGAACTACATATGTTGATGTGGGTTTTCATGTTGTATTTGGGTAGCGAATGTTTATTTCGGTTGCAATTTGTGAATTTTGAAGATGTGTGCAATTTGTGCAACCCGAACTATTTGTAATTTTTTTTGGTAATCGAATTATTTTGGATGCTGATGTGTACAGATTTACTAGTTGTGTTGTAGATTGTGTATTTGTGGATGATATATCTATATTGTGGAAAATTGTGAAAATTTATGCAAACTTACAATTTGAATAATAATTAATGCAAAAATTGACTAAACCTAGGGCGTTGTTGGGGATAACGGGTTACAATAACTTAACCCGTTATTGAGAGAACGGGTTAAGTAGATTGATATTGGCAGGACTTCATAACCTACTGACCAAGTATTGATTAAGTATTGCCAATTTCTCTCTACTAAATTCGTTATTGGGGATAATGGGTTAAGATCACTTAACCCGTTATCTCCAATAACGGGTTAAGGAGATAGATATTGGCATTTCTTAATCAATACTTGGTCTGTAGGGGATGAAGTCCTGCGATTATCTCTCCACTTAACCCGTTATTGGCGATGACGGGTTAAGATCACCTAATCTGTCATCGTTAATAACGGGTTAAGTAGAGAATTTTTTACAGAACTTTCGTCTGTGTAGGCTATATCTGCTTTTGTTGATACATATACAAATTTGTTCATTCACATCAATCTTGAGATACTTATAGTTTTGCAGTGCCTTCGCCTTTGTGGTATAACTCTTCAAATTTTCAAGATAAAGTTCGGAGAATATAGGGATACAGGTTATATCTTTTAACAGTTTTGTACAACAAATATTACAAACTGGCAAAAACATGATATTTGAAGATACATAGAATGCATACATAACTCAAGCGAATTGATATTACAAAGTCATTCTTTGACACTTTCATCAAAAGTTGAAATTAATTTAGTATACAAGTACATGCTGGATTTCTTCTCAAAGAGGTAGAAAGGACTGCCGACTCTGCCTTTTTTTGAATGCATAAGTAGCAGTTATCCCCCCTGCTTACAATTTAGTTCACTATAATTACACAGAGGTAACAATTCTCCGATTCGTGGGATAGAGTAGTAGTGGGTGTAACCGTATATTCAAAGTACTTGACAACTTCTTGACACGCACTCCTCATATTCGTCCTATTTGTTGCACGATTGTGAGGTGTGTATGCCAAGAAATTGAAAAGTACCATCAATACATTGTGACACCCACCACTACCCCATCCTACGAAACCAGAGAATTGTTACACTCTGTGTAACAATAGAGAACCAATGTGTATGAAATGAGAAGAATTGCTACTTATGCATACACTCTAAAAGTTCCACAAGATTGGGAAGAAGAGGTGTGAACTTCCTGCAAATCCAAAAAAGTTCAAAGATTGCATTAGATTCAGTTCGCTTTAGAGCGCAGAGTCATCAGATCCAATTAATTGGCCATCAAGAAATGGATCTGATCACATGTAGTAGAACAAGTTCATTATGGAAAAATTAGGATAGAGATGAAGAAGGAGAATTAATGGGATAGCTGCGTGACGTTAGTACAACGCAAGACTAGGCACATTTGTAATGTAGCTCGGAGTAATGTAGCTTGAATCATCTGGTTCTTCTTTTATATCCTCGGTCCTTGTGCTTTTTCCCCACATGTAGCCTATATATGGGAAAAATCACATGTAGATCCCCACATGTAGCCTATATATGGGAAAAACCATATGTATATCCCCACATGCATGTACAAGAAGACCAATACGGATGTGGAATCTCGTCGTGAAGTAATTGTGTGCAGTTATTGGAAACACTGTGATGATGATGATATCCCTATTGGAAAAGCCTATGTTCGCTTTAGAGCGCTACGCCATCAGATCCAATTACTTGGCCATCAAGAACTGGATCGATTATTTACGGAAAAACCGGTCAAAATAGGGACCATCATGTATTAGGAAACCATAACAGAAAAAGTATTGGAAAAGCCTAACCCTTTTTTTGTAAAAGCAAGTTAACTATTTGTACTACAAGTTAGGATTATTGCCATGTTGTATATGTGGTTCCACATGTTGCAAAGTGAAATCTAAATGTGAGGATCTACAAATATTAACCTAATTAATCAAAACAAAAAACAAACACTCACTACTAACCCTTAGCCCTACCTTACCCTAACTCTAGCTTACCCTAACCCTTACCCTACACTAACCCTATCTTAACCTAACCCTTACCCTAGGTTAGTTATCATATTTTATTTTTTGAACTTTTACACCACCTATAATGTTAACGAATTTATAGTGGTTAGTAACGTGGCAATAAATGGAAATTAATAAAAATATAAACATTTATGGGCATATTAATGTCACTTTGCAGAGTTCAGGAGACAATGCTCGCAAAGAGTGAAGAAAAATTTGTAGAAAGCATAAAAATACCTTTCTACTTTACCCGTTATTGTGAATAACGGGTTAAGATCACTTAACCCATTATTCACAATAATGGGTTAAGTATGAATATTTTGGCAGAATTTTATCATCTACAGAGCTGAGTCGAAAATTCTTCGGCCAATATATGTCTACTTAACCCGTCATTGTGGATAACGGGTTAAGTGATCTTAACCCGTTATTCACAACAACGAGTTAAGTAGAGATATTTTGCCAGAACTTTATCATCTACAGACCTGAAATTAAAAATCTCATGCCATTATATGTCTACTTAACCCGTCATGTCGATAATGGGTTAGGTGATGTTAACCCGTTATTCACAATAACGGGTTAAGTAGAGATATTTTGGCAGAACTTTATCATCTACAGACCTCAGATAAAAAATCTTCGGCCAATATATGTCTACTTAACCCGTTATTGTCGATGACGGGTTAGGTGTAGGTAACCCGTCATCACCAATGACGGGTTAGGTAGAGATATTTTGGAAGAAAATCAGTATAGGTGTCTTGGTGAAAATACAACCTCACAACAACAATTCATAGCACAAGAATTGAGAAACTCAGTTCACAACAATACAACAACATATATATATCATACCACAACAACTCAGAAATCCATGTTCGCAATAATATATATGTTAACACATAAAATAGGACATTCATTAGCAAATACTAATCTCAACAATTCGTTCAACTTCATTTCTGTGTTTTTTTCAACTACCTATTACAAGACATTCACTACAAAAAAAATCATCTCAACAATGAAGTCCTGTACATGGATCAATTCAGCTATCTTCATGGTTGACTTCCGTGGATGCCCGGTATTTATCTACAATATTTACAAACATAGAAACAAACAGTAGTTTTTAGTTATTTGAACTGAATAAAATCAAAAACCAAACAATAAAATACCACTAACCAACCTATTGTTAGATACTACCTTTTACGACCACGCGGTTTGTGACCACTTGGTGTAAATTGATCGGGTGGGTTCCTCTTTCGTTGGGGATTCTGTCGTCTACCTTCGGTTTCGGGAGATTGAGGGTCATCTTCCCATTGCTCTTCCTCATCTTCTTCAGGTGGTTGTTGTTGTTGAACCTGTTGCGGCTCGGTGATGCGAATTCCCGACCTAGTCACAGTTTGTTTTCACCGAGGAAGTGGCACGTTGGATTTTAAATATGCATCAAGTTGTAGACCTTCACCGACCTCTTCGAGACTATGGCGGCGCAGCTTTAGAATCTCCCGCATGATTTCTTTAACGTTCTCGGGTACCTTACTCTTCAAGACACGAGTAGCTCCCCGAACGGTCTCCCATGTGTTTTCAATCTACATGAGGTTGAAAATTTCAATTTAAACAACATGTATAATAATTTATCATTCTATCCTTATATCTTAACAATACATGCATACTAAATGTATGAAATTGCGTAAAAATGTACTAACCAAGTTCCGATACGTCGACGCCTTTGGTTGATACATCGGCTGGGAAGAGGAATATGCGGGGGCTGGTTCTTCCTCGGTAGGGGGAATCGGAATTTGCACACCGGCTGATGGAGAAACATACAACCGTGTAATGCGCCTGTACCACGTCATGTATACATGCTGGAACAAGCCATCGAACGGTATAGCGAAAGTAAGCATATTCGGTGTCATCTGATACAACATGGTGTTCCAGTTTGCCACATGGACTCGACCGGTTCCTTTCACCTCGTGTAATTTTTTATCATAAGACCGGACTTCAGGAATCTTCTGCTGATATCCGAATTGCCGCATTACTCTGTTCGGGTACTGGAACTTAACAACAGAAAAATTGACTAGTGGTGCAGCCGTCAACCAAAGGGCACTGGCCAAACAAACCGGTGGAACCCGTTCAACCTTGCGGGCGAGTATGGTTCCCAATTGACGAACTCGTCCTGCAAGTTATCTAACTCATCTCTATAATAGATCAGTGATTGCTGTGGGTTATCGATCCAGGTGCGCCGCCCCGCCCAATATATCCCTAAAGGGGGTAACAACTCTGCAGCTGGTGGGTCGACCAACCAAGCCGGCGTTGGTTCAATTATACGGGAATGTCCGATGTGGACGCGTTCCCAACTCCAGATCTGCAAAAGAACCATCGGGCCACCCATTTGTACGACACCTAATGTAATACCCTAAATTTCCTTTTTAATAAAATATTGACTTTCACGTGTTGTGCACGTGAAAATTTCATATGTATATTATTTATTTATTTTTATATACAAAATCTCTTTGATAGTATGGACAATTATTTTTCCTTTCCTTTATTTTCCTAAAAAACTTAATTTTCTAAAAAAGCCTAAAACACTAATTAATTGTTTTAGTCCACTTTAATTTATTACTATTTTGTTATTTGGCCCACAACCTAAGCCTACAAATTTAATAAATTAATTAAATGGCCACACTTGTCATGAAGAGACAAAATGTGAACAATTTAATTTATTAAAATTGTACAACTTAAGAATGGGGGGTACTAGGATAGCACGTGCATGCAATACAGTGTGCATTGCACACCTTTTAGTGGGCCGGTTTTGAGAGAGGGGGAGAGATAGGAGTAGTGTGGAGGTAGTTATCTCATCATGGGTAGTTGCTACAACTCCCTAGTTCATCCTAGCCCTTAATCTCTAACTAGTTAATATAATCCTAGCCATTCAATCCATCCAAAATTGAGTATAAATACCCCATAGTTTCTTCTCATCTTGGTACAATAGAAACATTCGTTAAAGAGAGAAAAGATTAGAGAGAGAAAAGATTGAGTAGTTTGAGTGTTCCCTTGGAGGCCGGCTATTCACCCCAACTTGAAGCTTCGGTTTTGGCAAGGAGCAAGGAGGAGGACGCGTGCATCTCAATCTAGGAAGCTCTAAGGGATTTCTCTTTGTTTCTTCAAAAAGGTGGGTGTTTCTCATGACTTCTAGAATAGAACTCATGCTAGGGCTGAGAATTGAATTATGTGTGTTAGATTGATTGAATGATTGTCCCATGCTATATACATCATGTGAAAACTTGAATGAATGGAAAAAAGAACTAAAGGCATCTTGAGAAATTGGGAAATTAGCTGTACAGTCGACCGAATCATGTCGACAGTCGGCTGGTCTTAGAGGATAAAAGTTACCTTGTTAAGTTTCATACAAATTATGCATGAATAGATAAGCGAAATTATTGCTCTTGACATTGCTACGATTTGAATGAAAATGAAACATAAGTGTGATTGCAGGAAACGAATGAAATGCTATGATTAATGTTATGTTATTTTGATTGTAATCTAGCATGCTAAATTGGAGTTAATATTCATCTCTGTAGAAAAATAATGAGTAAGAAGAAAAAAAATATGTGGTTAGAAATCGTGGTTGTGTGAAAAACACGAGTTGTGAGAATCTCTACATTAAATCGTAAACCATGCGTGTAATAATGGTAGTCAAATAAAGTTGCATGTTAGTGTTGGTAAATGAACATATTTTAGTTAAACTGAAATGCTGTGTACTAATCGAAAGGGAAGAAGAAACGTTTCTGTACTTCCATTTTTATTACTGACCAGTCGACCGAATAGGTATAAGTAGTCGACTGACCTGAATATCAAAACTTTCTGAGTTTAGAACCCTGCAGAACAGCCGACTGGTCTGAGTAACAGTCGACTGTCCTGATCCTTTTTGAATTTTAAATCTTTTCGGAATAGCCGACTGGTCTGAGTAACAGTCGACTGTCCTGATCCTTTTTGAATTTTAAATCTTTTTGGAACAGCCGACTGGTCGTGTTAGCAGTCGACTATCCCGAGCATTTTCTTGAATATTTTCTTTAGCTGAACAGTCGACTGGCTATGTTTTGAGTCGACTGTCCAGATTATTCTGGCATCTCAGATTTTAAATTCCGTCCCGTGACAAAAATAAACACATATATGTATTGCTTGAAAAAGATTTTTGATAATGGAGATTGTATGTGACGGATTAGAAAAGTGAATTATATTTACCTTTGCATGAAATCGCATATGAAGTGAAGTAAATTATTCTGTTGAATTTATGAAAGGTTTTATGATTATGAATGCTATGAACATGAAAAGGAAAATCTGATGTAATCATGGAAAAATGAACTTATGAGCTTGAAAGGCTCAATTCTTGTGAAATTGTGAATTGAAATTGAGAACTAGAGTGTACCTAAGCCTCATACCAACATTGGAAAGAAATGAATTGAAATGAAATTTGAAATGAAAAGACCAAGATTTGGGTCATGTTGAATAAAGAATTAAGACCGGTATAGTGGAAAGGCTAACTCTAGAGAATTGATTTTGTTCATGATTCTAACGAACTAAGGACTAGATACATAGTGAAGATGTGATGAAAGTAAGAGAAAAACACGAGTATGAGGGCCATCGGATTGGCGGTGTGATAATGATTCATAGACTGCCTGCTTGATGCGTCATGACATGGCGTGAGCACTACTCCAGAATTATCGTCCCGGTGGCGACGCTTGTGGGGTGTTTTGGTGACTACGGGTGGTGCCATTGCTCCATGGCAGAGGCTGAATTGTCCATAGTCTGCCTGCTTGATGCGTCATATCAGTGCATGGGATTCCCCTCCAGACTGCCTGGGCATGGGCTCGTAGATCATAAGACATCTACGATACTTACCGTAGTTACCGTAGTAGTTTAAGTCATGGCGAGGGATTGAACCTTATAAGATGAAGTACGATTAAGGGCTTGCCCTCGGACCTATGTAGTATGGGATGCATAAAATCCGAACAAGTGCGCATTAGTGTCGTATAACATAACAACTGCATTAAGGACTAAGTGCACAGCACGACACGACATCAATAGGATAGTCCCTTTAGCTCTGTTTTGTGAATAAGTTTGTGATTTTGTTAAGAAATGAGAATCGTTATACTGTTTCCGGCATAGAGAGGATGGTCGCGTATAATTTTCATCGGTTGAATAAACTGACGTACCCACAGTTTTGTATGCAGGGAAAATGGCCCGATAAAGATTAAAGGAGAACTGATACTTAAAGATTATTCAAATATTGTTGTATTTTTATATAATAATGTTGTAATTTGCTTCCGCTGTGAATTGTAAAATGTAAAGATTCCATGTAACTCTGATGTAAAGTGAAAAATTTTAAATTCCTTATAAAATTGTACGAAAGAAGCGTAAAGATCCTGTGGAATCTCGAATTCAGTTGTATTTGGAATTCGGGGTGTTACACCTAATGCACATGAGCACATATTCCTATTTAGAGATGCCAATGCGGCACTTCCCCAACTGAAACGGCCGGCGAAAGCAAAATTTTCCAACAAGCGTAAATACATCAGTGGCATGCTCTTACAAGATGAGTTAGGGAAGATCACTCCCCTGATCATGCTGAAAATATACGCACGGGCATAGTAACGTATGGATTCATCGTCTGAATTCTCCGTCAAAAATTCGTCGAATTGATATTTCAACCAACTAAGTAGAAGTGATTTCCCATCGAAGATTTCAGTCCAGAATTCAGCTTCGGCCTTATTTTTCGCATTGTCTAAGGCTTGATCTAATAGATCGACATCAAAATCAGCAGGAGTATCTCTGATGATTTCTCTTTCAACGTCCCCTTTTTTTTGGATCAAGGACTCCTCAACATCGATACCGAGCAGATCACGAACAACTTCTACTCCATCAAAATCCATGTTTCCCGTCACGGCGACCCCATCTATTGGTAACCCAGTAATGATCGTTACATCTTGAAGAGTGACGGTCATCTCACCCACCGGTAGGTGGAAAGTGTGGGTCTCCGGCCTCCATCGTTCGACCAGAGCTGTTAGTAGAGGTCGGTCAAGCTTTACATCCCCCATAAAGCGAGCTCGGTAGAAATCGGCTTCAACTAAGAAGGGAGTGATACAGGGGTCGAATGGAAGAAGTTCGTGCTTTCGGAAGTTGCACTTCTTTGCGGATCCAGTCTACACGAATTCCGATCGGTGTCTGGATTGCAACGAAAGTAAGCTGGAGTCCACTGGTCCAGGAGGAGCAACGGATACCGAAGACAAGGAACCGGCCTCGGCAGGTGTAGACCCACCAACCTACACGAACAAAGAGAAATATTATTATTAATGAGACAATAAAACTCATATTCTTATTTAAAACTGATAATAATAATCAATCTTACCTCCATCATTGGTGCGCCACTAGAGCTACCAGAAGGGCTTCTCAGTCGCCTTGTTCTAGCCATTTATCTGTGAATGAAAAATTTAAGATTAGTTGATACGGGTTACATCCATTTACGTATCAGCAATAAACAAAGCAAAAATATGGCAAAAAATGCACAAAACACAACAAAAAATAGCAACACTATGAAATTTGGTCGAATTCAAGTAACACAAGCCACCCAAACTTGTAGAAGCGAGTTTCGAGTCACGGTTTGCGAGATACGGCCGCGTACCGCTTTACTTAGTTTTTTTCAACCGAAAGTGATACGCGGCCGTATCTCTCGAACCGTGAGTCGAAACTTAGTTCTACAAGTTGGGTTGGCTTCTCATAGGGGACACCAACCAACTCGCAAAGTTTCAAATTTTTTGGATATCGTTTGAAGGGTTTTCAACTCTAACCGCACTTACACAATTCTAAGTCAAAAACTTCTCATGCGAGGAACTTCAGAAAACCGCACAAACGACATCCAAAAATTATAAAACTTTTCAACTTTGTCGAATTCACGTAGCGCAAGCCACTCGAACTTGTAGAAGCAATTTTCAAGTCACGGTTTGCGAGATACGGCCGTATACCGCTTTACTTAGTTTTTTTCAACCGAAAGCGATACGCGGCCGTATCTTTCGAATCGTGAGTCAAAACTCACTTCTAAAAATTGGGTTGACTTCTCATAGGGGACACCAACCAACTAGCAATGTTTCAAATTTTTTAGATATTGTTTGAAGCGTTTTCAACTCAAACCGCACTTACAAAATTCTAAGTCAAAAACTTCTCATGCGAGGAACTTGAGAAAACCGCACAAACGACATCCAAAAATTATAAAACTTTCCGACTTGGTCGAATTCACCTAGCGCAAGCGATCCGAACTTGTAGAAGCGAGTTTCGAGTCACGGTTTGCGAGATACGGCCGTGTACCGCTTTACTTGGTTTTTTTCAACCAAAAGCGATACGCGGCCGTATCTCTCGAACCGCGAGTCGAAACTCACTTCTACAAGTTGGGTTGGATTCTCATAGGGGACACCAACCAACTCGCAAAGTTTCAAATTTTTTGAATATCGTTTGAAGGGTTTTCAACTCTAACTGCACTTACAAAATTCTAAGTCAAAAACTTCTCATGCGATGAACTTCAGAAAACAGCACAAACGACATCCGAAAATTATAAAACTTTCCGACTTGGTCGAATTCACGAAGCACAAGCCACCCGAACTTGTAGAAATGAGTTTCGAGTCACGGTTTGCGAGATACGGCCATGTACCGCTTTACTTGGTTTTTTCCAACCGAAAGCGATACGCGGCCGTATCTCTTGAACCGTGAGTCGAAACTCACTTCTACAACTTGGGGTGGATTGTACTACGTGAGACCAACCTACTCGCAAAGTTTCGTATTTTTTTACGGTCGTTTGCAGGGTTTTCAACCATAACCGCACTGAAAATTTTCTAACTAATTTCGTATATACAATTCTAGTTCTACAAATTACTAACGCAAACAAAAAAATTCGGCAATTGAATATTGTTAAAGTTAACCCAATTCCACATCTAAAATCTACTAAGGCAAATTAATTTTTCCCCACTTTCTAAATTATTTAGTATACACAAATTAAAAAATAAACACAAATATAGATTACTGAGGTCAAGAAATAGTCTATACCTTACAAAATAGGTCCAAATGAAGCCAAAGAATCAATTTGGAGGAGAACTAGGGTTTCGATTTCGTTTCGAAGAGGGGATGAGAGAGTAGGGTTTCAAACTTTGGAGTAGATATTGGGAGAGCGGAGGGGGAGTGGACGGAAGAGGGCTAATTTGGGTTTAGACGAAGGATTAGGGTTTTTTTCGTGTTGGGTTCGTCGAAGAAAGAAGAAAGAGCGAGAGAGAGAATCGTCGAGGAAGACGATCTGAATGCAGATCTAAATGAATTTAGATTGCCTTAACCCGTTCTTGGGAATGACGGGTTAAGGCTATTTTTTTAAAATAAAATTTAGCCTTAATCCGTTCTTCCCAACGACAGGTTAAGGCAAATTTTTATAAAAAAATATATGGGCTGTTGGATCAAAGATCCAACGGTCCAGATCAAAGTACGCACGGGTCTGTGCACACAGACTCGTTTGCAACGGAAGAAGACTCACATATATATAAGTCTTCTATTGCATTTGAAATAAATAAGAGAAGTCAGTGAAATTTTCTACACGAGCAATCAAAATAAGCATAAAAATCTAAAAAATTCTGAAATTTACAAACCTAGTCAAGAGAGAGGGAAAGAGAGGGGGGAGGGGGGAGGGGGGAGAGAGAAATCTGAAAAAGTCAAAGAGGGGAGAGAGATAGTAATAAAGTGAGAATGATTTTTGTTCTGAGGGGATTATTTTTTTTTATTTTTATTTTTATTTTTTTTTTTGGGGGGGGGGGGGGGAGTGTCTTTGGGGAGAGTGTGGGAGCCATTGATTTTTTTTAATTGAAGGTGAGACACTTGATAGTTTTTTTTTATAAATTGCCTTGTGATTTATTATATAGATCGGTGATGTTTTAAAGTTGTGATTTGTTCATGATTTGATGTAATTGTTGTGATGTTGGAAATTTGTGAGATGTTGGAAAACTTATATGTATCTTGATTGTTTTGAACTGTAAACAGGAAAACAACAATATCTTATATTCAGATATCAGTGTTTCAACTGCGGCCGCAATTCCCAAATTGAGGCTACAGTTGGGAACTACAATCCCAGTTCAATCCTACACATCGCCTTGATGGAAATTTCATATACACTTAAGCAACATGCATAAAACATTGATAACAATCTAAATCATGTTTCTATAGATCTATATCTTAATCATGTTACAAAAGTGCTTTAATATAAAATCCTAAATCATGAAACTATAGATCCTTCGCTAAATAAAAAGAAGAAGAATATTAAAAGCGGAGCACTAACCTGAAGTCACTGATGGAGAGTGTAGAAGGTTTGGATCTTCCTATATGATACGTACTTCTTTGAGAGGTCGTCTCTCTTTTCTCTTCTGTTGATGGGATGGCAGATAGAATAAAAAGATACGTATATATAGGGGACCACAATCCTAATGGATAATTATTGATTTCCAATTTTTCCCATCACAAAATTAGAATTTTACTTTATGGTTTCTACTCGTAATATATCACACTTTAAATGTAACACCCCGAATTCCAAATAAAACCGAATTCGAAGTTCCACAGGATCTTTATACTTCTCTTCGTACAATTTTACAAGAAATTAATTTTTTTTTATTACAACAGAGTTTACATCAATGCAGCGGAAATATAAATTACAACATTATACATGAATTGAATAATAACCTGAACATTTCTTCAAGCAGCTATCAATCTTTAGTCTTGTCATTCACTTTATCCTGCATAGAAACTATGGGTACGTCAGTTGCATACAACTCACGCTAGGATATAATACATCAATTTCTCTTACTTGGAAAACACATACTTGTCACAATAAACTAAGGGGGACTACCCTATTGATGTCGTGTGTGAATGTGCACTTAGTCCTTAATGCAGTTATTAATATTTACATGACACTAATGCGCACTTGTTCGGATTCTATGCATCCCATACTACATAGGTCCGAGGGCAATCCCTTAATCATTGTTCATCTTGTAGGGTTCAATCCCTCGCTATGACTTAAACTACTATAGTAACTACGGTAAGTATCCTAGATGTTCTATGAATTACGAGCCCATGTCTAGACAGCTTGGAGGGGAATCCCACGTCATGATATGACGCATCAACTAGACAACCTATGGACAATTCAGCCTCGATCATGGGATAATGGCACCACCCGTAGTCATCAAGCACCCCACAAACGTCGCCACCGGGACGATAATTCTGGAGGCGTGTTCACGTCATGACATGACGCATCATGTAGACTTCCTGTGAACACTCTCACACCGCCAATCCGATAGCCCTCATACTTGTATTTTTCTCTTACTTTCATCACATCTTCACTATGTATCTAAATCCTTAAGTAATTGATTCATGAATAAAAATCAACACTCTGGAATTTAGTGTTACCTCAACATCGGTCTTAAAATATCAATCATCATCCACGACCTAAACTTGGTCACAATTTATCACATTTCTCTTTTCAAAACTTTCATTCTTTCCGATGTGAGGACTTAGCTAAAATTATAGTCTAAATTCTTTTTTCATTTTCATTATACCTATTCACAGATTTCACAATTCATCATGTTTCCTTTCAATCAATTTTTCATGCACAACTTGCATATTCTTAAACAATCTCACATAAAATTCTACCCCATAATTTATAAGTCAAAATTTCATTTTGAGCTCTTCACAATTTTCTATGTTCAACAAAAAATATTCTCATCTTTATTACAAACAAATTATATTTTAAAGAAATTTTATTAATCACTTTTCCCAAAAATTTCTTCTAAACCTCATTATAATAAGTCAAAATGTTATAGAAATTTTTCCATAAAGTCTAGATATTTTTCTGATATTTCTAATAATTTTTCTCTATTTTTAAAATACTTAAAATCTCAAAATTATAATATTTTATCCAAAAAATAAATAAAAATTAGAAGTTGGCCGAAGCCAGGATCGAACCGAGCACAACAGGCCGCCCAACTACAGTAACACTTTTAATGCGCCACTGAAGACCAAAAAGTCCACAGCGACTTGCTATTCAAAGTGTGACTGAAATTACACCTAAATTTCAGTGTTCGGTTTTGAATACAAATCAGATTTAAAAAAAAAACAGTGTCTGCCGAGACTCGAACCCAATACCTCTGGCTCCGCTCGCTACAGTAACATTCTTAAAATGCACCCAATGACCAGTAGGTCCAAGTTACTCACCCGTAAATAAATTTGGTTAAAACACTTTTGTTTGTGACTGTACTGTTCCTAGACTATTTTATAAAACTCGATTTTTCCTTATTCGAATGGTTCTTATAAAAATTATATTTTCCTCAGTATAATTTCTAAAGAATAACAGTAGCTTGCATTTTTCATAATTTTCATGGAACTCATTTTTAACACAAAAACTCTTTCTCCTTTAGTTAGTTTAATACATAGATCAAAATAAACTCAGTTCGACATAAAAACATTTGTTTTTACAAAAAATTTCTTATTAACAATTTTCCTCATTCTCATTGAGTTTAAACACAAATTTTCTTTCTTTCATTCCTTATTAAAGATTTAATTGATCAATTTAGTTCTATTTCCCCAACTACATATTCTAAGAGACAGGTAGGCTAAATAAATCAAATTATCACATTACTACTTGTATAAGGTACATGAACACATTTTTATCACAATTTCAACTATTTAACATTTCATGCCAATTAATTTGAATACCATAATCTATCCATAATCACAATTTCCACATATTGTATCTTTCATTTCATGCATATACAAGTTTCACAACAAATCATAATTCACTCATTTTAGCATGCAAATAAACTACCAATTCATCATACACATATTCACATACACATTCTATTTATTCTACTACCTTTCCATGTATATTACTTTGGGGTTGTTTCCCTCTTAATCTCCTTAAACAAAGGCATGGCCATATTTTCTATTCATTTTTAACATGATAACAATGTCAATTCCTAGCATGATATCTAAGTAGAAGCTTGAGAAATCACGCACTGAAAATTGAAGAATTTTGATGTACTCAAATGAACTCCCATTAGAAGCTCTTAGAAACTCCGATTTGCATCCTCGAATCCTGCGCAACAAGAGCAACTCCCCAAGTCCATTTCGGCAACAGTGAAGCATCTTCATTTTCGGCAAGGCAAGACAAAACAACAACCCACTTCATTACCTTATCTATATACCTATCTATGCACTTCTTCATTTGTGTGTATATATATATATATATATATATATATATATATATATATATATATATATATATATAAAGGGGAGTATGTGGAGAAAAGCAACAGTGGGTTGCTGAATGGTGATCTTATTTCGGCAGAGATGAATAAATGGAGGATGAGAAATGTGTAGGGGTATAGGTGCATATATATATATTTTTTTGATATATCGGATAGAGCCGAAAGGCTCCAGCCATCAAAAAATATATTAAATAGCTCAGTTAATGTACAAATGATAAGAAAAGGAAAGTTTTACAAGATGTAAAACAATTAATAAGACAATCAAAAACCAATGCGATCTACGGCCGTAAAGGCAACAAAATTAAGAGCTATAACTACATGAGGTGGTTCCACAGAGAATGGCTCGAAGTGGTCTAGTCGGAGGAAGAGAGCTACGCCTGCCAGAAGAAGGGCAGCCAATGGGGTCTACCAGAGTCTTAATAGAGCTTTGCTAAAAAACGATTAGACACCTCCGGCCGCTTCCAAAAGCCACGGATGAATGTCCTGCTTGCTAACCTCACGCCTTGCAAGAACAACCCAGGAAACAAATAAGGGCCATCGAAGTAATCCAGAAGTAGCTCAAGCGCTTACATCCGTGGACAACAGCAGCAATAGAGATAGTGGTGAGAACAGCCAAGAGGATATAGTCCTCAGGATCAGTTCCCAGCGTTGCCTTCCTGAGGGAACTACTAGCCCACCCAACAACAATCATTTTCAGAAAATAATGGAAGAGATTTATCAGAATTGGAAGGAGATAAATAGGAAACCTTGAAGAGCCGAACAAAACAGCAGAAACATATAATCTTCAAGCTCTCCGGACAGAGCTCGAGGTATGGAGCGGCATGGGAGGGCGAACTGCGATTGTGCCCCCTCCTTGCAATAAAAACACTAACCATCTAATCTGCCCAACTAAAAAAAAACTCAATGCAAAAAGGCAAAAACCAAGCAGTTAGAAATAGAGATGCTGCAGAGACAACCAAAAACCAAGCAGATAGAGAACAACAAGCCATTCCTTAAGAAGCCGCAGCGTCAGCTAGGCCAAAGCAAACAGTGCGATAACCATTTAATACATTGAACATCCAGATACAAAGGATTAAGATCACTGAGAGTAATTACAACACTAATCGCTGCCTTGAAGCTCCTCAAAATAACAAGAGAACCCATATTAACATACTCATAAGAGGACTAAGGTGCCAAGAGGGCGCCAACATCAGAATGGGGGGGGAGAAAGACACATTCGTTCCAAATAAACTGATAGCAAAACACTCCCTCCCAAAGAAACCAGCCAAAATAGTCAAAAGAGCGCAGCAATATCCCTTCATCCCTCTAATTCAAACACATGAAGTGGAGTCATGTTTACCAGAGCATGCTAAGAACATATGACGAGAAGATGAAAAATAATCATCACTATTGAAATACACGAATAATGCCAAAAAACAGTAAACATCGCAACCACAGGAGGAATAAGAAAAAGCTAGTTAAATGGCATTTAGATTGCGAAAACATTGCACAGCATTTTCCAATTTGTGAAAAAGAAGAGCTTCCTTTTTTTTACGGGTTAGAGCGGAGGACCAAAATTCAAAAAGAAATAAGAATTCGTCTTGAATAGAACGGGGAGAAGAAGCCCTTTGATGAAAAATTCTCTTGTTTCTTTCCGTCCACATAATCCAAACAATAACCTGAAAAGACAAATACCAAGATCTGCGAAATATGCCTTTAGCAGGAATCCTTGTCCAACAATCGGAGAGGCTGGATGGGATGACCGTCAATTCCCAAGCAAGCGCTGAAATTTTCCACAGAGTCGAAGTGAAATCGCAGCTCACAAATAAATGGTTTGCGTTTTCTGCTTCGGTAGAGTATAGAGGACATAATTGACCCCATGCTATATTTCTCTTGTTAAGATTTTCTACGGTCAGAAGCTTGTTGTTGAGAGCTAGCCATGTAAGGATTTTCACCTTGAGAGGGGCGTAGGATTTCCATACTATGTTGAAACATGGAGAAGAAATACCTCTAAAATTCAGAAAACGGTAGAACGATCGAACCGAATAGGTTCCTGAGGTATTCCAACGCCAGTAAACATCTTCTTTGTCTCTCCAATTGTAGTTATTGAGAGAGATAATAAGCTCGTTGAATTCGTCTACTAAATGGGAGGGAAGATTGGAAGATAGAGGAATCAGCCATTGCCTTTGTAGGTTGGCTGTGGTGTACGACTCGGCCACCCGAGCCAGCGGGTTGGCTGCGAGGCGGAAAATAGCGGGGAAGGCGGTGGCGAGAGAAGAGTTTCCGATCCAGATATCGGTCCAGAATCTGGCCTTGGAGCCATCGGCGAGGTGCATATATATATATATATATATATATATATATATATATATATATATATATATATATATATATATATATATATATATATATATATATATATATATATATATATACACACACACACACACAAACTTGGTGAATGAATGGAGGAAATGAAAGCTGGATGGGGATTGGTTTTCGGCAGAGCACACAGGGAGAAAGAAGAAGAAGAAAATATGAGAGAATGGATGGGTATTAGGGGGTGTTTTTATAGATTTTAATTGAGTGGTTATGATAACTACTTGTCCACTAAACCACTAACACCACTCACTATTTCAAAAATTGAACTTTTCCTCCATCCAAAATAAACAGCCGGTCCCCCCCCCCATCTCCATGCATACACACATGCACGTGTGTTGCACTAGCACACACTTCACTCATACACATATATATAATTAATTTTAAAACATATGTATATAATATATCGTAAATGTTTAAGTAAAAATTAGTTTAATAAAAAGTTATAGATTTTCATGCACAAATAAAATAGTCATACACACTTCCGAAATTTTATTTTGAAAAGAATACGTTTAAATACGTGCACCGAAAATACGTGCGTCACGCGTAAAACATCAAAATACGAAATCGACTTTATCAACGGAAAATTATCAAAATGTAATTGAAAACAACATAAGAAAAATATATTTATTAATTATATATATTTCATGACGTAATCGCTACGTACATAAAACACATGCATTACACGTACAAAATTATTTTAATCAAAATAGAAGAAAATGAACTTCTATTTAATAAACGAATTCGAATACATAAAAAAAATAATTGAAGCACATAGAAAATATCACATGTAGCGATGGAAAACAAGTAATCGATACGCGCATCGATAATACATAAAAATCATGTAAAAATACAGAGATCAGAATTTTATATTTGAATTGACTCAAATAGGATAAAAAACAATTTTGAGAAAACGAGAAATGCATAAATAGTCGGAAACCAAAATACGTAGTGAAAACACGTTACAATATTACCAGTAACAGTACAAAATACACGTGCGTAACACATGAGGGGCAAAATTGTCATTTCCAATTTTGCGGGGTATTACATTAAGTTATATGCTTTTAACCCATTACTTAATCTTGAGTAGATCACTTTAATTTGGGTTAGACTTTAGAATAGCAATTATACATTTAGTCACATATGTGAGCCCACATACATTATTTTCCAATAATCTCCCACTTGGGCCACATATATTACATCTTATAAATGTACATACTTTATGAGCTCAAAATTTTGCTATCATAACCAAAAGCATAGCCAAACAATCTCGTCCATTAATCATGCAAATATAGGATCAAAGCAATTTTTGTTACATTTATCGTAACTAAATTCATCAATGGTCACATATATCAACATAATCAAACGATATAGATCAAGTGTGAATGTGTAGCATGAAATTTTTATGCAATGTGATATATACACATGCCTATTTCCAACTGGTCCTCTTAAAACTTAAGTGATGTCAGAATCAAAACATGACAAAAGAGTGAGAAAACTAAATACTTTATTTATAATCAGAAAATAACCAAATGTATAAATGTCTTAGACAAACATAAAGCAAATGAAATACAAACTCCCACTAAATCATGATATCCTCAAATAATACAACATCATATGAACAGTGTGCTCATGAAAGACCTTGGGTGGTAATCCCTTTGTGAGCGGATCCGCTATCATGGAGTTTGTCCCAATGTGCTCTATGGATATTTGTCCACTCTGCACTCTTTCTATAACAACTAGGAACTTTATGTCAATATGCTTCGACTTTGTTGAGCTCATGTTGTTGTTGGAATATATCACTGCTGACTTATTGTCACAAAATAACTTGAGTGGTCTTTCTACATTCTCCAAAATACGCAGCCCAATGACAAAATTTTGCAGCCATATGCCCCATAGCATGCTACATACTCTGTTGCCATAGTGTAAGAAGCTACAAGTGTCTGTTTGACACTTTTCCAGGATATAGCTCCTCCAACTAACAGGTAAATATAGCATGATGTAGAATTTCTGTTATCTTGGCACCCAGCGAAATCAGAATCAAAATACCCTACGACCTCCAAATGATCTGGTTTCCTATATGTGAGCATGTAGTCTTTTGTTCTCTGAAGATACCTCATAACCCTCTTAACTGCTATCCAATGGTCCATACCAGGTTTGCTTAAATACCTACCTAACATCCCAACAATGTACGTAATATCCAGACGCATACATACTTGAGCATACATTAGACTCCCAATAGCTTATGCATAGGGGATCTTTTGCATTTCCTGAATTTCAAGGATACTTTTAGGGCACTGACTGAGACTAAATTTATCTCATTTAGCAACATGGGTATCCCCTGGTCTACAATCTTGCATCCCAAATCTTTTGAGTACTTTATCGATGTATTCCTTTTGTGATAATCCAAGAATACCTCGAGAATGATCTCGGTGTGTAACGCCCCTGCCTCTGGCTCAGACAATTTATACAATTTTATAGACAAATTAGATACTATGTAGTACAACTGCCCACCACAGGCTGCCTCTCAAAAGGTGGTTAACCGGATTGGTCACTCTTGGTCATAAACAATTATATCTTAATATTATTATATTCATACTTATTACCGATATGGGACTTATTCAGCTCACTTACCTGTTCTCTTCACCCACGTGCAGACTACACCCCGGGGGGCCCACACGCTAACTCAGGAAGAGAGACACAGCAGCATTTCTACATCTGCAGGTGGGCCCCATACCTCATTTGCCACGTCATCCTTTCATTTGACGAAGTCAACCTCAGCAACTTCAATGCTACTACTGAGTCTTTACCGTGAGGACCCACCATCTCCATACACATTTTCATTTAAACATATTTACCAAATCAGCCAACTCTTTACTTTATATATATATATATATATATATATATATATATATATATATATATATATATATATATATATATATATATATATATATATATATATATAATGAAACTACGGGGTGTTACACACACCCCCCTTCAGAAATCAGCGTCCTCGCTGAGCACGGGCATGCATATAATGAAACTACGGGGTGTTACACACACCCCCCTTCAGAAATCAGCGTCCTCGCTGAGCACGGGCATGCACAATCTAGTGCAGGATCTCCTTTCTAGCTGTTGTAGAGCATCTGCTCTTCTATCTGCCCGATTATTCATGATCCCAGAGTACACCACCCGATCAATCATAATCCCGGATTTAATTGAGCCGCCCTCCTATCCGCCCAACTAATTATGATCTCGGAGTACACCGCCCGATCAATAACAGTCCCGGATTTAATTGAGGGCTAACCACAGTCCCGAAGTACACCGCTCGACTATATAAACATGCCCCACACCCGATGTCGAAAGTTGGCTCTGATACCGTTTGTAACGTCCCTGCCTCTGGCTCAGATAATTTATACAATTTTATAGAAAAATTAGATAGTTTGTAGTATAACTGCCCACCACAGGCTGCCTCTCAAAAGGTGGTTAACCGGATTGGTGACCCTTGATCATAGGCAATTATATTTTAATATTATTATATTCATACTTATTACCGACTAGTAATTTACACGTGCGATGCACGTTTTAATAATGTTAAGAAATAAAGATAAAAACTTTGACGTAGGGAGGATTTGAACCGGAAACCTCATTTATATTAGCTATGTACGTGCGTTGCACATGTTGGTAGAATGACAAAATGACAAATGACACTAAGGCCTTCTCCCATTATAATATTATTATAGTATTTTACACGTGCTATGCACGTGGGGAAAATTTTGGTGGAAAAAACTGAAAAGGAAAAAAAAGAAAAAATGAATTACACTGTAGACTCATCAGTCATCACCCCTTTCCTATTATATATGTAGAGATATATGAAGAGTGAAGAGATAGAGATAGACGTTCATTGCACGGGTTGGGATATGGACAAATTACACTAAGGCCTCCTATTATAGTAGTAGAAATATGGGATTTATTCAACTCACTTATCTGTTCTCTTCTCCCACGTGCATACCCCACCTCGAGGGCCCCACACGCTAACTCAGGAAGAGAGACACAGCAGCATCTCTACATCTGCAGGTGGGCCCCATACCTCATTTGCCACGTCATCCTTTCATCTGACGAAGTCAACCTTAGCAACTTCAGTGCTACTACTAAGTCTTTACCGTGAGGGCCCACCATCTCCATATACATTTTCATTTAAACATATTTACCAAATCAGCCAACTCTTTACTTTATATATATATATATATATATATATATATATATATATATATATATATATATATATATATATATATATATTATATTATATTTTGAAACTGAATACAAAAGAGGCATCCCCAAGGTCTTTCATCGCAAAATGCTTGGACAGAAACCTCTTGGTTTCGTGCAACAAGTCTATATCATTAGTGGCAAGTAATATGTCATCGACATACAGAACTAAGAATATATGCTTACTCCCACTGAACTTGTGATACACACAATCATCAACAACATTCATCTCAAACCGAATGAGATAATTACTTGATAAAACTTGTGGCACCATTGACGAGAAGCCTGCTTGAGTCCATAGATGAATTTCGTCAATTTGCAAACCATATTCTTTGGGTCTCCCGATACAAAATTTTCTAGTTGCACCATATAAATTATCTCGTCAATGTCCCCATTGAGAAACATCGTTTTGACATCCATCTGATGCAGCTCAAGATCAAGATGAGCAACAAGTGTCATAATTGTCCTGAACGAGTCTTTCGATGAAACTGGATAGAAAGTCTCTGTAAAATCGATGTCTTCTTTCTGAGTATAGCCTTTAGCTAGAAGACGTGCCTTATACCTTTCCACATTACCATTTGCATCCCTCTTGGTCTTAAATATCCATTTACTATCAATTGGTTTTGCACCTTCTGGTAATGAGACAAGTTCCCAAACTTTGTTGTCTTGCATAGACTTATATTCCTTATTCATGGCATTCATCCACTTTTGAGAGTTACAACCTTTCATGGCCTGATGAAATGTGATTGGATAATCTTCCATCATTCCATTGTCATCCTCATGTTCTTGGAGAAATACAATATAATCATCCGGAATAGCATTTCTCCTTTCTCTCGTGGATCTCCTTAATGGCACTGGTTCTTGAGGTTGTTGAATTTGTTCTTCTGGAACAATTACCTCATTTTGAATAGGGGGTTGTTCAACATTGTCTTGTTGAGATTCCGGATTCACTTCTTGATCAATAATAGGTGTGGGAACTTGAATATTGTCAAAAGTGATAGTAGGAATTGAGTTTGTAATTGAATCCAATTCCTCCTCAAAAGCAATGTCCCTAACCTTATTTCTCCCCCTAAACTCAACTTCCTAAAAAAATACTGCAGTTCTTGTCTAAAAAATGTTCCTAAGTGTGGGATCATAAAACTTATAGCCCCTAGATCGTTCAGAATAACCAATAAAGTAGATGCTCACTGTTTTGGAGTCCAATTTCTTTTCATGTGGCCTGTAAGGCCTTACCTCAGCTGGACATCCCCAAATATGAAAGTGCTTTAGTCTAGGCTTTCGACCTGTCCAAAACTCATAAGGTGTTTTTGCAGCTGCTTTAGTTGGTACTCTATTGAGAATGTAAGTTGTTGTCTTTAATGCTTCTCCCCAGAGGGACTCAGGTACGGTGGAATGAGAAATCATACTCCTTACCATATCCTTAAGAGTCCTATTTCATCTTTCAGCAACACCATACATGTTAGGTGATCCTGGCATGGTGTACTGTGGGACAATACCGCATTCCTCTAGGAATTTAGCAAATGGTCCTGGACGTTGTTCACCTGAGCCATCATATCTACCATAGTACTCACCACCACGATCAGATCTAACATTTTTAATCATTTTGTTGAGTTGATTCTCAAAATCAGCCTTATAAGCTTTGAACGCGTCTAGAGACTGTGATTTTTCATGAATGAGATATAGGTATCCATAACGTGAGTAATCGTTTATGAATGATATAAAATATTGTTGACCATTCCAAGATGCCGAAGGGAATGACCCACAAATATCTGTACGAATCAATTCTAAGACGCCTGAATATCTATTGACACCTAATCTCTTAGTTTTGGTCTATTTTTCCTTTATGCAGTCTACACAGACATCAAAGTCTGTGAAGTCCAGAGACTCGAAAATGCCACAAGACAAAAGATGCTCAACTCTACCTTTTGAGATATGACCTACGCGTTTATGCCATAATGAAGCCGAATTTTTTTAATTTAATTTACGTTTAGTACCATTTGACTTTACATGCAAGGTTTCATTATAGGATGCAATTATTTCGAGCAAATAAAGGTTGTCATAAGTATTCAAATAACCAGTTCTAACAACATTCGAATTTAAAGACTAACTAAACTGATTATTTCCAAATGAACAATAATAACTAATTTTGTCCAACAAAGAAACAAAAATTAAATTTCGTCTAAAAGACGGTATAACAAAAGTGTCTTTCAAATCCAAATAAAAATCAGTTCCTAATAACAACCTAAAATCAGTCCCACGAAGATGTGTCTTTCACCATCATTTGTCTTTCGGTAGCTCAGGAAACCCTGCATAGAAACACTTATGTGAGTAGTAGCACCAAAATCTATCCACCAAGTGTTTCTAGGTACTGAAGATAAACTAACCTCAAAACAAACCAAAGTAAGAAACATACATTTCTTTGCACGCCATGCAGGATATTTGGTACATTCCTTCTTCATATGTCCAGGCTTGTTACAAAAGAAACAACTCTTTGTATCATTCTGTTGTTTCTTTTGAGCAGGACCCTCAGCTTTTTCATTCTCAGATTTCCTTTTCTTGCCCTTATCCTTAGAGGCATTGGCCAAGTGAGCACTTTCAGTCTTATCTTGTTTCAACATTTCTTCCTCTTGCACACAGTGAGAAATGAGCTCATTTAGATTCCATTTTTCCTTTTGACAGTTATAGCGGATCATGAATTGATTGAACTGTGCAGGAAGCGATACCAAAACCATAAGCACAAGCAATTCCTCAGGAAATTCAAGCTTGAGTGCCTTAAGTATTGAAACAATATGGTACATCTCCATAATGTACTCCCTTACATTTCCTCGACCCTTATACTTCATAGACATCAAAGAAGTCAGAAGTGTAGTCATTTCAACCTTATCATTTTTGGCAAAACGTTTTTCAATTTGATCGAGGAAATCCTTGGCCTTAGTAATCCCATCGGATTCTGTGCCCCTAAAGGCTTCTGGAATGCTGTGTTTCATAATCATTAGACTCGTGCGATTTGAACGATCCCACCTCTCAAAATTCCTTTTATCATCAGGAGTGCTTTCCGCAGTGAGAGATGGAGTTTTTTCTTCCCTTAATGCATGGTCTAATTCCATACAGCCAAGAGTTATCAGTAAGTTCCCTTTCCGATCCTTAAAATTGGTCCCATTAAGCATGAGAATAGAATTGATGTTAGCAGTTATTGAGACTGTAGAAGATACACTGGCTGAATATAGAATAAAAAAACAAACAAAATAAGCTTCACATAAAAGTCCATATAAAATAATAAATTCAAATAATGGTTAATCTCATCTCAAGATACCAAACACAACATTAATATCAAGTCTTTGGACAGTAATATTAACTGAAAGCGGTACTCTTGTTTTAGCAATCAAATATTGATAATAAATCCTGTCAAATAATAGGTCATTCTTTAGACTGATATATTGTTCACATGGAATACCTTATAATTGTCATATATTTATCACCACAGATGTGTATGAAATTCGGTCAAATATCAACTTACCTTTGGGTCAGTTAATAAACGCATGAATTATAAACACACAATCATCTTGATATTTTAAATAAATTAATCTACACAAAAGAGGTCACTTTGGCAACGTTCTGTTTCAGTTAATCTATTCAAAATATTAGACATTAATCCAAAACCAAAATTTGAATTTAATTGTTTCCCAAAAATTTATCTTTTCCTTAACTTTTGTAATTTTACTTCATTTTAAATATATAAGGTCAAGATAATATTTATTTAAAAAAATAACAAAACCATAACAGAAAATGTGATGGATATCTTTCTGAAATAATAACAAAACCATAACTGAACCATAACAGAATCTATTTGTCAGACCCATATCTTATCTTAACAGATAATCTTATAGGAACAGTGAGATAATTTTAACATATAATCACTGTAGTTAACAGATAAGTTCATGTTAACAGATCAGAATATGCTGTTAACAGATAATGAATAGATGAATTCCAGTACTGTTAATGATAATGAATAGATTAATTGGAGTTTACTGTTAACATTAGAGAATTTAGTTCGCCTTAAAATAAAACGATAGAAGAACTCATCCAGAAAAGATTAAAATATCAATGTTGAGAATTCAATCCATTGATTTGACTGTATGAGTTTGAGTTGCAAGCATTAACATATGAGTTTGACTGTATGAGTTTGAGTTGTTAACATTAGCAACTCATCCAGAAGATTAAAATATTATATGTTAATTCAGCAAAGATCGAAAAGATCCATAAAAGATCCAACTCATGCAGAATAACATTAACGATTAACCTTTACAAATCCAAATTCAATATCTAACTACCCCTATATAATTTCTGAAGCCAAAGGTTATCATTAAAAAAAAAAAACCAAAATCACGATCATCAAATCATAACTTAGGTGGTGATTTTGGATAATGTTACACCTACTACCAAATCTACTATATTTCTCTTTACTACCTTAGGTGGTACACCACTATTGGATGTTTCTACTACCAACTCTACAATAACCTCCACTAATGGTGTGCCACATAAGATCGTAAAGAAAAAAGTAGTAGATTTGGTAGTAGGTGTAGCATTACCCTTTGATTTTTTTTTAATTTAAAAAAATCCTGAAATTATGAATCTGAATTTCTTAAACAGTAATATCAAATAGAAACCCTAAATTTCTTAATTAAATAGGAAACCTTAAATTTCTTAAATAAAATCATCAGTTCTTCAATTAATTCAGCAAAGATAACTCTGATACCAATTGATGAAAATTTTATATACACTTAAGCAACACACATAAAACATTGATAACAACCTAAATCATGTTTCTATAGTTCTAGATCTTAATCACGTTACTAAAGAGCTTTAATATAAAATCCTAAATCATGAAACTATAGATCATTTGCTAAATCAAAAGAAGAAGAATATTAAAAGCGGAAGCACTAACCTGAAGCCATTGATGGAGATTATGCAGAGGGTTTGAATCTTCCTATATGATACGTACTTCTTTGAGAGGCTGTCTCTCTTTTCTCTTCTGTTGATGGGATGACAGATAGAATAAGAAGATATGTATATACAGAGACCACAACCCTAATGGATAATTATTGATTTTTAATTTTGCCCATCACAAAATTAGAAATTTACTTTATGGTTTCTACACGTAATATATCACACTTTAAATTATATGCTTTTAACCCATTACTTAATCTTGATTAGATCACTTTGATTTGAGTTAGATTGTTTTCCAACACGCCTCTCTAACTTGCTATCTGATTCAGCGAGAAAAAATTGCGTTCCAACTGATGCCGCATTTGATAACTATGACCTAAACATAGATAGGCTACAGTTAAGAACTACGATCTCAGTTGAATCATACTTATTGCATCTCTGGCTTGCTCTCTAATACAGAGAGCAAAATTTTCGTATAGTCTAGTCCACAGTTAGAGAGGCGCAGTTAAGAATTGTTGCATCTATTTAATACTAGTATAATGCACGTGCGATGCACATGGAGAAAGAAGGAAAAAGACAAAAAAAAAACCTACCAATACGTGCACGTGCGATGCACGTGGAGGAGGAAGGAAAAAGACAAAAAAACCACAAACACGCGTGCTGTACGTGTTTGCACACATACAAAATATTGTTAATTAAATACCAACCCCATCTCTCCCATTATAATAGTTACAAGTATCATACACGTGCACACGTGCACGTGGAAACAATTGAAGGATAATGAAAAGGGTAAAAAGGAAATAATTTCCAAACCGATCCACTTTCGAAAATATTTACAAAACAGGTTCACTTTCGAAAATATTTACCCAAATTAGTCCATAAGTAAAAAGAAAATAATTTTCAAACTGATCCACTTTCGAAAATATTTACCAAACAGGTTCACTTTCGGAAATATTTACCAAAGTAATCCAACCCGTGCGTTGCACGGGTTGGGTTACTGACTAAGAGGTTCTCCCATTATAGTCTTAGAGATTAGAGACTAGTATCATGCACGTGCGATGCACGTGGAGGAGAATGAAAAAGGACAAAAAAAAGCACGTGTGCAATGCACGTGGAGGGGAATGAAAAAGGACAAAAAAAAGCACGTGCGATGCATGGGTTTGCTCACAAACAAATTAGGGTTTGTTTGTTTACCAACCCCATCTCTCCCATTATAATATAGAAGATAGATAGATAAAAAAAGAGTAATGCTTTAGCCACTACCAATTTCACTACCATTTCCTTCACTACCTTAGGTGGCATACTCCTATTGAAGAGTTCTCCCACCTACTCTATCATTCCCTACCTATTGAAGTGTGCCACCTAAGGTAGTGAAGAGAAAAGTAGTGAAATTGGTAGTGGCTCTAGCATTACTCATAAAAAAATTAGAATTTTTTTTTTATAGTCTCCACCACTTTGGCTTTTTTTAATCTCAAGTATTTTCGATTTTTTTACCATAACTGCATCTGAGAACTGTGGAGTGGAAAAAAATCAAAGGAGAAGGGCGGAATCAAAATAGCTATAGGTGCAGATTCTAATAATTGTTGTGAAGGATGCTGAAAAAAATAATTTGGAAAGTGGCTTAAAATGAAAAATAGTTTCCAAAAGTGGCTTGGTACGGCCGTACGGGAAAAATTTCCTATGTTTTTGAGCTGGTTACTTATGAAATACCGATAATAATTTCCCAGATATTAGGGCCCAAATTTCTTCTTTTCTTTCTTCTCCTCCTTTTTCAAACCAAACCCGCTTAAAACCCTTAACGGGTTCGGTTTGGCGGTCTCACGTCGCAGACGGCGACACGATTTCCGATTATGGAGACTTCGCCGGCAAAAGCCGATGGTAAAAAAAAAGAAGAAGAAAATTCCTTGATTATTTTTTAAAATTTAGGGTTTCTGAGATTTTTGGGTTTTTGAGAAAATCGATTAGCTTTACTTCTCTTTGGAATTAGTGCCGTTGATTTCCTCTGTTTCGTCCTAATTTTGTTTTGATCTTCAGTTTTTAAAACTATTTTGGTTCTGTTTTAAGTCTTCTCCTGAGGCTGCTTTAATTGCTTGCAGGTTGTGGAAACGTAGAGAAGAGCATTGATTGCGCGCAGGAAACATCGCTACCGCCCGATCTGGAGAAGACTAGCCCCACGCCTGCTCCTGACCCAGGTTATTTTTTGCTGTTCATTTATGTTTAATTGATTAGTTCTTCGTATTTGGGTGGAAAGTAAAAGTTGGTAATTTGGTTGCATATAACTAAAATCGAATTTTTTTGCATTACTGGGCTACTTTTTGAAACTTTTTGCGATTTTAGGCCAGTTGACAAACTATTAGCACTTTTGGCTAGCAAGTGCCACGTCAGCAGCGGCCGCTATTGGGAATAGCGGCCTCTTCATAGCGACCATACATCGGACTCCCACACTTGGCAAATTTGTATAATTGCAAACCACTTGGTGTAACTGAGGCGGCTACTGTCAATAGCGACCTCGTCTAACTAAGGTCGCTATTCCCAATAGCGACCTCAGGTGTGCCTAAAAGCGATTGGGTCAACCTGTGGTCGCTATTGGGAATAGCGACCTTAGTTATATAAGGTCGCTATTGACAATAGCGATCTCCGTTACTCCAAGTGGTTTGCAATTATACAAATCTGCCAAGTGTGGGAGTCCAATGTGTTGGTCGCTATGAAGAGGCCGCTATTCCCAATAGCGGCCGCTGCTGACGTGGCACTTGCTAGCCAAAATTGCAATAGTTTGGGATGTGGCCTAAAATCGCAAAAAGTTTCAAAAAGTAGCCTAGTACTGCAAAAAATTCACTAAAATCTGATATGCAGATCACTATTTTTAGGACTTGTTAGGAACCAAAAAGTACAATTTTTAAAGTGGAGACGAAAAGTTGTAATCGGTCTGTAGTGTAAAGAATAAGACGTCATAATTCGTAACGTTTGTCAACTTCTTGATAACTGGCCGATCATGAGGAGCGTTATTACATTCACATTTGACAGGAGTAGTCACCGAAGAAAATGATATTCATATTAATGATCTGAAGACTGTGGGGCTGCGGCTTTGCCGGGAAACTATTAACTCCCAGCTCACTCTTCCTCTGTCAGGTTGTTGATTGACTATTTGCTTGAATAAGATTCCAAAACTAGCATAGCAGGAAAATGCTTAATATATTGATTTCTTCTTTATCATTGTCATGGTAATATATTGAAGTTTCGTATTTGCTGTGCACAACAGAAAATGATAATGCATCAAGTGCACCAGTAGATGAGATGAACATAGCTGGCTCCTTGAAGACATCTTTACCTCTTGAGTCGGAAAATGTTGGTTCACAACCTATTTATCAACCTCTAAAAGGTGATTGGGGATGCTTCATTGCAATTTATAATGTAATAGAATGACATACTATACTGTTGTGGTTGCAGATTATAAAGGTATTGTCATTCTTTATGCATTATAAATGTGTTTTAAGCAATAAAAATTTGTAGTACTCATTATTTTACTAGTTCTTGCTGATGACGTTGTCTTAGTGGACGAGACTACCGCATGAATCAATGTTAAATTAGAATTATGCAGAGAAACTTTGGAAGCTAGAGGCTTTTGAATAAACAGAACTAAAACAATGTATATAGAGTGTAATTTTAGTGATATTTGGAACACAAATGAGGAAGTAGTGAAGCTTGATGGTCAAGAGATACCTAAGAGAGACCATTTGAAATATTTAGGCTTGATTATATAAAGAAATGAGGAGATTTGTGAAGATGTTATACATAGGATCCAAACAGGGTGGCTTAAGTGGAGAAGTACTAATGATATTTTGTGTGACAAATGTATAACTTTAAAGTTGAAATTTTTTTATAGGATGGTTGTTAGACCAACAATGATGTATGGAGCAGAATGTTGGGCAATAAAGAAACAAATTATCAAAAAATTGAGTGTAGCGGAGATGAAGATACTAATATAGATGAGCATATACGAGACATGGTAAAGGTAGCTCAAATTCAAGATAAATTAAGAAAGAGTTGTCTCAGGTGGTTTAGACATGTCACACGTAGAACTAGTAGTGCTCTCGTCAGAAAGAGTGATTTGATAAATATTGCAGGTATAGTTAGGGGCATGGAAAGACCTAAACTTACTTGAGTGAAAACAATGAGAAAAAAATATGATAGTTTGTGGTCTTACAAAAGATATTGCGCTAAACTAGGCAGAATGAAAAGTCAGGATTCATGCAGCCTTCCCAAAAAACCTGTGTTGTTGTTGTTGATGATTATTTTACTAGTTTGTCTGACCTTTGTTATTGTTGTTGTTGATTATTTTACTAGTTCGTCTGACCTTTGTTATTGTTGAAATCAAATAAAGGAGTTTCATATCAAAATTATGTAATACCTTAGTTTTTGTCCTTCTTCTTCTTCTTGCTTTTTATATTGGTTAATTTATCATACTTCTTTGTCATTGCATCTCAGGGCCGGCCCCTATCTTGAGGTAGGTGAGGCGGCTGCCTCAGGCCCCCGTTTTTTTTTGCAATTTTAGGGGCCCCCAAATTTGTATTCCCATAGGCACATATTTTGCACGTAAAAAAATTATATTGTAATTAGGGGCCCTTTATTTGGGCCTTTCGCCTTGGGCCCCTGGGAACTCAGGGCCGGCCCTCTTGCATCTTCGTTACATTTTGAATTTTTCTATTTGCATGCGCTGTAGAAAATGATGATCCATCAAGCTCACCAATGAATGAGACTAACATAGTCAGCTCTTTGGAGACCTCTCAACTTCCTAGCTCGGAAAATGTTGGTTTGCAACCTATTTCTCCACCCGTACAAGGTTATTTTTTTGCTACTACTTCATTTTACTTTACGATGTAATAGAATGCCATATCATACTTATATGGTTGCAAAAATTATGATGATCTGGTCATTCTTATGCATTATAAATATGTCTTGAGCAATAAGAATTCTTAGTTACCATTATTTTACTAGACTGTTGTTAATATTGAAGTCAAACAAATGAGTTTCATGTCAAAATTGTGTCATTATCTCAGGTTTCTTTCGTTTGTGTGTGTACACGCGCTTCTTTCAATTGATTAATTTGTCATACTTCTTGATCATTACATATTGACATCTTTTTCATATATTGAATTTTTCTATTTGCTGTTCACTATAGGTAATGATAATGCATCATGCTCACCAATGAGTGAGACGGACATAGTTGGCTTTTTGGAGACCTCTCAACATCCTAGCTTGGAACATGTTGGTTTGCAACCTATTTCTCCACCTCAACAAGGTTATTTCTTTGCTACTACTTCATTGTACTTGATAATGCAATAGAATGACACACCATACTGACATGGTCGCAAAAATTTAATAAATACTCTCATTCTTATGCATTATAAATGTGTCTTAAGCAATAAGAATTCTTATTTACCATTATTTTTTTAGTTCATCTCACTTCTGTTAATCTTGAAGTCAAACAAATGACTCTCATGTCAAAATTGTGTAATTATCTCAGGGTTTTTGTGTGTGTTTGAGTCTGCGTGCGCGGGCGCGTTTCTTTCAATTGATTATTTTGTCTTACTTAAGCATTACATATTTACATCTTTTTTACCTATTGGATTTTGAATATTTGCTGTGCACTATAGGTAATGATAATGCATCATGCTCACCAATGAATGAGACGGATACAGTCAGCTCTTTGGAGACCTCTCAACCTCCTAGCTTGGAACATGGTGGTTTGCAACCTATTTCTCCACCTCTACATGGTTATTTCTTTCCTACTACTTCATTGTACTCTATAATGTAATAGAATGAAATACTATACTGATATGGTTGCAAAAATTATAACAATCCTGCCATTCTTATGCATTATAAATCTGTCTTGAGCAATAGGAATTCTTAGTTACCATTATTTTACTAGTTCATCTGACTTGTGTTAATATTGAAGTCAAACAAATGAGTTTGATGTCAAAATTGTGTCATTATCTCAGGTTTCTTTTGTTTGTGTGTGTGCACGCGCTTCTTTCATTTGATTAATTTGTCATACTTCTTGATCGTTTACATATTGGCATCTTTTTCACATATTGAATTTAGTTATTTGCTGTGCATGATAGGTAATGATAATGCATCATGCTCACCAATGAATGAGACGGACACAGTTGGCTCTTTGGAGACCTCTCTACATCCTAGCTTGGAACATGTTGGTTTGCGACCTATTTCTCCACCTCTAAAAGGTTATTTCTTTGCTACTACTTCATTGTACTTTATAATGCAATAGAATATTAGAATGACTTACCATACTGATATGGTTGCAAAATTATATTAGTCCTCTAATTCTTATGCATTGTAAATGTGTCTTAAGCCATAAGAATTCTTATTTACCATTATTTATCTAGTTCATCTCACTTTTGTTAATCTTGAAGTCAAACAAATGACTTTCATGTCAAAATTGTGTAATTATCTCAGGGTTTTATGTATGATTTTCGTGTGCTCACGAGCTTCGTTCAATTGATTAATTTGTCATACTTCTTGATCATTACATATTTACATTTTTTTTACATATTGAATTTTTCTGTTTGCTGTGCACTATAGGTAATGATACTGCATCATGCTCACCAATGAATGAGACTGACACAATCTACTCTTTGGAGACCTCTCAACTAACTAGCTTGGAACATGGTCGTTTGCAACCTATTTCTCCACCTCTACAAGGTTATTTCTTTGCTACTGTGTCATTGTACTTTATAATGTAATAGAATGACATACCATACTGATATGGTTGAAAAAATTATAAAAAACCTCTCATTCTTATGCATTATAAATATGTCTTAAGCAATAAGAAATCTTAGTTAAACTTTTGTTAATACTGAAATCAAACAAATGAGTTTCATGTCAAAATTGTGTAACTACTCAGGCTTTTCCTTTTTTTTTTTTTGGGTGTGTGCGCGCGCTCTCCCGTACGCACACTTCTTTCAATTGATTAATCTACACCTTTTTTACATATTATTTTTTCTTTCTATTTGCTGTGCACTATAGGTAATGATAATGTGTCATGCTCACCAATGAATGAGACGGATACAATCGGCTCTTTGGAGACCTCTCAACTAACTAGCTTGGAACATGGTGGTTTGCAACCTTTTTCTCCACCTCTACAAGGTTATCTCTTTGCTACTACTTCATTGTACTTTATAATGTAATAGAATGACATACCATACTAATATGGTTGCAAAAATTATAAAAACCCTCTCATTCATATGTATTATAAATATGTCTTAAGCAATAAGAATTCTTAGTTACCATTATTTTTCTTGTTCATCTCACTTCTGTTAATACTGAAATCAAACAAATGAGTTTCATGTCAAAATTGTGCAACTATTTCAGGCATTTCCTTTTTTTTCTTTGTGTGTGCACTCGTGCACACACTTCTTTCAGTTGATTAATCTGTCATACTTCTTTATCATTACATATTTACATCTTTTTTACATATTGATTTTTTATATTTCTTTTCACTATAGGTAATGATAATAGATCAAGCACCCCAATGATTGAGACAGGCATAGTTGGCTCTTTGGAAACCTCTCAACCTCCTAGCTCAGAAAATGTTGGTTCTCAACTGATTTCTCCACCTCGACAAGGTGATTTCTTTGCTATTACTTCAATGCAATTCATAATGCAATATAATGATTAATGACATACCATACTGGTATGATTGCAAAAATTATAAAGATCTTGTCATTCTTTATGCATTATAAAGTGTCTTGACTCTTAGGTAATAAGAATTCTTAGTTGCCATTATTTTACTAGTTCATCTGACCTTTGTTATTATTGAAATCAAACAAATAAGTTTCTTGTCAAAATTATGTAATTATGTGAGTTTGTTTCTTTTATTTTTGTGTTTCTTTAAATTGATTAATTTGTCATGCTTCTATACCATTACCGCTTTTTTATGTATTGATTTTGTCTATTTGTTCAATATAGAAAATGATAATACCGCATGCTCACCAGTAGATGAGATAAACGTAGTCGGCTCTCCGGAGACCTCGCCACCTGCTTGGCCAGGAAATGTTGGTTTGCGACCCATTTCTTCACCTCTACAAGGTTATTGGCAATAGAGTTGGTATCGGATCCTATCGGGTCGGGTCCTCCACTACCCGGACCCGGACCCGGACCCGGTACCTTACGGGTCCAAAAATTGGACCCGGACCCAGACTTGCAAGAACCGGATCCGGGTCTGGGTCCTAGTTAAAAAAATTTACCCATCGAGTCTGGTAGTAGAGAATAAATATTTACAATTTAAGTATTTTTGCACCCGATACCCTACGTTTTTGCACTTAAGTACATGAATTAATGTTATATTTATATATCTATCTTCAACAATTACTTTTATATGTATATTTCTATAACCCTATTATTCAAATTCTATATGTTTGGGGGTATTTTTTAACGGGTCCGGGTCCGGGTCGGTCTATTTTGAGCGGACCCAGACCCAGACCCGGACCCGAAAGTGCATCCGGTCTTATTTTAGGACCCGGACCTGGACCCGTATAGATCGGGTCGGTTCCGGTCCAATGCCGGGTCCGGGTCAGGTCCGGGTCAGGTCTGGGTCGGGTCCGGGTAATGGGTAAATGTGACAATGCTAATTGGCAATTTCTTCACCTCTACAAGGTTATTTATTTGCCAATACTTCATTGAAATGTAATAGAATGACATACTGATATTGTTATGGTTGCAAGAATTATATAGATCTTAGTCATTCTTCTCCATTGCCCATGCATCATAAATGTGTATTAAGCCTAAAATTTTTGGTTTTCAATATTTTAATTATATCTTAGTTACTACGGACTGGTCTATTTGGCCTTTGTTATTGTTGAAATCGTGCAAAGTTTCATGTTAAAATTATGGAATTATCTGAGATTTCCCCTTATTCTTTATATTGATTAGTCTGTCACTTCTTTGTCATTACCTATTAGTTACATACTTTTTATCACTATAGAAAATGATGATACCTCAAGTCCACCAGTCAATGGGATGAACAGAGTCGGTTCTCCAGAGACCTCTCCACCTTCTGGGTCGGCAAATGTTGGTTCAGAGCCTACTTCACCTCTGCCAGGTTATTTCATTTTTTTGTAACTTCATTGTAATCTTTAATGTAACTAGGTTTGCCCGTGGACATGTGCGTATGGCACGTTTTCGTGAACAAACCAATAAAAAGTAATCACTAATTTTAACCCAAAATAGAGAAAAGACAATACCAAACATTCACATCGTTGCCGACAACCAACCGCCGTCTCGATCTATAGCGCCCCGATTTTCGTATACTGGAAACTCGTGACACCAACCAGAATCTTTTACTTCAAAATGAGTCCACAACACAGAAAATTACAGGAAATTAAAAACTTCTTTTCTTACCTTAATGCTTTCTTCTTGAATACGAATGCCAAACACAGCTTAAGCTCACAATCCCCAAAATCGGGTGGTCCTGCAACCTAAATATAAGTGGGCACATCAGTTGAATGCAACTGACGCGAACTGATAAAACCAGTGAGCTTCACTCCTCAACAATCAGTCAATATAAAAATTAATATGAATGACATTATGAATGACGAAATGTGAAATTCAGACAATCAAAAGTGTCAATGTGCCATGAGCTAAATCTAATGCACAAACATAAATGTACACGATGCTCCTACTCTAATGCAAACTTGATTTGGAAACGTGTGCATCTCATACTATATACTTCCCAAATCGAGTTCGTATTCTCCCGATAATAGAATTCAATCCCCCGCCATGCATCCTACTCTTGTACTCTTTCCTGTTTCTGACATTCATCTATTAACTGGTAAGGTTGCAGGCACTCGGTCTAGTTCCGCTTTTGCAGTCGGAAATCATTGGTCATGCCATTATGTATGCCGAGATCTTGTGGTCCTACGCCACTCCCCGGTCATTCTCCGCCTGGCTCCTGTGGTTTTACGCCACTCTCGGACCTTACCCAAAAGTTGTTACGAATATAAAGATGACCCTCCAGGTCCTACCTGCTCCGCCGAGAGTCCTAGAGCCCTGCTCTTGCTTTCCGTTCGCATTAAACAACAGAGAACTTTAGGTGGATTTGGAGGGTCAATTCTCTAACTTCCTTCATACAGTCCTTATCACTAAATCCCAGAAATTAACAGATGAGACCACGCCGTACGTGCCTTAGATGAGACCACGCCGCACGTGTCCCCTTAACAGGTTAGTACACGCCCTACTAGTGCCTGTCCTTACCAATTTTATCCCCTATCTTCTAGGAAGCTCTAGAACTAGCGGTTGAAATCACGCTAAATGGATTTTTTTGATTCTAGTATCTTATTTATCATTACTTCTAGTTTCTAGATTAACTTCCTAGATTACTTACTATATTATCTAGTTCAAGTTCAAGTTCAAATTCTAGTTCGAGTTCTAGGTAATTTAAAAGTACTTGATTAAAACCGGTCCATAAGAACCATATGGAAATTTTCCAAACGGTTCCACAAATCATTCATACCCAACAATTTCTAACTCGCACATCTCACATTCATAACACTACTATTTATAATGTCTTTCTACAATGTATATTTCTTATAACATATGCTTTTTTTGGTATATTTCAACAAACATCTTGCATACGACTCATATTTCTTAAATACCTTTTTACACCATGTTGTTTAGACATGTACATGTGTGAACTTGTATTCATGAAATATCCAATTGCTCATTTACTGCTTTATTCACATGGGTTGTTAATTTACTCAACTTTTTCTAATGCGTGCATTTCTTTTCATTTGTTATTTATGTTCATTTAGAAATTTCACTTTACATGCAAACATTTTTGTTGCATAATTTCCATCATAATTTTCTATCAAACCAGGGTAAAATAAGCATTCTAATTTGTTTATTTATGCATTACTTCCAATTTCAAAATTGTGTAATTATCTATTAAAAAACATATATTTTCTATCTTTTCTACTTTGTTCCTTTTTCATTTCCTTTGTTTCTTTAATCGGGCAATTTCAAACATACACACAACCATGCATACATAACCATTGCATTTTATTAATACTTTAACCGACAATAATTTTCAATCTACTAATAATTACTACAATTACTATAACAAACCACAATTTTCAATCTATTAACAACTACTTCAATAAACCATTAACACTTTAATTCTTAATACTTTAATAATTTTCATTTTTTTTAACAATTATTACAACTTCAACTTTCTAACAATTTACACAATCTACACCACCCAAGTAATCTCTTATAAATAATTCATTCTACTACCAATTTCTTTTACTACTAATAAACTACTACCCAATTATTTAAATATAGATAACAAACTACTAACAATCAAACAATCAAACAACCAATTACTAACAATCTATTATCAATCAAACAATCAAATATTAATAATTAAAAGAACATACAAGGAGGAAGAACACCCACCTTATGTTTAAAGAGCTTAACCCTAGCCTTAGCTTCTTCTCCTTAATCTTCTTTTGATTTCAAGCTCCAGTAGGTCTAAGAAATTGATAATAAATTAATTAGTATTTGAACATAGGATGAAGAAATGGAGTTAAGTGTGAACTAAGACTCACCTTTAGCTTTCTTGACTTCTTGGTCCAATAGTAGTAGTATAATAAGGGTGAGTAGTATAGTAGGAGGAGTAGTAGTAGTAGTAGGAAGTAGTATAGTAGGAGTAGTAGTAGTAGTAGGAAGTAGTAGTAGTAGTAGTATAATATGAAGTAGAGTAAAGAAGTAGAGTAGAGTAGAAAATGAGTTAGGGTGACATATATATATAGAAAATGGTGAGAGAATGGCCGGCCAAAGCTCGGGATAGGGTTAGGATGAGTGTGGAGGTGTGTGGGGATGTGTAGAAATTCCTAGAGGTGCTTAGTTACCACTCTAAGCCTTAGACACTAATCCTTAGGGTTAACACATAAGCTCACCTAAGCTCTTTGGTCAAAAAACTTGGTCAAAAATTGTAGGCTAGTTAGTATATATATACATACATATACACATATACTAGTATATTATTAGTCTAGTGTATATGTTCATGAGTGAGTTGGGCTAATAGAACATGCAAATTGGGTTGGACTTAATAAAATATGCACAATCCATTAGCAAAAGAAAGAAAAGAGAAATATATATATATATATATATATATATATATATATATATATATATATATAATAAAACACAAAGAAAGCTATCAAGTGGCTCTCCTTCAATCTTCTCAAAAATCAAAGGCTCAGATCTAACCTCACAAAACATATTTTTCCCTCTCCCCCCCACCACACCCCAAAAAGTTTTTCCTCAAAACTCAAATTCAAATCCCCCACCCAAAACAACTCCTATATTTATTTAATTTTTTCTCTCTCTTTCCCTCCCTCTTCTATTTAAAAAATTAAGAAAATAAAAATTGTAATTTTTTTTTAAAATTAAAAATTAAAAAACCTTTAAAATAATTCACAAAAATAAAAAAAACCATATAATATGTTTTTTGCTGGACCCCCAAAAATTTCTCATATAATATGTTTGCTACTTCAATTAATTTGCTGGACCAAAACTATTTTATATGATCAAATAAGGTGCACCGTTTCGAAGACGTGCCGTAGGCACGTGTCAACGGGCAAACCTAGTATATATATATATATAGTTGTACAAACAATTAAATTATGGGATATTACATCACTCCATCCTTAGAATAGTTTTGTCCCCAGAACTACCTTATTAGAGGGGAAAAACATTACTCAAATAACTCGGGATATGCATTCTTCACATGGCTTTCTGGTTCCCATGTGGCTTCTTCAACAAACTGGTTCTTCCAGGATACCTTAACCATTGGAATTACTTTATTTCTTAGCACTTTCTCCTGGCGATCAATTATTCTCACCGGCTGATCCTCGTAAGTCATGTCCTCTAGATTTTTCGGAATCTCAGTTAGTTGGTGACTCGGGTCAAGTACGTACTTCCTCAACATCAAGACATGAAATACATCATGTACTTGGGCCAGTTCTGTTGGTAAGTCCAATTTGTATGCCGCCTTCCTAATCTTCTTCAGGATTTTGTATGGTCCAATGTATCTCGGGGCCAATTTAACTCATTTCCTAAATCTGATTACACCTTTGGTCGGTGAGACGTTCAGGAATACTGAGTCTCCTTCAAATTTTAGTTCCCTTCGTCGAGTGTCGGCATAACTTTTCTGTCGGCTCCGATCTATTTCCAGTTTTTTCCTAATTAGTTCAATCTTCTCAGAAGTTTGCTACACAATTTCAGGCCCAAACATTTGCCTTTCTCTTACTTCATACCAGCACATAGGTGTTCAGCACCTTCTTCCATAGAGCGCTTTATACGGAGCCATGCCAATACTAGCCTGATAAGAGACGAGCTGGTATTGAAGTGGTTGCACAAGGCTTGGGTGCAATCTTGGCACGACTGGAACTGCAACCATGTCTGAAGGAGTGGATTAAGAAAGGACAAGAAAGAGATGTAGAGATTCTAGCACGTAAGGAGCAAGTGAATGCAAGAAAACTTCCGGAGTTCAATATAAGGGAAGGTCTATTGTCGTTCGGAAATAGATTGTGTGTCCCAAAGGTAGGTGCTCTGAGGAAAGAAGTCATGAAGGAAGCACACACTACATTACTTGTAGTCCACCCAGGAAGTACTAAAATGCATCGAGACGTGAAGCAATGCATTGGTGGGCCGGAATGAAGCGGGACATAGCAGAGTTTGCAACCAAATGTCTCACCTGTCAAAAGATTAAAGCAGAAACCAGAAACCTGGAGGTTTGTTGCAGCCATTGCTCATTTCAAAATGGAAATGGAAAAATATCAGTATGGATTTCATTACCGGGTTACCCAGAAGTCCCAAAGGACATGATACTATTTGGGTTGTGGTTGACCGATTGACAAAATCGGCTCATTTCCTGCATGTGAAGGTTACTTGGCCAATGGAAAAATTAGCAGAAGTATATATTGAAGGAATAGTAAAGCTGCATGGAGTACCAGTATCCATAGTCTCCGACAGGGATGCAAGGTTTACTTCGCGGTTTTGGCAGAGTTTACAGGCAGCCTTGGGAACAAGGACAGATTTTAGCATAGCTTATCATCCAGACAGATGGACAAACAGAAAGGGTGAATCGAGTGTTGGAAGATATGCTGAGGGCATGCGTTATGGATTTCGGAGGAAATTGGGAGAAGTATTTAGTCCTGGTAGAATTTGCCTATACAATTAGTATAGTATGAAGTAGAGTAAAAAGTAGAGTAGAGTAGAAAATGAGTTAGGGTGACATATATATATAGAAAAGGGTGAGAGAGTGGCCGGCCAAAGCTTGGGATAGGGTTAAGATGAGTGTGGAGGTGTGTGGGGATGTGTAGAAATTCCTAGAGGTGCTTAGTCACCACTCTAAGCCTTAGACCCTAATCCTTAGGGCTAACATATAAGCTCACCTAAGCTTCTTAGGTCAAAAAACTTAGTAAAAAATTGTAGGCTAGAAGTCTTAGGTCAAAAATTGTAGGCTAGTTAGTATATATATACATACATATACACATATACTAGTATATTATTAGTCTAGTGTATATGTTCATGAGTGAGTTGGGCTAATAGAACATGCAAATTGGGTTGGACTTAATAAAATATGCACAATCCATTAGCAAAAGAAAGAAAAGAGAAATATATATATATATATATGGCAAATGCTCAATTGAAAACGGGTCTAGTTTTCACGGGTTGGAAAACACGAATCTGAGCCATTGGATCGCTCATGATCGCGATCAACGGCTCAGATCGAGCCCCCCATCACCCGTTTCAATTGATGAGCGGAGGGTTATTTTGGGAATTTCGTCCCAAATAACTCTTCGCCTCACTGATTCAAAAAAAAATTATATAACCTAGGCCGTTGTTGGGAACAACGGCCTAGGTTATAAAAAAATGAAACATAGTCCGTTGTTTGTAACAATGGCCTTGTTCTCAATTTTTATAAAGAACTAGTTATTCTTTTCCATTGCTTGTGCATTATAATTGTGTTTCAAGCTTAAATAATTCTTAGTTACAGTTTAATTAAATCTTAGTTACAATTTGTTTAATTATTACCGACTGGTCTAGTTGACCTTTATTACTATTGAAATCAAACGAATGACTGAATGAGTTTAATGTCAAAATTATGTAACTACCTTTTCTTTTCTTTTCTATTTATTCATCTGAGTTGTCTTTGCCTTTGCTCGACCAATGATTAGCAGGCTATTTTTTGTTAATCAAGTTAAAACCAGTCAACATGTACGCACACCATTTTAGATATTACTGGAAGATACCTTTTATTCTTGTATAATCTTTCCCGACAAAAGTTGACTCGTTGTAAAGGTTTTCCAACATTTTTCTTTCATCCATTTGAGGGTTGCATTCTTTTTGGTTTTTAAAACTGCCTTTTGTTTCTTCATTTTCTTCGTTTAGACAATTTTGGTTATTTTTCAAGCTCTAGTTCTTCTTTATTGCTTATCTATTGCATATTATACCTTATTCTCGATACTCACCAGGAAAAAGCATATTTTGCAGGTTCTGTAAGCCTAGAGAAGAGCATTGACTGCTCGTCAGAAACTTCCTCAGTCCCTGACCGGGAAAAGACTAGCCCCCTGCCTACTCCCGAGTCAGGTTGTCTTTTGCTGATCCATCCTATGATCACTAATGTTAAGAATAAGATGATATGTTTGTCAAATGACGACAACTGGCTAATCTTGAAGGGTCATTACATTTCCATGATGTGATTAAAATTTGACAGGAGCAGTCACCGAAGAAATGGATATTCATATTCTTCCAGGATCAGAAAATTTAGAGAAGAATATGGGTGGCTCCAATGAGACTGCGGGGTCGACTTCTGAGGAAAACATGAACTCCCATCTTATTCATCCTCTGTCAGGTTTTGAATTGGCTATTTACTTAAGATCCAAAACTAGCATATATAAAAATGCCTAATATATCGAGTAATCTGTTACCATTACATCATAGGCACATATTGAGTTTTTCTAATTGTTGTGCTCTGTAGAAAATGATAATACCTTAAGCTTACCAATAAACGAGACGAAAATAGCCAGCTCTTTGGAGACCTCTCCACCTCCTGGCTCGGAAGATGTTGGTTCGCAATCTATTTCTCCATCTCTACAAGGTTATTCCTTCGCTAATACTTCATTGTAATGTAATAGACTGATATTCGATACTGGTAGGGTTGCAAAATTATAAATATCTAGTCAATACTTTCCATTGCTTGTGTATCATAAATGTGTTTTAAGCTTAATTTTTTTTACTTACATTATTTAATTAATTTTTAGTTGCTACATATTGGTCTGTTTCACCCCTTTTATTTGAGTAACTTTGTTTCATGTCAAAATTATGTAGTTACATGAGTTCTTTTTTTCTTTTTCTTTATATTGATTAATCTATCATACTTTATCATTACATCATAGTTACATATTGAATTTTCTTTTTCTGTGTTCTACAGAAAATGATAACACCTCAAGTACACAAATAAATGAGATGAACATAGTTGGTTCTCACGAGACTTCTCCACCTCCTGGATTGGCAATTGTTGGTTCACAACTTGAACCTACTTCACCTCTGCCTTACTTCATTGTAATTTTTAATGTAATTGAATGACATACAAAACTAGTATGGTTGAAAAAAATGATAAAATTCTGCTCACTTGGCAACTCTGTTGTTAAACTTAAGGGAAAATCACTTGTAAGCCCAAAACTAGAACATGTCTTATTTTTACAACCAATAAGTTCCATATATAGTAGAAACCCCAACACCTTAAAGTTAGTTATTTTTAGACCCATTCATTTATTTTAATTATATTTATCTACTGATTTTTTTATTTTTGAGGCAGTCCGTTTCTGGCCGAGTGAGTCTTTCTGAGCTTTCTTTGTGATCTCGGGACCATCTATCTTCCTCTTCCCCTTAGATGGGGCTTCTATCAAACCTTCTGGGTGCAGAGCCTCTTCGGCTCGAATGTACTTTTCGATAGAGGTGTTCCCGGTTTATAACCGCCGGTTATCCGGTTGCAACCGCCGGTTCGGTTGGCCGGGATATGGCCAACCGCAACCGAACCGCCCAACCGGCCGGTTGCCGGCGGTTGGTCAACCGGCGGTTGGCCGGAACCGGCGGTTGGTTAACCGGCGGTTTCACCGGTTTATCCGGTTTTATTTTTATTATTTTTTTCAAAGGTATACCTGATTACAAAGCCATTTCAGCTTGCAAAGCTGCAAGTTCATCACCACATGAAAGATCACCAGCCATCACCAGCACAAGTACAACATTTTTCTGATTAATATTCAAACAAATTAAAAACCGACAAAGAAAATTACCTGAATCAACCACACTGAGAAACTTAAGCACCTTAACTCCTCCAAAATCAAAGCTTTCCAACTCCAACACCCTCAAAAGAGAAAACCCACTTATAGCAAAGCACTAGGAATCTGAAAATGGTGAGGTGTTTGATACAAAGTAAGGAGGGCTAGGTACAAATGACTCTACTACTTTAAATGAGTAGCACTGAAGAAGAAGGGAGAAGACAAATGGAATGGACCCAGAAACAAATGATTCAATTGTGATGAGCAGACTACAGCTCTGCTTGCCTGCTTTCACTCACTGCTGCTCTTAACTCCCCAGAACTCCAGCTTTTCAAGTTCTGCCTCCAACTCATCCTACGATACATAAATATATTACTAACTAAACAGAAGCTAGAAACTGAATCAGGAAAAAGTTATAAAAATAGTTATAAGAAAACTGTGAGTACTTCATCAAAATCAGCTGCACCAATAGGAGCAGAAAGTGCTTCCTGGATCTGTTTCATGTTCCCTGACTGCTCATTAATCTCTTCCATTGTCTTTATCAACATCATCAATTTTCCTGCAAATTCCAAAAGAGAACACACGAGTATCTCAGGTATCATAATAACACCTTTTATTAGTAATATATATTTTGAGGTAGGCTAATGCCGCTAATCCTACCTTTTACTCGTCAAAAAAAAAAAGCTTTCTTCCTTATTGAAGCATATGGCATCTGGAGCACTAATCAGGGTCCTTTCAAGTTTCAATACCCTGAAATATTGAATAAACCTTGTGAGCATACACAGGAAAATCGGCATTATACTAAGATTTTTAAGAAATGAATGAGTACCCTGAGAACAGCAAATACACTGGGCAAGTAGGATGAGAAGTCTACATATTGATCATTAGATTCTTCAGGTTCAACTCCATCCATAATGCTTAATAAAAGCTCGATACTGTGACATTTTATTTCCCATGGATAGTCATTACAGGAAAGTATAGATTTAAACGCTCCTACAGCCTTAGTATAAGAGCCTGAAGGTATAAATTGAATATAAAACCAAAACGAGTGACATCAACAATGATTCAGAAAATAAAGAAGAAAAGATAAAGAAATTGTAGATTTAGTAGCACTCAACAATGTTCCCCTATGTGCATTACATAAAATATTCCCCTCTTTGCATGAACTACAGAAATCAAGGGATATGTATTGTAACATGGGCACAAATAAGAGATCAATCCGATCACTTGCAGGGTAATCTATATTTTCCTAGATTGCATGCCTAGTGCATCATTTGCTAAGTATACTACTGCTTAAATTTCAAACAAAAACTATATTACTGCTTAAATTGATGAACAAACCTAAATCCAATGCCACTCAAGACTAACATTGTCTTTATCAACATCATCAATTTTCCTGCAAATTCCAAAAGAGAACACACGAGTATCTCAGGTATCATAATAATACCTTATATGGATGCCACAAGAAAGAAACTAAGGTTCATTGTAATCTATTTAAGGGCATTCATACCCAATGAAGATCAAAATGTAGGGTGAAACATTAGAATGGAAAGAAAACCATGCAGAACAACAAAAAATAACTCACGTTGCTTTCTGCATAGCTTTCATTGAAGCTGCTGCAGTTCTTAATGCATCGACAGTTTCTGTGGTAGCTTTCGCACTTTCTAAAAGTATGATCTGAAATAAAAACCATCAAACAACATGTGAGTGGATAAAAGAATTAATATAGAAAGGATACACAGCAAGGAAGCAAGCGTGCTAGTTCTGGTCCTTCTGGACAATGTGAATATATCATACAATGAGAAAGATACCTGATCATGAATTTCTCAACTGGTAATTCCCAAGCTGCTCAACTTCCAGCTCAAAATTCCTTTTCCTCCTCAAGCATTGTATTGCAGCTATTTCACAAACAAGAAACACAAGAAAATTGGTAACTTGGTTCAATTCAAAATTTGCAAGGCTGCAACATAAATTTCCAGCCGAACAGTTAGATGATCTCCTACTGTTTTTTGCATTTGATTTGGGAAAAAAAATGTTTGCAAATTACAACTATGACTATGAGTCTATGTCCACAAGTAATTCATTAACATCTTTAACATAATAAAAATAACAATAACACATTAATACTTCATTACAAAAAATAATTGAAAAATTGAGTCTATGTCCATGTCCACGATACTTCATTACAAACAATAATACATTAATAATTCATTGCAACTATGAGTCTATGTCCACGATACGATGATGTCGATGAGAGGCTATTCTTGATTGACGGACTCGTTGCTAGAATGCGTATCATAGTACGTCTCGCTCTCTTCTCCGGTTGGCAAGACGTTCGTTTGGCGGCGTTGCTCGGCATTCATCCAATCATGCATCAAACATTGTGCTTCGAGATTGGCCGGGGTAATGCTTGATCTCTGTTCGTCCAATATGTACCCCCCTTCGCTGAAAGCTTGTTCGACCGAGACGGTTGATGCGGGAACGGCCAAGATCTCCTTCGCGATGATATGCGTTATCGGATAAAGAGCTTGCCTCATCGACCACCAATTCAAGATATCGAAGCTGCTGTCACCTTCTTCATTTTCCAACGTTCCTTCCTCGAACGCCGTTGATAGGTAAGACTCGACTTCTCGATATGGATTGGCACCGGTGGTTCCCGAACGACCCAATCGCGATTTCTTCTGCCTCATGAATTCTTGGAATCCCTCGATGTTGTCATCGTCGTCACCACTTCTACTAGGATTACCACCTCTAGTAGAAGCTTGTCTCGTAGGAAGAGGAACCTCACGAGCTATACTGTATTCCTTAAATATGTGAAGTAAAGAGTCTTTCGCAGTTTTTATAATATTTGAAATATTAGGACGAACAAAATCTTCATGCGGTAATATAGCATCATAATAATGCGAGAGATAAAATTCTAAACCAGCTTCCCTATTATTAGGATCTAATAACAAAGCAACTAAATAAACGGTTGGGATGTAATAAAAATATTTCAACCATTTAGTTTTCATAAGCGCCACACAATCTTTCAAAACAGGGTTGCTGCTACACTCTTGAAGAATATATGCAATCTTAACACAATGTTCAAGAACAAGGTGAGAAGTAGGAATGTAAATACTAGAAAATAAATTAGTAGCATCATCGAACACTTTTAAAAGTTTTTTTAACGACTTGCATGCAGTCCATTGAGAAGTGTATAACATAATCCCCGTTGAAGGAAGTGCACCAAAAAATGCACATAATGCTTCTTTATAAGCAAATGTATCTTTCAAAATTTTAAAAGTAGAGTTCCAACGGGTAGGCGTATCGGTATTAAAATTTTTTTGGTGCAAACCATTTTCTTTACAAAATTTAGCCCACTTTCGCGCCACAGATCTATTCCTATGAATATAACCGATGGCGATTCTAATAGGCTCCAACTGGGCGCTCATAGCAGCCAAACCGTCTTGAGCACACAAATTTAAAATGTGACACATGCATCTAACATGAAAAAACAATCCACCAATAGATGGTTGACAAAGTTGAATAAGCTCGTTAATGCTCGCCGTATTAGAAGAGGCATTGTCAAATGAAATTGAAAAATTTTTAGAAACTATGCCATATTCTTGACAAATGGTATGAATCATGTGACAAATTGCCTGTGCGTTATGAGGAAGTGGAAAATCTCTATATGCAAGTAAACGTTTTTGTAAAGTGAACGAGGTATCGATCCAATGAGCTGTGAGACCCATGTAAAAGTGTCGTTGCCAATGATCACTCCAAACATCCGAACATATTGAAATTTTGTGTGGTAAAGCGGCAAATTCTTTGATAATGTTTAACTTATATTCACCGCTAACTTTTTTTGTATCACGAGTAACGGTCGAGCGTGATACTTTTTTAGCACAGGGATTATAAGCAAGTTGTTCAAATTTTTCATAAAAGTCATCATCAGCAAAGTTAAAAGGAAGAGATTTTGCTGAAACAAATTTGGCTATTTCTCTTCTAGCAACCGGTTCACTATAGTTATATACGGAATTAGTACTTACCTGACCTCCAGCGGTGTGAATTTGTGTCTGCGATGTAGTGATGCCGACTTTATCGGGATGTGCTCGGTTGAGATGAGTCCGCATATTTCCGTAACCCCCTCCTTCTTTGAATGCATAGCTCGTCGTACAATAATTGCACTGGGCACGATATCTCTTCCTGCCATCTTGAGGGGGCGCCGCGAGTGAATCAACGACCTCGAGCTTCTTGAAATGTTTTGTGAAAATGTCGGACTTCAACGTCTTTCCCTCTTTTGCAACGCCTTTCCTTCTTTGAGAACGTTGAGGAGGTGGGGAAGCATCTTGCTCCGCGTCAGGCGTCGGAATTTCTACTTCGGCGAAGGAGGCAGCGGCACGATAAGTACGATCGATGTCGGAATCACTCCAGTTGTTGACGCAGTCGTCGCCTTCGGGATTATGGTCACCAACGGAAGGAGTAGTGCCTCGAAGCTGAGACACGTTGATCATAACGTCGTCATCTTGAGCTATGGCCTTTCCTTTGTCAGCTCGGCGAACTCCACGAGAACTCGACATTTTTTTAGAGAGTAGAATTGAGAATTGAGAATTGAGAGATTATTTAGCTTAGAACTTTGAGAATAGAGAGTAGAATTGAGAATTGAGAGATTATTTGTATAAAATGAGGTCTGTTAGGGGGTATTTGTAGGTGAAAAAGAGGGGAAAAAAAAAAAAAATGACCGTTGGCTCCAACGGGCAAAAACTCAAAATTTTTAAATTTTTTTTTTTAAAGTGGGTCTCTATTGGGTTTTTGGAACAGATCTGAGAGGGGGAGAGAGCTCAGAGATGAAGACGGGGACTCGGGGAGAGAGAAAGAACAGGGTGGGTGTGGGTCATGTGGGTGGGGGAGAGGGTTTTAATTCACTATAATATATAATATAATAAATCATAAATGGGTAGTTTAGTACTTTAGTGACTTTAGTCCATCCCAATTCCCATCTGATGATTCTGATCCATGTACACTGTACATACAGCACTAAATGGTTGCAAAAGTTGCTTTATTCTGATCCATGTACAACACTAAATAGTAAATACTAGCACTAAATAGTCACTAAACTATTCTGATCCATGTACAGCACTAAATACTAGAAAATAAAGTCACACAATCCCATCTATATAGATATGGCGGTTAACCGGCGGTTTGGCGGTTGATCAAAACCACTAACCGCAACCGAACCGGCCCCAAACCGGGTGCGGTTCTAACCGCCAGCCGGAACCGGCGGTTCCGGTTAACCGCCTCGCCGGCGGCGGTTCCAACCGCCGGTTAACCGGAAACCGCCCAAACCGTGAGCAGGTCTACTTTTCGACCGTATTCAGGAGGTCTAGAAAATCAATGGGAGGCTTCTTGGCCAGGGAGGCCTTCAGCTGCCCGTGGTGAACATTGTGCTAAAATGCAGTGGATGCAATGTCGGCACCGAGAGAAGAGACTGCCCTAGCCTTGGTTGTGAATCTCCACACAAAATCCCGAAGGGACTCCCCTTCCTTTTGTTTGAGGTTTAGGAGGGACGCGCTCGTTTTCTCCACCTTTCTGCTGGTGACAAAATGAGCAAGGAAGCTCGACTCGAGCTGCTCAAATGAGAAAATAGAGTTCGGAGCGAGCTTCGAAAACCATTCCCGTGCCGGACCATGCAGCGTGACCGGGATGCCCGACAGAGGAGGGGATCCGTAGCGCTGTGAATCATCACGAGGGCCTTGAATCCCTCCATGTGATCAGCTGGATCATTCTCCCTGTCGTAGGTCTCGAATTGTGGTGGTCTGAAATTTCTTGGGATCGAGGTGTCCAGGATTCGAGTCGAGAATGCGAGGCCGGTTGGTTGGTGCCTCCGGCTAGATTGTCCCCCCCCTCGCCGATGCGGGCGAGGTGATTCTCCATATCCTGGAGGCGCTTGAGGACGACATCATCTCCTCTTGTTGGTCAGGTTGAGCCATGTGACTCACTAACTCGGTTTCGTTTCTCAGGGAGGAGGCTTTATTGTGACGTTCGTTCCTAGGAGCCCCTCGAATGGCCCGGATGACTTCGTTCCTGAACTTCTGGAACTTGGTCCTCGTGACAGGGACCTCCTCGAACTGGCTGGTCTGAGGTTGCCCATCCCTCGGGGAGTGACCGCGTCGGTGTTCCCTGTCCTGAGGCGGATGGACGCTATGGGTCGGAGCTTGATGGGACGGACCAGCCCCGACCCTGGAGCGATCAAGCTGGGCTTGAAGGTCGTTTTCAGGTTCTCGTGAACTGATGACGTTTCGAAGATTTTCGGCTCGAGAGGCCTGGAGGCCGAGCGTTACGCGTGCCGACCCGGACCCAATGGATCCTCGAGTTGGCGCCTTTGGGAGCCTTGGGTGTTCGCGTGACTCTGAGCTGGGTGAAGAGGGTCGGCATACTGCCCTGCCGTAGGTGCCTTCCTCGGTTTTGGTGCCTTCCTCGGTTTCGGTACCATGCGAGGAAGGATCTATAGAAGAAGGGCGGATGCTGGTGTCGGATCTGCCAGCGTTCCCGCAGACGACACCAACCTGATACTGTTTGTTTTCAGTGCAGGAGCAACATGTGTGAGTTCTTGTATTTTTGTGTAGCGGAAGGGGCAGATCTCGGCTGCAGATCGGGTCTATTTCTGGAGGTTAGCTCGGAAGAGCAGCTGGCTGGATGTCCGGGCACCTGCAAAAGGCCCACCTTTGCCCTTTTCTTTCAAACACTCCATTGAAGAATACCCTGAGATCAAACAATTCGAAGTAGCAATATCCTTTTTAACATAGAATCGAACATTCCCCTTGCAACTATCATTTCTCTGCACTTATCATATACATCATAACCAAAGCACTCCAAATTGACAAATCTTGTTGCAGCGTGTAATTTATATCCTTCCATGAATTTATCTCACAAAATGCAAGTCAAATATCTCATCACACAAATCCTTAGAACAAATGGGTAGGTAAATTTATCGATTTCTAAGCCCTTCCCCACTACGTTTTTGTAGGATAAATTGGCATCCATGCAAAATCCATTTTGAATTTAGATTGTGGTCGGCATCTCATTAAAGCGCACTGAATCACAAAATTGGTTGGGTGCAGGTAAATTGAATTCCGGCCTCATTGCTTGCTTTATTATTTTGGACTTTAAGTTTTAGGCAAAGAATAGAAGAGGAGAGAGTGAGCACCCAACAATGGATTCTATCCATATTAGATCTAAGGAGATCAAAGAAGATGATGGGGGAGAAAGAATTAGAGGGATAAACGGATTCATTTCTCTTACGGATTGAAAGAAAAGAAGAGAAAAACAAGGAAAAAAAGAAAAAAAGAAAAACAGAGAAGAGAAGGCTTTAACTTTGTTTCCCATGGTTTTAGGGAGGGAAAAATCATTCCCAACAAAGGATTTTGATTCCCATGAGAATCCGTCATTCCTTCAAAATATATGCTTGCCACTTACCAAACAAGGTAATCTAGGGAGAATCAAGAATTCCCTTGCATATTCCCACGTACCAAACACCCCTTAGTTTATGAGTACTTTAACTCACAAATCTAAAAAACATAGTTGACACCTTATTATCTCAGCCCTTGCTCTTTATTTCAATTTGAATGTTTAATCATGTTGGTCCTATTTCTCTCTGGTCTTGATCATTCCATCATGATTACATGAGTTTACCTTGTGCTGCGGATACTCACTGAAAAAGCATAATTTGCATGTTCCATGAATCTAGAGAAGAGCATGGGTAGCTCCCTCAAAATTTTCCGACTTCCTGGCTTTGAAAATTCTCAACCCTAGCTTACTCCTTCCCCATATTTCTTTTGATATTTCTTGTGTGATCCATAATATAATCAACACCATGCAAATTCATTACAAATAAAAGAAACCACTATTCTAAAAATCGGCCTAGGAGCTAGGCGGCCCCCAGACTCGCCTAGGCCCTGGGTCGTTTGAAAAATCGGTTTGGCTGTCTAGGCTGGTCTATGCCAGCGTAGGTGGACTAGACCGAAATCTAGTTTTTAACCCGACCCGACCCGTAACAAATACCCTAATTTCCAAATCTATGGACCAAAACCCCCCTTTTATTATATTATTATTATTTTTGGTTGCATTATTTTTTTGCTTCATTTTTTGCCTTGTTGGTTTATATGAATAAATCTGGTCTTTTGCGCTTGAGGTGGATGTTCAGTCCACAATAGTTTATGCACTTCTTGTTGTTGAGTAAGAGTGAAATTGTAAGTCCATTGAGGTATGGTTGTTACACTTAAAGTGTAGTTGAAGACAATGTAGTTTTTATCAGATTGGGAAGAGATAGCTTATGCTATTTTCCCCTCAAATTTGTTTCCATTAGAAGGAGAACACAACTTTACAAATTATCAATTGGAGTTCATTGAAAACCACTAGTACAACACTATTTGCCTCCAAGATCGACGCTTTTAATAAGTCAATCTAGATTTCAAAAGAGACTGACTAGAACTAGTTTAACAGTTTTTTTTCTCGATACATCTTATTAAGATTTTAAACATTTTGATCATTATCTCGACCAATCGTCGCTTTACCCAAATCTGTTACCAAAAGTTACGCCTGCATGCAATTGTGTTCTTTAGACTCTTTAAAGCTCATCCTGTAATAACAAGGAGAAAAATCAAGAGTAAGAATGAGGAGCAATAAAGAGCAAGATAATGTATGGTGGAACAGTAAAACAAAATCAAAAGTAAAACAAAATCAAAAGATAAATAGGGAAAAAACCCGCCTAGCGCCTAGCCGTCTAGGCCCCGCTTATAAGGTCTAGGCAGTAGGCCCCCATCATCAGCCAGCCTAGCGACTTTTAGAACAGTGCATTTTAATACCTATATATATTTGTAAACTCTTAGACAAATCTGACCAAGCCTAGCGACTTTTAGAACACTGCATTTTAATACCTATATATATTTGTAAACTCTTAGACAAATCTGACCAATCTGCCTTCTTTCTAGTTGCCGCTTGATTATGTAATTAAAGTTTAGCAGTAGGATCTCATCAAAGTATTACATATTAGTGCAGACTCAGTAAGCTAGGAGATGGACATAGATAGCTCTCAGGAGAGTACCGAACCAATTTTCCGGCCTATTTTCCCAGGTTATCCGGTTACTAAATGATTTTGTTTATAATTTACCAAAACTAGCATATTCATAGAGCACCTAAGAAGAATTGATTGACCTTATACCTCCATTTCTTATTGAATACATTATTAGACTATGTACTTGCTATGAGCAATCACTTTAAAGAAGGCATTATATCCAGGCTCAATAAACATAGAGAAGAGCGAAGCTAACTCCATGGAGACTACCCTACCTTATGGCTGGGAAAATGTTTGTTCACAGCCTATCTCTCAACCTGCACATTTCCGAGCATATCAATTCATTCTATACCCTTACTGGTTTAATTGCAATTCTGATGTGAACATGATTCAATTTCACATTAAATTGGTGTTATAATTGCAAAAGTAGAGAGACTAGTATAATTTTCCTATGAGTTGGTGAAGAAAGCATTATGCCACGGGTTCAGTAAACAATGAGAAGAGTGTGGGCAGCTCCCCAGAGATCTCCCTACCTCCTGGATGGGAAAATGCTGGTTCAGGACCTGTTCCTCTTCCTCCTCTTCCTCCAAGGTTATATTTTTCCTGTTACTATATTCTTAGTTATAATGCAATAGGCTGAAATGCCCATACTGTTGTACTTGCCTTAAGTTATGGGAAAACAAACTATACTCCAATTGCCTAATTTCTGTTATTCCAGCTTTGGATGAAGGCAATGAGCTTTCATATTATGTTACAGCTCTGTTTGTTTTTCCCTGGGTTATTACGTAATTCATTTATGTATAAGTCCTTGGAGAAGCATCGTCTTCCATATTAGTTTCATTCAGCATTTGTGGCCCATAGATATATATAAACAATTATATCACAACCTTTCATCTGAAATAGTACTTTTTTGGTCTAGTTTCTCTGGTTTTATTAGGTCATAACCTTGATTGAGTGAGAGAATAATATCTAGATCTATGGACAGTAGGCTAGGAGCCTAGTGTATTTATTTGTGAATGATGTTCCTTGCTGAGATCAATGATGGTATGGATGGATCTCTGATACAGTCAAATCTTATTTGGGCATCAAAGAGGATATGGGATACCAAAGATAGGGTCGCCGAAAATGTGATAGCTTCTAATCATCTTTGGGCCTCTGCTACTGTGGCTGCGATTGAGTCAATGCATCCAGTAGATGACACCACCTTGGTATGGGCGAGGAAAATAAACCCAGGCTGCAAGGTGGCGACAGATGGTCCCATCTATGTTGATGAGTATACAGGCAGTTTTAAACCTATTACCCCTACCCTTCCATTTTTTAGTGGGTATAAAACTTCTACCCTTTCCTACCTGTGGGTATCAAAATCCACCCATACCCTTACCATTGCTACACCTAGGCGAAAGTGTGGGGTTAGTGGTGTTGACAGCGGATCTTCACAATGCAAAAAAAGAGAAAGATAGTGATGTGGTAAGAGCAGTAGTTGTCTGTCTTGGGATATCTCTCTAGGTATTTGTAAACTGTCAGAGAAACCTGAGCAATCTTTGGCAGACTTCTATATAGTTGCAGTTTGATTATATGATTGATATTCAGGATTCATCAAATAATTACATATTAATGAATAATGCAGGCTCGGTAAACCTAGAGAAGAACATAGGTAGCGCTGCAGAGACTGTTGACCCGTCTCTGCAGCCTACTCTCCCAGGTTATCCATTTGCTTCTCTTGAAACTTAAAAAAAAAAAAATCTAAATAATAAATTTAATGAACCAAGATACCAAAACTAACATATTGATTGAACACCATAGAGAAAATGATTCATCGCGTGCATCCTTAATTTTCATTATTTATCAAGTTTAAGACTTCCTTACTTTCTATTGACTATTCATTGAAAAGAAGCATAATATCCAGGATCGCTAAACACAGAGAAGAGTGTGGCTAGCTCCCCGGGAATTTCGCTACCCCCCGGCTGGGAAAATGTCCGCTCACAGCCTATTTCTCCTGCATCTCTCCCAGGTTATACATTTCTTCTTTTTAATTTTAATACAGTATGACGAGATACCTTTACTACAATTTTTGCATGCTTAATGTAATGATTGCATCTACAATTGCAAATTTTTTATATACTTTAACTGTTATGTTTGGTGTGAGTACTCATTAGAAGAAAGCATTATACTGCTCTTTCAGTAAACACTGAGAAGGGTCTTGTCATCTCACCACAGATTTCCTTACGTCCTGGATGGGAAAATACTGGTTCACTTTTTCCTAACTTGTAATGTACTAGTGAAATGTCTTTACTGGTATAGTTGCAGATGATGTGATGAAGAAATAAATTAATCTTAGGTTACCCATTTTCTGTCATCCCTGCTCACCTGAAGAGAATGAGTTATCATGTTTAGAGTCCAGCTCTGATTGCTTTTTACCAACTGGAAATTATTAGTATGCAATTCATTTACACGAGCGATGCCAATGCTCTTTTATAATGTATATTTAATCTTATCAGATATTTAGATTTATTCTAAAAGCCATTTTCTTTCAACAAATAAAAAGTGAATTTGAGGAATTATCCACATTCATATTAGGACTCGGTATTAATTCATTTTTTCTCAATTATATATTAAAGTTGTTTTGTGATTTTATCCAAAGAAGGGTACTATCGTTTTTTTTATAACACATTCAACCTTTTTCCAATTGAAAATGAGAATTGCACTTAATTGTTAGTTAACGATGAACTTATTTGCAAAAAGAATCATTGTCTCGGCTTTACCCAAAAACTTTATATTGCTAGTAGCATTCTTTTCTTATGAAGTTCCATCAGCGGTAAAAATGGCATTCAGAATCTAAGAAATATGTTTACTTGATATGTGGTCATCATGTTTTTCTTTTATAAATATGCCCTTTCTTATTATTATATTAATTGTGTTCGCTTTGGAAGAGATAAAGATATGAATGTAGTTTCTTTATATCCTTGATGGAATAGACAAAATACATCTATCAATACAATTTTACGGAAGAAAATTATATTGGAAATGCACCAATTAGTTGAACTTCTTCATGTTAATCCATAATGAATGCACCGTGTCACACATCCATGTTCATATATCACAAAGCGATTTGTATCAACTTTCAATGGTGTATCAACTTTCATGCTAATCTAAGTAGCTATCTAAGAGTCAACGGGAGAGTTTTGATAATTTTATTACGGACTTTCATCTGCAATGGTTAGTTTATCTTGCTTCTCCACTTTTGATGGGCTATGACATTGATTGATACAGAAATTGGTCAACTCGTATGTGGAAAATGTCGTCAGTTACTTTTATATCCTCGAGGAGCCATGAATGTTCAATGCCCCTGCTGTCAGATAATTAATTTTGTACTGGAAGGTTTGTCCTTTTTTATATTTCTAAGGAATTACCATTTAAGTAATATAGTTTTTTTTTGTCTTGGTTTTTTTATCAGTGCTTGCTTCATTTCATTAGCAATTTTAGATATTTGGAAGACATTCTGATTTGCATGGGGGGTTTGTACATATAACAAGACCAGATGGGTAGTGCAATTTTCATCTGACTGGTAGAGTATCTATTTTCTTCACAAACTAAACTTGTGTTTAGTTATAAATATAGAATTTTATACTTGAACAGGCTTTTTTTCCCTTTATGATTTAATGTAAACTTCCATTAGTAGTTTTGTTGGACATGTTTCCTTTTTCATTTACAGTAATTTTCTTCTTCTTCTTATAAGGTCCTTCTAGGATCAGTCTATCTGTCTTACAAAGAGGGTGTTAGGGAAATGGATGTGGCACATTGGAACTAATTAGAGCAATGAGGATGGCGAGATAGATGAGACGAATCAATCGAACAACCAAACAAGTAAATCCACCAATCCAACAAAAAACAAACGAAAAATTTGTCCCGGTTAGCTTTTGCTTAATCTAAGGGGGCGTTTGGTACGTGGGAATATGTAAGGGAATCTCAGAGTCCCACTTAGATTACATTGTTTGGTATGCGGCAAACATAGTTTTGGAAGGAATGGTGGATTTCCATGGGAATCAAAATCCTTAGTTGAGAAGGCTTTCAATTCCCCTAAAAAATCATGGGATTTGAGGATTCCCATAGGGATTTTTATAACAAATAATAAAATAACCAAAAAAATAGATAAAATCTCTCCCTAAAATTATGGAATTTGAGGATTCTCATTAGATTTCCATAACAAACAATAAAATAACCCAAAAAATTAGAATAAAAAAATATATTTATAAAAGATTCTCGGGAATGCATTGTATTATGTCAAACGTGATAATGCAACATTCTCGAGAATCTTCATTCATACCTTCACATTCCCAGGAATCCTCTCATTCCTGGGAATCTTCCAATCCATGTACCAAACGTCTCTAAAGGAAAATATAGGGAGATATAATATTCAACTAGAGAAGGTTATAAGGATTTACAAATTCATTCAATATAATGAGTTAAACTCACTCACCAAAAAACTATCTCTCAAACCCCACTTGCAATGTTGAATAAAATCAATGAAGTGCTACACCTCTGATGGAGGATATTATAATATATAGAGATCTAGAGAGTCCTTAATTGTAGTCTTGATTCATAAGCTGCCCGATATATCTTGTAGAAGAAGTCATACGATAGGAGTCGTATGAGCTAACATGGAATTGAAGATGGGTCCAAAAGAATCACCGATATAGACCCAAAATAGTACAGCAGCCGTGGGCGGTCGATTGCTCAATGTGTTGTCGACCACAACTCAGCGTGCCCAGACTCGAGGGGTGTACAGTTGATTGTGCAGTTGACTGTACATCTCTCTATTTACTGCTTGCTGACTTCGTCTCTTTTCGACGCTTTGACCACCATGCTTCGTCGTGCCTTCTTCAAATTGAACAAGTATGCAAGACATACAATCTGAACAATCTTTCACCTTGGATTGCATACTCGTGCTATCAACATTGTGTGATTAATCATCTCTAGACTCTTTGACTCCATCTGTAAGTAAACTTGGTTCAGTAGTTTTCTTCAGCGAGTTGAATCAATCTTCTACCCAATCTCACAATTAGTATTTCCCTCAGTGGCATACCTCAGTAGGTGTTGACACAGAGTTGCCAACCTCGGCACGAACTCCACCTACTCTGAGGCACTCTCCATTCTCCACCTCTTGATGATATTCGAATATCGTGGTCTCACGTTGATGATGCTAGTTGCGGCAGACTAGATAAACTTGCTGGGATATCAGGAAAAGAAGCAACACCTGCACAGGTATTTTGGATCCCCCAAAGCTTGTAGAGATTGTGTTGGCTTGACCCAACAACTCATACCTTTAATCATCTTACGACGACCGTGAAAAACAGACAAAACTCCACCTCAAGTTGTGTACCTACAGCCGCGTGCTTCAAGAGTTCCCATGGAAATCAGATTCTGTTTAAGCAGAGGAACATGCATGACTTCCTTTAGAGTGTTTCATCTGGCATCTTTTACTCAACTGTCCTCTCACCCACAATTTCACAAATCTTTCCAGTTTTCGTTCTCACACAATGCCCTGTTGTAGACTTGTAAGTTGGAAACAATTTCCTATCGGAGCAAATGTGAGTAGAATTCTCTGAGTCAAGAAATCAATCAGAATTTACTTCTAAAGAATTTGAAACAAGAAGACACAAATTACTTGATTAAGAAGGGTAAACCACATATGCGGTAGTATTGCTTTCCTTTGCGCTCTTCTAATTCTGCAATTTTCAACAATCTTTCTTAAGTTGCCCTAACCTCTTGCAATATTTGCAACAGATCGATCCTTTTTGCATCACACTTTAATTTCCAATTGAAGAATTTTCCACTGCTAGACAACCTGAGGGAATGGACGATGATTTCTGAGTCTCCTTCCTAAGTTGATTTTTCTTGAAGGCTTTGATTACACCATCCACCATAATACTCTCCTTGGCAGATTTACTGTGTAGCATGGTAGTTATTAAATGCTCGTACGAATTCGGCAGTGAATATATCAAGTTGAAAGCTTTAACTTCTTCACTCACAACGGCGTTTATTGCCTTGAGTTCGGATAACACCTTGTTGAACTCTATGATGCGGTCTTGAAGATCAGTACATTCCTTCATTGAGAAACGAAATAACTTCCTCTTCCAATGCATCCGATTTAATAATGACAAATCAGAGTAGTCAGCTATGAGTTTTTTTCACAAACTCGCCGCACTAGTTTCTTGAAGAAACTTGCACTTGACCTCGTTCGCCAATGATAGTCGGATTAGACTTACGACTTTTACGAATATCATCCCAAACATCCTCCTTATTGATGGCTAATTGTAGACGTTCTTGAACTAGGACATCATTCATGTCTACCTTCCAAAGATTGAAGTTGATCTTTTTATTGAACTATTAGATCTTCAAAAGACCGTGACCTGTCATCTTCACAAAGGGACTCAACAACCTAAAGCTCTGATACCACTTGTTAGGAAAATGGATGTGGTGCAGCGGAACTAATTAGAGCAATGAGGATGACGAGGTAGATGAGACGAATGAATCGAACAGTCAAACAAGTAGATCCACCAATCCAACTCAAAACACACGGGGAATTTATCGCGATTAGCTTTCGCTTAATCTGAAGGGAAATATAATATTTAACAAGAGAAGATTACAATGAGTTACAAATTTACTCAATACAAGGAATTAAACTCATTCACCAAGAACTATTTCTTGAGTCTCACTTGCAATGGAGAACAATATCAATTAAGTACTACACCTCTCATGAAGGATATTACAATATATAAAGATCTAGAGAAACCCTAATTGTAGTCTTGAAACATGAGCCGTCCGATATATCCTGTAGAAGAAGTCACACGGTAGGACCATATGATCTAACCTGGAGTTGAAGATGGACCAAAAGAACCAATGAATATAGGCCCAAAACAGTACAGACTGCCCAATATGTGCAGTCGACCGCAACTCATCGTGCTCAGACCCGAGGGGTGTACAGTTGATTGTACATGTCTCTGATTATTGCTTGCTGACTTTGTCTCTCTTCGATGCTTCGACCTTCGTGCTTCGTTGTCTCTTCTTCTAATTGAATCAGTATGCAAGACATACAATCCTAACACAAAGGATTAACTATAAATAACTACCTTGAGGTATCTTGAAAAACAAATTAATTCCCTATGGTTTAGCATTAGCACTTTATCCTCAAGTTGAAAACCATCAGTTTTGATTCTCTTACTTAAAAATGCCCTTTAGATTTTTTAGGGGGAAACTTTATGAAATAATCTTGATAGAAATTATTCCTCCTCTCCTTCAGACTGGGATATGCCAATTCATGTTAATAGCTATTCCTGACTAGTTGTGACATATGCCCCAATAGAAGCCAACGATTGTATGAGACCTTAAATGAATAGACAATCAGGACACAAGAATGGATTGAGGCCACTCGAGGGACTCATTTTAAATAGACTGATAGGTATATGTTTATCTAATCAAATTTTTTTTTTTGGGTTCAACTTTATCACAATGTGTACGTATGTTTTGGTCAGTTAGGAAGATGATCTATAGTTATCAAATATACTCACATTGGAATATATTTAAGTATTACTTATTTTGGTTATTGCTGTGTACTACTAATTTCAAATTTCAAATTTAGCTTCCAATATCAACATTTCATCATCCTGTGAATGACATGGAGATTGCTTTGAACAATGTGGATAATGAACTTGAGATGTGAAATACATTTTCTAGTGCAACATTGGTGGAAATTAGGTCGAAACACAGGTTGAAACTCACACCATATGCGAATTTTGCCAAATTTCTAAAAGATCCACGGAAAATTTTCCCTCCATGGGAATAAAATAACGATAAATATGGCTTAGGTCCCTGGCTTGACAATGATTTTTTGTGTTGGGCCCTTTAAAATTTTTCAACTTTGTTATAAACACCTCAAACAGTACACAATGAACAACAACAATACATAATTCTCAAAATAGTACATATTGTACTGTTTCAGGACTAATGTGGGTTATGAACTCCAGGGTCTGTAACAGAGTTGAAAAAGTCGAAGGGTCTAACAGAAATTTAGTGTCAAGCTAGGAGCCTAAACCATGTGATGAGGACATCAATTCAATTTAATTTAGTATTTTATTTCAGTACCATATTTGTTTTTTTGGCAATTATAACCATATGTAATCTTTCTTTTTTTTGCATTAGAATATTTTTGAGATTTTTAGAATCTTTTGAGATTTGTATCAAGATTTGTTGAGTCTATTTATAGGTCCCGAGATTAATGAGAAAGATATGTCATTCTTGATTAAAAATTATTGTGTTGAGTTTTACACTTCTTTCCTTTGTGTGATACAATTGAGATCCAATTATTAGGGTTTGTGATAAATCCTAATACAAGTTTAGGGTTAGTGATTAACTCTAAAATCTACCCCCAAATTCAAAATCACCATAAAAATCAATCTAACCCTAATCCCCAAATCAAAATAACCCAACCCTTAATCCTCTTCAACCCGAACCGCCGAAATCCTAGCCCCCATCGAAACCACCTCCCTGCATCCCCATCCCGACCTCGTCTCCCCCGCACTTCCCCCGTCTTCTACCTCCCGACTGCACCTCCAAAATCCGAACCCACTCCACCTTGCATCCCTACTCCCTGCTCCACTTTGCACCATCGACAACCCCAACTCCCGAACCCATTGCTCACCCCGACCACCGCCAGCCGATCACCTCACCCTACACCCATCAACACCCCGAGCACCTCTCCCTGTCTCCATCTCCCCATCTCTCCTCGTTGTCTCCCGCTCCGTCTCTGGTTCCGTCGCACCGACCGAATATAGCAGCCAGCGACGCCAGCGAAGCCAGCCCAGATTCGCCAGTGTGCCGCCGCTTCTAGCTGCACCTTCCCTCTCCCTCTTGCTGCAGTTGCTGTGTTTCTATCTTACTATTGTTGCTGATCGTTGTGCTCTTCGTGTTTAACTCGAGATCTACGTTGAGTTCATCAAACCATCGGTATACTCTTTTCAATTCTCAAATATTTGTGTTATACTACTTTATCATCTCTATTATATTATTCAATTTAACTATCGACCACAAATATTGAGATTGAGCGTTCCACCTGCTTGATTAGAGTACAAATCAATATTGAATCTTTTACTTGCTAAGAACACTTAGGGATTTAATTATTGATTGTTAGAATTGAATTATTAATGGGATTGTTAAACGTGATTCAGTTCTTGAAAATCCATCAAACCGATTAACTGTTTAAAGTTTCTAACTTTGATCCGTACGACATGTTAGTAAAATTAATCCATTAAAAATCTTGTAAATTCTCTATTTAGGATTACGTTTTACATCACCATGTTTACCACAAAATAAATGGGTTAATTTTTATTTTTTTTGTTTTGGTTAAAAATGGATTTAAATCTCTATAATCATAGACGGATCCATGGATGTTGTTAGAATTAGTATAACTATTAAACCCTCAACCCTTACAATAACTTCGGAGTTTTGGTGTAGTGGCAATCTTCAAAATGGTTTCAGAGCAGTGCACATTCAATTCCCATCAGCTATGCATAATAAACATAGATTAAAATTTAAAAAGAATATCGTTGTGTAACGTCCATATATTATGGGCAACTTGACATGCATAATTAATATAAACATCAAGTGTTCTAAAAATTGGCTTACGCGGTACCAAGGTGACTTGCCTAGGTCCTGGTAGGGATGGCATTCGGGTCGAACGGGCCGGGCCGGACCTGCCCGGGTTGGATGTTGACTTGGGCGGGTTCGGGTCGGGTTGGTTGCTTAACCGGGCCGGATCGAAAAGTAGAAATGGCGACCCGCCCGACCTGTGAACCCTTTCGGGTCCAACTCGGGTCGGTTCAGGTCGGGTCGCAGGCTGGCCCGTTTAGATAGATTTTTTTTTACTTAAAAAAATAATAATAAAAATAATAAACATTAAAAATCATAATAATAATAATAGGATTGTAAGAGTGAAATTGCCAAAAAATATTGAAATATTATTCATATGATTTCAAGTTATACATGTTGCACAATTTCTAATAAGAAATAAAGAATTCACAAATTTGTTTTATACACTAACATATTTCTTATATACAATTCCAATTTACTTCAATTTTTATAATTTGAAATAACAAGCAAAGATCTAAAACAATTTTTTTTATATCTATTTACAATTGTCTTCAAGTTGGTGGCCTTCAATTTGTTGTTATCGACTTGTTATTGTTGGTATTGAATTCTTCATTTTGGTTGCTATTGTTATTGTTGTTGTTCTACTCAGAATCTTGTTGGTTATACCAATTTAATTCATTTGGTTGATTAGTCCTAGATTTTTTGGATTGAATTTGTGCAAGTAAATTAAATGTTCTATCATCAAATTTACTCTTACCCTTACCTTTGGAACTACCAGAAGAAGAACTAACTACAGAAGTTGTACTACTAAAAGCAAAAGATCTATCATAATAATCATACAAGTTATTTAATGTAGATTTAAATTTAACTAAAAAAGAAGTGCAATCAATTTCAATTTCAATTTCTATTTCTACATTTCCCCCAAGTAATGCAAAAAATATTTCAATCAAACTCTTCATACCTTCTAATTTGATACGAGGATCCATAACGGTTGCAACACAAAACAACATAGGAGGATTAAAATACTTCAAATTTTTTTTGTATGCAGGTTTTACAATATCACCAACAAAAGCATCATTTAACATTTCGTTAAATGTTTGCATCATAGTAACTATTGAAATAAAAATGCTACTAGAAGTAGATTCATATGATTTTGAAAATTTTAAAGTTGCCGTTTTAAAAGGTTCCAAAAATTTCAACAAAGATTCGGCATAAAACCATTCGGTGGGAGTCATTTCAAAATTTGGCATATTTTTTGCGATACAAAAATCATTTACAATTGCTTTATATTCGGTAACAACATGTTGTAAATCAAAAGTAGAGTTCCATTGGTGTCTAACATCCTTTGGAAATCTTCTAAAAGATACATTTGAAATCCTACACCAATTTTTCTATTCTTGAAATACGCTAGGACTTAATGCAATAAAATGTACATTATAATATATGGATCGGCTCTTTTTAATGCATCTTAAACACATAAATTTAAAATATGACATGCACATCTAACATGAAAGATATTGTCAGATGGAGGGTTTAATGCAGATTTTAAAATACTAATTGATGCATTGTTGTTAGGTGCATTATCAAAACTAATACACATTATTTTATCGCGAATTTCAAAAAACATCACAAATTTCAAAAATACGGTTTGCTATTTCAACGCCATTATGGGGATAGGGCAACGCGGCAAGTGATATGATTCTTTTTTGAAGAATCCAATCATTGTCGATCCAATGACAGGTTATTCCCATTATTTGAATATTGTTGACACCCGTCCAAAAATCCGAAGTTAAACTAACTCTACAAGTTAAACTCCATAAAATTGCAATCAAAGCGTCCTTTATTTCAGTGTACATTTTAAAACAATCCGATTTGCAAGTATTTCTCGGGATTCTTCTAAAATGAGGATTTAAGGCCGTTTGATTAAAATTTTTCAAGTCCCTACTTTCGGGATAAGAAAATGGTAACTCTTCCTTTATTACTAATCGAGCCATTTCCCGTCGAAAAAGATCGGGATCATACGGGTGGCTATCAACTAACCGGTCCTAGGGTAAATTTTTTGTTGGCCGGGTAGGTCAACAAGAAGGTCTTTATGGTTATTTTGGATGTGTCTATTAATTGTACCGGTATCATCACCTCTCTTGAATTTGTATGCCTTAGAACATATTTTACAAACTTTCAAACCTATAACCGGAGTTTCTTCGTCCGGGATAAAATCGTAAAATTTGTTCCAATCACTGCTTTCCCCTCTACTTTTCCTACCACTACGGGGTTGTGTTGTTTCGGTTGGTTGGTTGGTTGTTGTTGTTCTGCTAATTGTATGTCTTCTACAACCTCATCGTGTGTACTTCATTGTTGGGTAGGAGGATCATGGTACTCTTCGGTGGGCTCACTAATTGGGACAATTGGTGGCCTACGGAAAGTGCCGGTGGAATCTTGCCCCCTTTGGCTACGACCACTACCGCGTGATCTAGACATAATGTAGTAATGTATGTAAAAAAAACTACACAATGTAGGAGCGATGAGTTATAAAAAAAAATCTAAACAGGAGGGTTGAGATAGAGAAGATCAAAAAACCAACAAACGGTTAAGATACGAAAAATTATAACTACAACAAAAATTAAATAAGAAAAGAGCTATGAAATTTTGATATCGTTCATCGTGGATACACATATATAAAAAAATCCGTGAAAATAAGAATAGAAGTAGAAGTAGAAATCTTCAATTCTGGAATTGAAGAGTTGAGGAGAGCTTGGAGGAGAGTTGAAGACTTGATCACTTGGAGTTGGACGAGAGTTGAAGAGTTGAAGACGTTAAATTTTGATTTCGATACGATCGAAATTTGATCGTGTATATGCCTTGAAGACTTGCTTGTTCAATACTTCAATTGTTCACAAATTGCTTAGAAATGAGTTATAATAGTAGAGAGAGTAAGAGAGTTTTTTGTGAATTTTTTGATTTTGGGGGGGGGGGGGTATTTATAGGCTAAAAATAAAAAAAACAAAAAAAACCAAAAAAAACCAAAAAATGGCCATTAGAGCCGTTGATGGCTCTCTGGACAACAGTGCCGTTGGGCACGTTTTGCGACCTGTTGAACCCGCGGGTCAACGGTCGACCTGGGGCGGGTCGAACGTTTGACCCGTTCAGGTGTAACGGTTTGCAACCCGCGGGTTGGCGGGCGGGTTGGGTTTTTAAAGCGGGTTCGCGGGCCGGGTTGAGCGGGTTAGATCCGCTATTTTCGAGACCCGGATTGATCCGTTACTATTCACGGGTTCGACCCGAACACGAACTGCCAGGTTATACGTGCGGATCGCGGGCGGGTCGGCGGTTGACCCGGCCCATTTGCCATCCCTAGGTCCTGGGCCTTTTGAAAAATTGGTTTGGGGGTCTAGGTGGGTCTAGGCCTAATTCTTTTGTTTCTCTACCAGTAACATTCTGGTAGATTCTCTTCCAAATCCCCATTCCAGATTTTTCTAGGATTAAATTGATAGAAAGGTACGGCATATTGAATTATTACCTACAATGTAAATGGTCATTTAATTATTTTAAATTAATAATTGTACATAAAATTCTTTTTTGGAAAATCATAACAAGTTAATTTTAAATTAATTTTAAGTAATAGGGAAAACAGTTATAAACATTGCATCACATGTATCAATTACTAGCGGGTGTGACTATTAAAATCATTTTACGTTTTTTGCACAAGCAAACTAAATTATTTAACTGTAAATACAGTTATATGCTGCCTAGGTGAACGATATATAATTTATTCCCGTATTTTCTTTTTGTTGCAAATGAGTGCAAGACTGTTAATTTGATTTGTTTGTCTGTGTTAGCATCTCTTTGTCATACTAAGTTTCTCCAAAGATTTCCTTGTTTATGACCAGAATTCAGATTTGATGTTAGGCTTCTTTAGCGTTTGTCTTAAAAGATCCACTAAATATTGTACACCAAATCTTTCATCTCCCTTTTATGCTTCTTCATGTTTGACTATCTCAGCCTTGGGCATTTAATGAATTGCTCCACTTCAAACATGATTTCTGCAGCATTTTTCATTAGATTGATGATGTAAGGTTGAAAGCTTGCATAATTGAATCCATTCTTCTCTGAAGCTTTCTTCAGTATGGCCTGTGCTTTATAACTACCCAGCTTGAGGGAAAAGTGCTTTCCTGATGCTGCTGCTGCTACTGCTGCTGCATAATAGCATGATATGTCTTTTCTTTAGTGCTATGTATACCGTCTTTCTTGATGTATTTAATTTTTTATTTTGATGGTTTTTATTCCTTCTATTTTTCTTGTTGTACACAAACACGCACACACATTAATGATTTGAATTAATTCAATTTGTAATGTATGTATTTCTTTGTTTCATGTTTAATTCTCTTTTACTGATTGAAGGATATTCTGTAGAACATGAGGTGGGTAATGTGAAGTGCGGGAGTTGCTTTTTGTTACTGATGTACCCGTATGGCGCTCCATCTGTCAAATGCTCCGCTTGTGGTTTCGTGACAAGAATTGGAGTAAGTTTGTAATTATTGGAGAAAATTACTTTTACCCCTTTAATTATTGAACTTGTTAGTAAAAATGAATAACTGGATACGAGAAAACACATTGATCACAATTCAATTAGGTTCCATTGCTCATCAGCACCACAATATTGTCTTTTAGTCGCCTAAATATGCATTTTTTATTAGAGAATGATGCTATTTTGGAGTTAAAAATGCAACTTTGTCTATGTTGTGACAGCCAAAATCCCACAACCTGGAATTTCTTGTGTATATACCAACAAGATCCACTTTGAGCATAGTACAAGTATAAAGAAAAAGGAAAAATACAATTTTCTACATAACTTAGGCTTACCCACTCTGGTCTCTACACCACACGATCCAGTCAACCTTCAGTCTCGAACAAGTCGTGACCCTTCAAACCTGCACTAACTATGTGTACGTCAGCCAAAACCACCGAGTGACGTAAAACTGATATTAACTCGAACTGTAAATTATTTATTACGTCATCATGCAATTTAAATCACATTGAATGCACATGTATAGGTTGGTGTATAATGCGGATGCGATGCAGGTGAGTGTATGCAATTATGACATATGGTGGTGGGGTGTTCTGGTGAGTTGCGTGCATGTGGATACGTACATGTATGCCTCTACTCATGTATTAGTACTATGTAGTGCACCTAACTAGCACAAGCAATTATCTATATGACAATGCAAGATGAGTTATAAGTGCATTGCCTAATATCTTATTACTAATTTCTCATTGTTTTTCAGATTGAGATTAGTACCCCCAACTATGCCAATGCCATGCGTGACTTACTGTTATCTCATTACCGCTAAGTATCCTGAGGAGCTGCTGACTTCCATACTACCACATACATGTATTCGTACGTCAATTCTTGTCAGTCGGACCTCATATGTCGGGAGTCATCGAGAGGTACATATTCTTTGGTACTAGAAAACTAGACTTCACATGTCGGGAGTCACCGAAAGATACTCTCGCTAGAGGTCACCCAAATAGGTACGGTTTCTTCCTCGTAGAGGACACCCTTGCTATCCCTTTTGGTGTCACCCGTTATTCAGGCATCGGGAACCCAACCCAACCTTTATCCCCTACTGGCGAGTGTGAGACTAGTGGTTGTTAGAAACTATTTGATCCATACTTTCACCGAACACCTCAGTCACAACTCCAACCTAATGCATTTATGACTCATCTAATAAAAAATGGACGTTGTACTATATGTATCCAGATAAGTTAGCAAAATAGTTGTTTAGTCTAGCTGCTAGCAGCCTGTTATCCTTAAAATTGTAGGTCTGGAATGCCTCAACTCGATTGCGCAGGCTGCGAAGCCAATTACTGATGGCCGATCTAACCACCATATGCACTATGTCACTTCACTGGTCGGGGAAAGCAAGACTGAAAACCTAAATTGTGAAGTTCAACCCATCTGACGAACCATTTGATGATTGGTGGGCCATGAACGAGGGTATTTTTGTATGATTTATCGCGGACCGCTCCTCCCAAGAGCTTTAACTACTATACTTGATCTTATCATTGAGCCCCCTCTTTCCTGGCCTTTTATTCCCCTTTTTCTTGTTAAAAGAATTTTCGAAAAAATAGCTTACCCTACGCGATAGAAGCTGGGCTGCTTGAATGCAATTGATTCATCGATCTATCCACATCTTGGAGTAGTATTCATGTTATTAATTACACATCACTCGCAAGTTAGTAACTTAACTTTAATAATTCATAAGATTTCAAACCATCATGAGTTCTAAATGATCACCTAACTCAGTCTTGTACCTAGGAAAAACATCAGACAAAAAATTATGGACAACTGAGGCTCTCAAGTACATGCCAGAAGTCACAAGTTAGAAGCAGTTTATTGCGCAATTAACTCAGTCGCAATCTATGTTGCAAAATTCACATGATTTAATCGATAATTCGGTTTTCCGTGATGTTTGAATGAACGTTGTAGCTAACTCAAGGATAATCATGGTGAAAATACTAATTGTACATGATTGGATGACCAAACTTCCCTTATCCCAAATGCATGCAACAAACAACAACCAATGTGGAGTTCCTATGTCATTAAGCTACTAACATAATTATGCACTTAACACAAATTTCTCAACTTAAAATTTTGCAATCGTCACATGAATATTCTTCTATTCAAATAGACATGTTTAGTTACTTTAATCATGCTAACTGTCACAATTGAAGTAATAGTTAGGGTAATGTTACCCACTTGTATTTAGCTTCTCCAAAGGTAGCTCTTTTACCTCCTAGTCTAAAATTCCGACTTGAAATCTTTGTTTACATGATCATCATCAGAAAAGGTAGTTACTAACTATTTCTAACCAAGGTTTTAGGTATCGGCCGTTTCAGACCAGTTTCAAGGGATGGTCCGACACTGCTATAAAAATCGGTTACAGGCGAAACACTAAGAAAATATGTAAAAATACTTGGGGCAAACTATCATGAGAACTCTAAATCTAGTAAAATACGTGAAATCACCTTAAAAAGACAAATCCGGAGAGAAGTAATAAGAAAAACAGGAACAGAAGGAAGAAATAGTGTAATTGTCCTTAAATTTTTACATTTTCTTGTCAAAAGAACTGGTTTGAGTTGCTATTTCTTCTATCTGGGCGCTGCCAACACCAAGTTAGGGTTTTTGGAGAAGTTTCTCAACAATAAGATCTGTTAGAACTGGGTTGGGTTTGAGTAAAGTAAACCCCACCCATTCTATGATATTGACTTAGTATGTTGAGTTTTGGGTCAACAAACATGACTTGTAACTAAACCCATTAACTTATTTCGTGAAAGTTTTCATTTAACCCCTTTGTGTTCAAATATATTGCATCCACGACTTGAACTTTTTGTGCCCAATAAAATTAACTATGCACTCCCTTATTATAACTGTTTTTCTCGCACATACCCCATATCTATGCATAATTTTTCAATATGATGTAAACCGAAACCGAAACCTAAACCTATTGAAACTTCCGATACCGTCCGAAACTAAGAAATTGGGGTAGGAACAAAACCGATTCCCAAGCCAAGTTCTCAAATCTTGTTTCGAACAAAATTGTGAAAATAAGTTTCAATTAGAGTCCAAATGTAGTAAGTAGCTTTACCTTACCGGAATTAGTAGTACATATTCAGTGAGGTTCTTGGAGAGAGTTTTTTTGGTAAAGTTGAAAGCAACAAAGAAGAGAATGGAGGTGGAGAGGAAAGTTATGGTTGTAAACAAGAAGTCGTTGGAAGTGATGTGGAGAGTTTGGAGGTCTATGGGGTTTTCAGAATCTTCTTCTAGGATGAAAAAGAGTCTATGGGGTTTTCAGAATCCTTTAGAAGGTTACAATTGGGCTCAAGTTGGGCCAAGTGGAATTCTTTTATGAACTCCTTAGGAAAGTTCTCTTTCGGGCTAAGTTTGGGCCTATAATATAATCCAGATTAAAATTATACAAGCTGATCATATCATCATTTCTAGCACACATATTAAAGCAATTTTTTTGCAATTTTTCAATGTTATTACCAAATATCAAGTGGAACATACACCATTCCAGGTGTTGTGTTGTGTTACATTACTGTCCCCTTAGAAAAAGTTATGTCCTCAGAAATTGCGTACATATGTACAATCCTATTTACATATATGCATATGTTCATACATTGTATTTATTAACAATCTCTGTTCCGCAACAACTCGGGATAGGCCTTTTTCATTGTTTCTTTCTGCTCTCACGTTGGTTCTTCCACATGGTGATTCCTCCAAAGTACTTTCACAATTGAAATAGATCTTCATAAAATTTGCTCCCTTTTGTCTAGAATTTGCACTGGAACCTCTACGTTAGTTAAGTTGTGCTCCATTGATGCTTCTTGTGCTAAGTGACTTTAGTCTGCCATTGCCACATATTTCTTCAACATCGATGCATGGAACACAAAGTGGATCTGGGAAAATTCATTGGTCAACTCCAGTTGGTATGTGATTCTTCCAATTCGGTTCACAATCTTATATGGATCCACATATCGAGCTGTCCATTTACCTCCTTTCCTGAATCTAATTTCTCCTTTAACCAGTGTATCTCCGAGAATACTCAATCACCGATTTTGAACTTCAGATCTTGTCGTCATTTATCTGCATAATTATTTTGGCGGCTCTGGGCAGTCTTCGTTCGTTGTTGAATGGGTTGTACATTTTCTGTTGTTTTTCAACACAATTGCTGGCCCTAACATTTGTCTTTCACTGACCTCATATCAACATTATTGTTTTAATTCTCAGCCGAAACACCCTTGGAGACATTGAAACAACATATAATATCAGTTGTATCATTTTAAGGTGAGATTCCCAAAATTTTGGGCTGATTCCGAAATTTCGGTTGCAATTCAGCTAATATTTTTCATTATCGGGTTGGTCTTTGAATTATCAAGATGGAGCAGTTTGCCAATATAAACTTCTGAAGCCCAACCCTATTTGACCATTTATCTAGTAATTGCTTATTTGAATTATGATTATATTGATATACAATATATGTAAATGTTGCACTATTCGTTTATTTTTGCATGTTACGTGATAATGGTTACATGTTTGAGTTGTAATCAATATTGCGTCAGTTACAAATATGATATTGTGAAATACATTGTATGTATAGGTTATGTATATAATATTTAGGAGATATTAGGGGTGGCATTCGGGCCACACGGGCCGGGCCGGGCCGAAAACCATCGGGTTTGACCCATGCCCGGGCTTGGGCGGTCTGGGTTGGAGTATTTCACGGGTTGGGCTGGAATGGGGGAAGGAGAGGCCTAGACCCGACCCTAGACCCCTAGCTTGGGAGCCGAGCCGCCGGGCCGGGTCTTTGAGAGTTTTTTTTGTTTTTTGTTTTGTTTGTGTTTGTTTTTTATTTTTGAATAAAGTATATTGAATTTAGACAACAATTGTAATATGCATAAATTTTTGGTGATTGAATTTTAGACAACAATTGTAAGAACATATAGAATAAAGAGAAAGATTCATATATTGATTTTTTTCAGTGAATTACAAAATTTAAAATATAATCAAA